>CAMTDV010000002.1:20188834-20788834 GCA_947069175.1 Scalesia atractyloides
TACTTACGGATTCAAACATTTTCATTCTCATATACATTCTTACTTGTTTGATTCATACTTACTTACGGATTCAAACATTTTCATTCTCATTATACATTCTTACTTGTTTGATCTGTACTTGCTTACGGATTCAAACATTTCATTCTCATTATACATTCTTACTTGTTTGATCCGTACTTACTTACGGATTCAAACATTTTCATTCTCATTATACATTCTTACTTGTTTGATCCGTACTTACTTACGGATTCAAACATTTTCATTCTCATTATACATCCTTACTTGTTTGATCCGTACTTGCTTACGGATTCAAACATTTCATTCTTATACATTGCTCTCCTCTTCTTGAGAGTCTAATAACTCTTTTCACCCACACGTCAAACTTATTCCCATCTCTATCGGACATACATGCGTTGATTATCATGCTTTCACGATTGTCATATGCTTCTTGCGTACTGGCCAGGTGCATAATCCACATGCTAGTTTCGTGCCTTCATGATAGTCATCGCCTTATGTCCGAAGAAATGGGTTTTTAGTTCACGCAACATCTTTAAAAAATCTTAAAAAGACAGTATTATTGTCTTTTGTTTAATATTTACCCTCCCAAGGAGATTCTTCCCTTTTTCTTCAAAACCGGTACCCATATATACATTAATATTGTGTACCTGGGGTCCATCTGTCTAATTACATGCCTTGGCATTCATCCTAGACCGCATTCTCGGATCATTCTCCTCAATCCTTTGAGCTTACCTTGCATATTCAATTCAGTTAGTTTCTTTATATGAATACATATATACATGCTTACATTCATTTACACATTTGAATCTTGATCGAGTCTTGGAACGTACGGGTCCTTTATCATAAGAGCACACAGGTTTGAGTTCAAGTACTTACCTTCTTGTACTTGATTTCACTCAAACCATGGCTCTGATACCAACATGTAACACCCTAAATACGTTTTCACCAAAATAAACACAACGGAGATACCGACTTAAAAATTCTTTCTTTATTGACTTTGTAACATACTAAAAGGTTCATTTATAAATATTTAGACACTTTCTTGAAAGTGTTTTTGATTGACTTGCTAAATGTAATACATACTGCAAGTTATGAACCGCTCTTCCCGTAAAATCCTTGCTCTTCGATTCGATCCTCGTTGGTTGGTCCATCATGTTAGTCCGACTATCTGCAGTCACCATATAAACATAACCAACGTGTTAGTAAATGGTGACTTTACATATTTTTAATTAAAAACATAAACATGAATCGTCTACATATCCATCAAATATTATATAAAACTCCAATAGGATATTCTTCGAACTTATTCCTTATGTCGAGCCTCAAACCTTCAAGAGCCCAACCCTTACTTACCTGCATTCCTAATTTCATCCTCTACATCAAACAGTTAGCCTCTTTACATAAACACATAACACCGAATGACATTCATTGGCTACATCACGTATAAGCATTTTCATATATACACATACTTACATAGAGGTTCCACATGTACGTATATATATATAATAACATTGACATCTAACTCATTCATTCTAAAACTATATACTTTTATATGCGCGTTCAAGTCATATTCACTTATCCGTGTTCAATCGTCGAACTTTAATTAGGCCTAATAATTTATTTATAAACATACTTAAGAACAAGTTTCTTCCTCCCCATTCGTGTAATACATTCTAACACTTTCATTCCCACGAGATTCGAATCTCATACGTATATATTTATATTTATCCCTTACGAGCCTGAAAGTCATTAATTGTATTTGTATCACATAATTAAAACTTTACGAACTTTTCATAGATTATACTATCCTTCGAAAGTTTACCGAAGCCTTTACGTAAGCCTTAAAAGATACGAAAGTCCAAGACACAACATATACATAACAATCACACTTGACATTTGGTGCCCTTCTCGCCGTAAGCTACGGTCCACTCACCGTAGCTTACGGTGAGGTACTTCTGCCAAAAATAGAATCTCTCTACCTTAAACTACAGTCGGGTACCGTAGCTTAGGTTCATGACTTTCTGCCAAACAGATTCTCCTTACCGTAAGCTACGGTCGGGTACCGTAGCTTACGGTTATCTGCTGCTATTGCTAATCTGCAGCTTATTTTCGACTTAGTTCGATTTTCTTGATCATTTAGGCCAGCCCCGGGCCTTCCGAACACCCCGTTACTAATAACTTAACTATTCTTATTTCTTTTCAACACCTTCTGATTATTACATCAAATTCCCACTCTTTCCGTCTAATAACCTTTCTACGAAATTGACGACCCGTTTACCCCTATATTGAGGTTTTATGGTTTTATTATATACCACTCTCACCTTTCGTTTCGTTTCACTTGGATCTGCAGCGTCATGGCTGACGGATCATCTTTTCAAGGTCCTCGATCAGGGATTCGACGTGCCGTTGTCGGACCTCAGGTCGATGGACAAATAGTTGAGGATTCTTCCGTCGAAGCTAATGCTCAGTATGATCCTAATCATGCGAGTATTCCTGTAACGCCAGCGGCTCCTCAGGTTGATGTTGCGTCGATTTTACCACCTGGAGAGACTCCATTATCGTGGTTAATCAAGTCTCAAGCGACTCTAAACGCTACGTATGCTTAGTTATGTGCCCAAACCGGAATTCCAGTTTTTCAAGCTCCGGTTAACGCTCCTCAGGTCCGTGCTTCGCCGGCACCTCGAGTTTTGAGTTATAATACTCAAAGACATGCTCGTTTCCTTTTGCCCATGCCTGAAGATGGAACAGGAATGTATTCTAAAACCAGGAATGATCCTGTTCATTCTAGTAATAGAAGGCAAGAAGACAACGTTCAGTGTCGCGCATCTGTCCACTCTCGTTTGGGCCCACGGTCTTCGTAGAAACGGGACACCCAACACGATGAGCTCGATAGAACCTATGAAGAAGGGGATAGTGCAAGTATTTTTAATCGAATATCTGCAGATCATGCTAATTACAGGCCAAAAGTACGCGCAGTATACAATCCAGAAGCTGAGCATGATTACAATTTGGTGTATCGCCCAACTGAAGCAGCTGAACAATCAAAGTTTACCAGAGAGATAGCACTGGCTCCATTGGAGCGAGCAAAATTACCATCCAACGTTGAAAAGTTTAACAGTTTTACCGATCCCGATGATCACATGTGCCTCTTTACCGGTGCAGGGTTACTTGGGTGCTGGACACTGCCAATGTGGTGTCACTTATTTGTACAAACCCTTACTGGCGTTGCGCGCCTTTGGTTTGATAATTTGCCGGCAGGTAATACTTCCTCTTGGAATGACTTAAAAGAAAATTTTCTTACACACTTTAGTCAGCAACGACGATACGTGCGCGACTCCTCAGATGTAATGAACATCTGGCGGAGGGACGATGAAAGCCTCGAAGATTTTATAACACGTTACAATAAAGAAGTGTTGGAGATTGGAGATGTCCATGAAGACCTTATACGCGCGCAGTTCAAGTATGCGGTAAGGCGCGACGAAATGATTAAAGTGTTGTCCGGTACATCTGGCCTTCCAAAAAACTGGATAAACTCATGGCGGCAGCCAAGGTTTACGCCCAGATTGAGCGCAACTTAAGTTCTAACCGGCCACCTCTGCCTCAGAATCGGCCGCAAGACTTGAGTAGAGGTAGTCGAAAGTATAAGAGAAATTGGAAAGAGTCAAGTCAGAATACGTATTCTCCTTATTCATAAATTGATGCGCGAGCAACAATCAACAAGATAACAACTCAAAAAGCGATTAAGCAGGAGAATAGGGAACGTCAGTGGACTCCCTTAATGAAATCTCCGGCTGAGGTTCTCAGCACTGAGAATTATCAGTTTAAACAGCCGCAACCAATGAAAAACAAAAAAGGGCAAGACCCAAATTCGTTATGTGACTATCATAGAGACACAGGCCACACAAAAGATAACTGCATCAGTCTGTGCACGGAGATTGAAAAACCATTAAAAAGTGGGAAGCTGACACATCTAGTCCAGAATGTGCGTAAAGAGATTAAACAGATCACGCACGAGAACGAAGGGCCTAGCAACAAGAAAATGAAACAGCACGTTTCCATGATTCAAGGTGGATCATCGCGCAAGCGTAGCCTTCAACATTTTCAAAACAACACTTGGAGCGAACAGCAAGTCATTTTTCCTATCGTTCTAGGAGGTCCTCAAGAAGACCGGCCAGTAGTTATCACCGGTATATTAGGGCACTACCAAACAGACTACATGTTTATAGATCCGGGTAGTTCCATGGATATCATGTATGAGCAGTGCTTCAAGCAACTAGATCCTGAGGATAAGGCACGCTTGGAACCAGTTGATTTCCATTAACTGGGTTCTGCAATGAGGCTGTCTTTCCTCTAGGACAAATCCTTTTTCCTGTTACTTTATCTGATGGGAGGTGTTCTCGAACGAGTAACGTCAACTTCATGGTGATGCCGGCAAATTCCCGTCACGATGTACTATTGGGACCCGCGCGCAACGTGATTTTAGTATGATTACCTCCGCTCCGCATGTTGCTTGTGGTTTTCCGACACCAAATGGTGTAGCTATACTTTATGCGTGAAAAGAAATCATGTCAATTGAGGAACCAGTTATGAAGGCTGGCAAGACATTGCCAAGCAATGAACCAGAAAAGTGGGTACTCAACAATAAGTACCCTGAGCAGACAATCTTATTAGGACCTGTAGTCAGTATTGAAATTCGCACAAAGCTTAAACTACTGTTGTTTTGCAACAAAGACATTTTCGCCTGGACACCTGCCGACATGGTTGGCGTCCCGCGCGACGTTGCAAAACATTGCCTGAATGTATTTCCATCAGCAGAGCCAGTTGTGGAGAAAAAGCACAGCCTCGGGTAAGAAAAGACAGAGGCAATGAACGAACAAGTCATCGAGTTATTAAATGCTGGTATTCTGCGCGAAGTCAAATACCAGACCTGGGTGGCAAACCCAGTCATGGTAAAGAAACATAATGGCGGATGGCGGATGTGCGTAGATTTTAAAGATCTAAACAAGGCGTGTCCAAAAGATTGTTATTCTCTTCTTGAGATTGACAAAAAGGTTGACTCATTAGCTTCCTTTCGCTGGAAATGTTTTCTAGATTGTTATAAAGGTTATCATCAAGTCTTGATGAAAAAAGAAGACGAAGATAAAACTGCTTTTCGCACGGAGAAGGGCATTTTTTGTTATACTAAGATGCCTTTCGGTCTCCGCAATGCGGGAGCTACTTATCAAAGATTGATGGATACAGTGTTTGGAGATAACATTGGGAAAACTGTGGAAGTCTACATTGATGATTTGGTCAATGAGTAATTCAGAAGTCACTATGCTAGACAACATCCAAAGAACTTTTGATTCTCTACGCGAGGTAAATCTAAAGTTAAATCCCAGCAAATGCTCCTTCGGCATGGAGGAGGGAAAATTTTTGGGTTTCATCGTCACCAAAGACGGTTTCAAAGTTAATCCCGAAAAGGTCGATGCAATACAAAAAATGTCTTCTCCTACTACCATCAAAGAGATGCAACGTTTGGCTGGAAGGTTAGCTGCTAAACCGCTTCCTCGCCAATCATGCTGCAAAATCTTATCCATTTATTCAAACCTTGCGAAATTGTACGAAGAGCAAAGAGTTCGCATGGACTCCTGAAGCTGATCAAGCTTTCCAGCAGATGAAGGATTGTTTAGGTCAACTTCCCACACTTACTGCTCCTCGAGAAACAGAACCCATGGTCTTATATCTTGCTGCATCTGAGGTAGCAGTAGGTGCTGTCTTGTTGGTAGAACGCGAAGGGGTCCAGTCTCCAATTTATTATATCAGCAAGATGTTGAACGATCCAGAGACAAGGTATTCAATCATTGAGAAATTAGTTTAGCATTGGTTCATGCTTCGCACAGGTTGCGAAGATACTTTTTAGGACATGTTATTACAAATTTTAACAAATTTTCACATTGGCCAAGTCCTGGCCAAACCAGACGTTTCTGGACGACTTGCGAAATGGGCAATAGAATTGGGAGGCTATAACATCTGTTATAAACCTAGACCAGCTATCAAAGGCCAAGTTTTGGCAGATTTCATCGCTGAAATTCCTGCTGATAAGCTTGAAGAATGCCAAGCAATCGAAAACCCAGTCCCAGTCATCGACAACAGAGCCTGGACATTGTTTACAGATGGCGCATCAAACGGTGATGGGGCTGGAGCAAGTCTTCAATTAATGAGTCCAGAGGGAGCATAGTTCACATATGCAATTCGGTTGGATTTTAAAAGCACCAACAACGAGGCCGAATATGAAGCTTTCCTAGCAGGCTTATGCCTCGCTATCAAAATGGGTGCAACAAATTTAGAAGCCCATGTTGATTCATTACTAGTTGCTGAGCAAGTAGTTGGAACGTACGATGCAAAGGGAGATATCATGGCTCTATACTTGGCGCAAGCCAAGGCTCTTATAGCACAGTTCCAACAATTTAAAATCACACACGTCAAGCAAAGCGAAAACAAACATGCTGACGCTCTAAGTAAACTTGCTGCAACTAGTTTCAAGCATTTGGCAAAAGAGGTTCGCATCAAGGTTTTAAGTAATCCATCAGTCCCTCTCAGGCAAGTAACAATGGTCGAAGTAGGAGATCCATCATGGATGTCTCCAATAAAGGTGTATCTATTGCATGGTTCTTTACCAGAAGATAGAGCGCAAGCACGAAAATTACGGTGCAAAGCCCTCAATTATGAAATGATTGACGGTATTCTGTACCGACGCTCTTACATGGGTCCTTCGCTCCATTGTGTTGACAAACATGACGCGCAATACCTGATCAGGGAGATTCATGAAGGGCTATGTGGCATAAATTATGGGCCGCGTATGGTCGTAGCCAAAGTAAAAAGCGCAGGGTATTACTGGCCCGGAATGTACGTTGACGCGGTAGAGATCTTGCGCAAGTGCATGTCCTGCCAAAGGCATGCCCCTAAAATGTTGCGCCCAAAGAATCCTTTAGTACCCGTCACAACAGCTTGGCCATTTCAACAATGGGCCATTGATTTAGTGGGACCATTTCCGGATGCGCCCGGCACAGTAAAGTTTATCATTGTTGTGGTCGATTACTTCACCAAATGGGTTGAAGCCAAACCTTTAGCTTCTACTACAGTGATGGTAATTCGCAAATTCATCGGGTGAATACATTATTTTCCGTTTAGGTTTGCCCATGCGGATTATTATAGACAACGGTACAAATTTAATGGCTGAAGAGTTGCAAACATGGATGACCGAAATGGGAATCCAACATGTATTCGCTTCCGTTGCACACCCACAAGCAAATGGTCAAGTTGAAAGCATAAACAAACAGTTGGTTGACGGTATCAAGTCCCGCCTTGGCACGGCACGGCGGGGGTGGGTTGACGAATTGCCTAGCATTTTTTGGGCACAGCCGAACTATGCCCAAGACTAGCACTAGAGAAACACCTTTTAGCCTTGTGTACGGCACGGAAGCTGTGATTCCTGCCGAAATTGGGTTACCATCTCCAAGAATGCTAGCTTTGGAAAAAACAAGATAACGAAAAACAACGGCGCATCGACCTAGACTTATTGGAAGAACGACGAGAAAATGCAGCAATTCGCGAAGCTAAATACAAGTCCCAGCTTGAAAAGTATTACAACAAAAGGGTGCGCATCTGTTCCTTTTTGCCCGATGACTTTGTTCTTCGCGATAATGAAGCATCGAATGCCGAAAAACCGGGGAAGTTAGCCCCGCGATGGGAAGGTCCGTACGTGATAAATGAAGTATTGGAAAAAGGCGCATACACTCTGAAGTGTATGAACGGATCAAGCGTTCCTCGAACCTGGAACGCCCAACAACTACGCCGATGTTATATGTAATCTCAGTCCTCTAAGCAACTTCTAAATTTTGCTTAACGAGACTGCTTACTTTATTTTGTTATGTAATCTTAGTGGCAGCCATAGCCTTGCGCTTTGTAAGTATGAATAAAATACTTTGCCACAACTTACAGTCTTATATATGTTCATTTACAAATGCATGCAATTCCTATGGATAAACAAAAACACAAACTCATGAGCCACAAGCTAATTTAATACTTACGCTCACGCATGAGAAAAAAATGTTCATTTGTCTATCCTACACAAGTAATTGGTTCCATGCAAACATTGTAAAACTGAAATATATTATATTCACAATACTTACGCAGAAGCACAACGTTACAAGTTATCACACAAAAAAATTACAAATTTCCTATTCTATGTACTTGGTTCCCGCCTGCTTCTCTGCTGAAGAAAAGATCTCCTTTAGCTTATCAACAAAGTCGTCTTGTTGCAGTGCAGCGTCCACAAGGTCCATAATCGGAATTTGCAATTGATCATATTTTTCTTTGGCAGCAGAATAAATGGTGGCAGTACTTAGCCCATGCGTGGCAGCATGGCTTGTATCCCATTCGGTCTTCAACGCATGGGCCACGTGCAAAGTGCACTCTCTATAGCCTTCGGCATGCCCGTCATTGCACGCCGCGATCATCAATTATGCCACTCTCTCATCCAACTCCGTAGAGTTCAGGATGGCATTTGCGATCTGTACACAAGTACAATCAGTATATGATACGACAATCAAACCAGACATGTATAAAGAAAGTTGAATATTACCTCCACAATCTCGTACTCCTGCAACCAGGTAAGCTGGTTCATGAGGGATTCGGTCAAGCTTTCTGCAGTAGCGCGAGCGACCTCCGTGTCGTTAAGTTTTTGTTCGCCTTCAGTCAAACGGCGGATCAAATAGGCTTTCTCTATTCGGTGAAGGTTGACATCTTTTTTCAAACTGTCAACCTCAGCTTGCAGCCGCTCCTGGTCAAAGAGCATAGCAGTTAGATCATTAATTTCTTTATTCTTAAGAAGAAGAGTCATTTTGGTTGATACCTCATTCTACTCGCTCCTTTCTCTGTGTGAGCGCTCTATTCGGTGAAGGTTGACATCTTTTTTCAAACTGTCAACCTCAGCTTGCAGCCGCTCCTGGTCAAAGAGCATAGCAGTTAGATCATTAATTTCTTTATTCTTAAGAAGAAGAGTCATTTTGGTTGATACCTCATTCTACTCGCTCCTTTCTCTGTGTGAGCGCGCTTCTTCTGCTGCCGCAACTGCATCAGCTTTCTCGTTTTTGAGTTTCTCAATTTCATTGCGCAGAGAAGCTTTTTATTTGTTGTCACGCTCGCAAGCCTCCACAAAGCACTTGCGCTCGTCCGCATATTGCGCAGCAGAAGCCTCACACTTGCGCTTCCAAGATAGCGCAACCCATTCTTCAGTCTTCTTCTCTTTCTCAAATTGGGCCTTTTCCGCCTCAAAATCAACAAGAATCTTCAACGTCTTCTCTTTCTCAAGCTTGGCCTTCGCCTTCTCAAGCTCAACCTCGTCCCACTCCTTGTTCATATGCGCCATTCGCGCACAATTCTATTTATGCTGGACGAGGCAAGGGCAGACTCTTGCAGATATGACTCTTAAGTAGCTTCATGGTCTTTTTCCTCCTGGCGCTTCACCTCCGCCGGCGGGAAGATGCCCTTATACCACTCCCTACAGGAGTGCCAATCAGTAAAAACATCGCCCTGCTTAACCTTCCACACGGGCTGATGAATCGCAGAGGCCCGCCTCTCAGAATAAGAGCGATAATAATAGTCCCCAGGCGTCTCCTCTGGGCGAATAGGCGATTCCCCCTTCGAATCCTCAACAAACACAAAGCCTTCGCTTTGTGTTGAAGGTCCGACTCCCTTGGATATCAACTTTGACGGTTCCCCAACATCTGTAGCCGTATCTTTAACCTGCTCGCCAGCAGGATTCTCAGTATCAAAATTTTTGGGCTCTTCTTCTGGAGCCACTTTCTCAATATGTTCCGGGACAATGGGGTCGGCTTCAGGAACAGGGGTTTCTTGCCCCGCATCTGATGGTATAGTAGATGAGGTGGTCGGCGCAGCCTTCATCATTTTCTCTGCAAAGCATATCAACAAATACCAAGTATCATATTCTGCGCAACTTTTTTCACAGAAATGCGCAACAAACTAAACGTACCAGGTGAGAACTTCTTTGCAAAGGCATCCAGATTGCCCTTCTTACCAATGCGCGGGCGCGCAACTTTGGTTGGCACAGGAGTTTTAGTCTTCGCCTCCTTCCTCTTCTTAGAAGTGCGCTTCAACACCTCTTCCGAGCTAGAAGGTACTTCCAATGGATCATCTGGGTTCGCAGCAGGAAGAGATGAGGTGTCAACGGGTTCTGGCTTCGGCTTCTTCAAACCTACAGGCGCAAGACCCTCCAGTGAGTCCGACACCACCACATAATTGCACCAAGAGTCAGATACGGGAAGTGTACCTTTCTTGCCCTCAGCTTTCGCATCAGCTGATGGTTTGGTTTTTTTGCTCTGGGTTGAAGGGGAGGCGCAGCAGATGCAGCAGCAGTTGGTTTCTTCTTCTTCCTCGAATCAGGGCCTACGCCCAAGTTTAGCAAATCACCTACATAATCAATCATATTGAGTAAAGGTTGCGCCATTAAGTTATATTGCAATGTCAACTTAGGCTTTGTATGGACTTATTTACTAGTCTTTGAATATGGTTGCGCCTCCAGATCCTCCTGCTTGGGCAACTCAAAGTTCCCTAAGATTTGTGAGAACCAAGTGTCCTCACCACCAGCAATAGGCACGACGGCCATTTTTCCCTTCTCTCTCTTGAAAAACACCAAGTAGAGAGGCGCAGCTACATAACAAACATTTTTGCATCAGTACATATCTATTGAAAGATATTGCTAAGAAGTTAAAGGGTTATATACCAGTTCCATCTTCTGTATACACCGGTTTTTTCCTGGCGTTCCTTCTTCCAGAAAATACTCATCCCGGCAGCGATGAGGGCCCTCTCCGACAAAACAATATTGGGCACATCTTTAATATCTTGATACCATACCTCGTCGGCAGGTATGGGAAGGGTCTCCAGCTCGATCTCATCACTGCCTCAGAATGTCATCTTCATCGGGATCAACGCTGCCTTGATAAAGAAGAACCTTGCTTCCAGTCATGGTAGGACTTCGGCGGCACCAACAGCAATCGTTTGGCTTGCACACGCTATTGGAACAAAGAAAAACCCAACGAGCAGTGCAGCTGGTAGAAAACTCTAAACTTATCGACCGACAGCACGATCTGCATCGATTGGCAAACCAACTCAAAATGCCGGATCCTCACCATTCCCATCGGGCTCAACTGAGAAATATGAATCTTGTAAAAAACAAGAATTTCCAACAAGAAATGGGTCACCGGCAGCCGGAAGTTCCCTTCGGCAAAATAATCGTAAAATAATGTAATGTAGCCGGCCGACGCATCAGCCGCCATGGCATTCGCCTCTGGAAGAAACGCTTTCCAGGATGGAGCGAAAAGGAAGTTGGGGCGAGATTATCGAAATCTTTCTTCGACCACTTTAGCGGTGGCAAACTTGACGATGACATCTCAACAGAACTTGCACCGGTAGCCATAACTCGAACTTTGAAGAAAACGAAGAAAACTTTGAAGGTCGCCGAAATTTTTGAACACAAATTTCTCTCAAGTTATAATTGGGTGAGGAAGCAAATGGATCGTTGATCCATTTATATACTAACCGCAATTAATGCATGATCTGACTGCAGCGACTTTTGCGACCGTCACGTATCCCTAGGTAACCGCAAGGGCGAGTGGGGAACAGTAACCACCCACGCGCGTGAATGTCGCCGAAAAACATTAAATACGGTAAGACATGTACTGTTGACAACCACCACATCTCAAGACGTGCGTCATCACCAACTACACCATCCAGATAAGTGACACGTGTCTAAGTATATTTGAAATTCAAATACTTTTTCAAAATTCACTTACGACACGTCATCAAGATGCATAAAGCAATAAAAAGCTAGTCCTTACCTAGCGCAGCACATTTATCTTAAGTCCAGTGCTCCACCTACTTTTTATTCTTACATAGAAGCAACACTGGACTAGGGGGACTTGAAGGGGTATGGTCCCAAAAACCTTGCGCCAATCAAGGAAACCATACCCATTAATAACTTCTAAGAAAACTGTGCGCAGACTTCTTTGCCAAAATAAGATTTATTAGAACTTTGCGCCAAATATCCAAGAGAGGAAAGCGTCATTTAACTACCTTGCACGGGCTCGCGCAAGGTTCATAGTTAACCTTGAACACTCTCTTTGGATAAATGCTTCATTTAACTACCTTGCGCGGGCTCGCGCAAGGTTCAAAGTTAACCTTGAACACTCTCTTTGGATAAATGCTTCATTTAACTACCTTGTGCGGGCTCGCGCAAGGTTCAAAGTTAACCTTGAACATTCTCTTTGGGTAAATGCTTCATTTAACTACCTTGCGCGGGCTCGCGCAAGGTTTAAAGTTAACCTTGAACATTCTTGTTTGATAATGCTTCATTTAACCACCTTGCGCGGGCTCGCGCAAGGTTCAAAGTTAACCTTGAAGATTCTTGTTTGATAATGATTCATTTAACTACCTTGTGCGGGCTCGTGCAAGGTTCAAAGTTAACCTTGAACATTCTTGTTTGATAATGCTCCATACATAAACCTTGCGCAGATATTTATATCAAAGCAAGCATCCACAAAACGTGCGCTAAGCAGCAAGGAGAAGAAGGAAGATCAGTTAACTAACTTGCGCTTCTCGCGCAAGGAAAGAGTAAATCCTGAGAAACTTTCCCTTAGAAAAATCCTTAACTTGGTGGAAAAGCAAAGGGATTCTTTTCTGCTGTAACAGAATGTACACGTGGCGAATAATAGATGGGTAACAGCTGTGAAACCTTCTAGAAGCCATTAACACCCAATCGTGCAAGCATCTTTTTGGTTATAACCAATTGCCACATGGCAGCATCTCGACGGTTGAGGAAGATCCGCATGCTCACATTTATAAGATGTAGTGATCTCATGTTGACACGTGGTACCTCCCTAACCGCTGATGAGCTCACGATCCGTGTGCACTAACGAATTGCCAACAAACGTTAACGGAATAACAAAAGATTCCGTTAAAGTTAACAATCTCTCTTTTTGACGCCAAACACCGGCTATAAATAAGTAACTTGGAGTTCAAGGAAAGGTATTCACTCTCAACTACTCTCTCACTTACAATACTTACTTCCGACTACCGTACTTATTCTCACGCTGGAGGGTGGTCACGAAGAGAACCCCTCTTCTCCCCGTGGCGAGCTAACGGTGTTCTGTTTTGCAGGATCAGCCAGAATATTGTTCTATTCATCATCCATCGTGAAACCAAACGGTGGGTTAACCCTTTTATGCAGAGCCCATTCCATAGATCTACTGTAATTCCGGTCTAGTTGATCTAGGGTTTCTTCACACTCCCTTTCAAGAAGTCTTATTCTAACATTCTTATTTATTTATTTATACTATCTACTTTAGTTTCGATTATTCGAATATATAAACATCATATGTACTTAAATACGAAGTGAATTCAAGAATTCACTTACCTTAGCGTCCGCATTTGCATCCGTTACCTTGTCTCTTTTTGACCCGTTAGCCTTCCATGCTTACATCCACTATGACATGATTCCTACATTTTCATGTCGCAATCACATTCTTGTTAGCATACACGATTGTGCATATTAACGATTATACCAAATGCATATCTTGCATTTGACTTTCATTAATTAATTCTAACAAGCATAAGGCATATACTCAAAATAACATCCTTTCAAACTTATCTAATTCATCATATCGCCCATATAACACATATTGATGTAACACGTACCATATAACTTTCTATCGTCTCACCATTGTAACAAGAAGTCTAACATGCATTCTTATGTGCAGTTGACTTTCAGAAGTCAATGGTTCAACATATGAACTTTCAACTTAACCTCATACATCCGTGTCATATAGTAGATTATTCAACTGACATTATAACATTTCATACCCCTGATGTAATATGCTTACAACCACATGATCACCAACTTATTTACACATACAAGGTTGGTCTATTTAACATGATAACACATCATTCAAGCATAGAGTACAAATTTCCTAATGCATAATTCTACTCAATCATACCATTGACTACACATTCTTACGAAATCCTTCTACAATATATCTTCTCATGTTTGATTATTGCCAATCATGTCTTTATCAAAATCTACCCATGATTATCCATTGTTTAGCATATAATTTCACATACTAACTTATACTAAACATTTTATCAAACATTTGGTGTGCGTACACCATCTAATGAATAATGTACAACTAATTCATGCAACAAACTTCCAAGTTCATAAAATTTATCATCAAATTCTTCTTCTAGAAGACACATCATTCTTTTCATATTATCAAACATGGCTAAACACCACATCTCTTTCAAGTAATCCGTATTTACTCAAAACCCCAATTTCTTGAACATGGGTTTGCAAATTCAAAACTCTAACTAAGATGGTAACATCAGTTATTTGTTAGACAAGAGCATCTAAGTATAATTTCAACCATCCCATCCTTGCAATTTACCCGATTAAGGGTAATTCATCAAAACTCACCTAGTACTCTAATCAAGAAGGTTTGGAGGATGAATTTGGTACTTACTTGATGCTTAGGAGGTGATGAACACTCCAAGATTCATAGATTATCCATGCAATTTCATACTTCTCCTCTCATTTTCTTCCTTTGGATCACACCAAGAACACACACACTGTGTGTGTGTCAACATATGCTCTGCCCAAAAATGGGCTTTTCCATTTTCTTCCACCTTTTATTAAATGAGCTTTCCAACTTGACCTCTTTTGGCCCCTATAGTTTTGTTGGTTATTTGTATTTGTCATAATTGTTATTCCTACTTATGAACACTTTTTAAGTTAACTAACTTATGTAACTTAGTTACCTCCAAGGATCAAATCACATTACTTTACGTTATATCATATGGAACATATAGCAAATATAGATATTTGAGTTTTGGCGCGTTACAGATTTTGGCAATTTGTGTGGAGGCCAAGCAAAATTTCTGCAGACACAAGCCTCTCGCGCCCCGCGAGCGCCCGTGGCTAGTTTCAAATTTGACACTTTTAGCCCCTCAACTTATTAAACCCTCTTAAACCTTCCTAAAACACCTTTTTAGCGTATTTAGACCTCCGTGACCAATATTTGGCATACCCGGGAGTATGCCCGAACATTGTCGAGCTCTCGGTTTGTTAAAAGATCACTCATAGGCATAAATTAACATGTTGACACTTTTAATCCCTCCATTATCCAACATTCACATTTTTACAGATTAACCTTTCTCGTCCAACAATGGGTACGCATGAGAGTTAGGACTTCATAAAGGATCACTCAGAGGCCTATTATAAGCATGTTGACTCCGATATCACTCAGAGGCTGGACATGTTGACATATCAGTCACTCAGAGGCCAAGTTTAAGCATGTTGACATATCAGTCACTCAGAGGCTAATGATTAAGCATGTTGACATATCAGTCACTCAGAGGCTGTTGTTTTAAGCATGTTGACGTATCAGTCACTCAGAGGCTAATGATTAAGCATGTTGACATATCAGTCACTCCGAAGCTGTTGTTTTAAGCATGTTGACGTATCAGTCACTCAGAGGCTTACGTTTACGCATGTTGACATCAGACAGTCACTCAGAGGCTCAGTTTGAGCATGTTGACACCTTTAGTCCTTAGTAGTCTTTAATAGACTTAAATAAAAAAATATAACACGTGTCACTATACTATTGGACACCATTTTACGAAGTGTTACAGATTCCATACACTTCTAGACATGATATAATTTACTAAGAGTTCTTTATTTTCAGGTACCTGGGGTTCTTCTAGAACCATCATGTCTAATGTCTATTTAGAGACCTTTTCACTATAGCCTCGACTTGACCATCTTCTTCATTACTTGCTCCAAATTTATTTTATTAATTTTTATTTTTTGGAATTGACTAGTCTACCAGTCTTCAGGCTTGCAAGAAATTCATTACTAATATATGGTTTGTCCTTCTAGGACAATTAACTTAATTGGAGCATTAACAGTTGACTGTGTGACTTACTTAGTCACTGTATGTAGGTTAGTGAATTCGTCTGATAATTTATTCTTTTATATTGGTAAATGAATTATCTTTTGAACTTCTGGTTCATAGTTTATAGTCCGAGGATCAAGATAACATGATAATTCATTCAACTTTTCACTTTGCAACTACTTATTATCTCTTTGATTGTTGGGAACATTCATACCCTAAAGTGAATATCAATGAGCCGTAAATAAATCTCTTACTAATGGCTTTAAATATTTAATCATAGACAACTAATTATGCCCAACATATTCTTAACCTTTTTAGAGTTCCCATCTTTGTTTGGTGTGATGGATGAATTTAAATATTCATACCATATAACCAAAAACCTTTGAAGGAACAGATTAGGTTCCTGGCCAAAACCAACTATAACGAGGAAGAAATATGACAACTTATTGGCTTGATGTGAATACATGTAAAATCAAATATAAACGTGAACCTTTTGCTTCATGATCAATTGGTTTTCAATCACTTGTAGACGTTTAGGTGGTCGTCTCAACAATAACACTTAGGCCCGTGATCATTAATAACATGGAATCAAATTCATCATTATATACAAAATAAATGTGTTAATCTGGAATAATATGCTTGCTATCTTATTAGCTAAGCCATAAACGATCAGTACTTCAAGTTGCGAACTTGATAACCATTTAGACGATGCATCGATTTCAAAATACAAAATGGTTTTATGTCAAACCCTGACCCGCAGCGGAAGCAAAAGTCGGGGCATAATTAGGTTATCATCAAACCTCATGACATTTACTAAAATTAAGTTTCATATTCAATAATTTGAAATCTAAGAACAAATATCCAAACACAAAGAAACATACAAGCACAAGAAAACATTATTCTAAACAAGATATATTTTATTCATCTTCTAAGGCCAATCCTATTGTTCCTCTCCTCAGCCTGTCCACCTGTATCATATGTAAAACAAGAGTTTGGGTCAACAAAAGTTGGCGAGTGAATCTAAATTTAACAATTAAACAGTTTATTATATTGGTTGTTTCAATAAAAATGTGCATGGACCATATAGGAACATATGTATATGTAATTGAATCACAAACCACATAATATCAACAACGAACATACGAACATGATACATAATACATGATGAACTTGATCTCAAGGCTCAATCAAACAGAGCCGATCTAATAAGGCACCTGATACTCAACTCGTATCCCACGAGTAACTGATGGGCCTTAAATGAATGATTGCACTGAAATGATAAAATGTAATCACACATAACCACAACAAAAATTCACATTAGATCACATAATGGTAATAGCACATGTATTTGTATATATAAAATAATTAACAACACATGATACACCCCAAAACGTGAATGAAAAGGGGATTTTGTAAGGATTCACTCACAGTGGGTGCGTTTCCTTGATTGAAGACTAACGCGCATGAGTTTGGGATTTAACCACGAGAAAAAACTAACCTAAAAATAATAATGTAATGATTCAATAAATAAATAAATAATTTCTATTAGGAATTAATATTTTTAATTAAGCCATTTTATTAGATTGTTAAATTATTTTTGTGGTAATTAATACAAATTTTTTAAGTTTAAAACGTAATATTTTTAACAAATTTTTAAAGAAGTAAAAAGGATTTTAAATTAAAAAAAATACCCTTTTTCACAGGGTTGACTGGTCAACGGCCGGTTCAACTGATTTAATTATTGGCATCGTGTGAGGTTCGAACTCGTGACCTCCCGTTTACGTGCACGCAACTCTACCAACTGAGCTACATGTCTAACCCGAAAGACATCCGATTTTAATTATTCTTATATACTAACTACAATATTTCAGAATTTATTTATAGTAAAAAGGATTTAAAATCCTTTGAACCGGCGTGTATACCCGCCTCGAACCTGTAACCTCCGCGTTGTTTTGCACCCAGCCCAACCAACTGGGTTGGGTGTCTAACCCGTTTAATATAGAATTTATAATATACTTAACAACTTATTGAGAGTCAGTGTATTTTTTTAAAAAGAAACCGGTTTTTATTTCAACAGAAGTGATATGATCAAGAATCGAACTCGGAACCTTTACTTTATATTTGCACACAGTCCACCACTGGACTTTGTGTCTAACCCGGTTATAAACCCGGTTTTTATTATATTAAAACACTTATTGCCGTTCATGTTCTTTAATATAATTAAACCCAGAACTGAATCTCGATCGTGCCATGTTAAACCAATGTAATTGTTATGTGATCTAAATATTAAACAAGTTAGTAACAAATTACAAACATAAATGGAAGACTTAACGACAAAACGATGATCTCGGTTTTCCGGCGAGAGATTCCGGTGAAACAGAAATTGAATTCCGCCGAATCGTTGAGCAGAACAAAAAACTTCAGATTTACACGAGAACAAGATGAATAAGCGACGAAAATGAGTGGGTTTCATCCGGTATTTATAATCAACCGAATTCTCAATCATAACCCCTCGACATTAACTTTCAGATCGGTTATAATCATTGTCCTTGATAACCGATTGAAAACTGATTTAGATTATCATTGATGGAGTTTGATTGGCGGTTTCTTGTTTAAATTTCCGTTTTTCAGGTTTGAAGATTTAAACGTGCATAAACTTTAAAAATCTTGATTTTATTCACATGATGTATATGGGATCTAGTGGTGTTTTGTGTGTGGATTTTGTGGGAAAACCCGAGTTCGATTCCCGGCTCCCATTTTGTTTCATTTTAATTTTTTTATTATTATAAGATTTAATTAATTTAATTATTCTTGTATTAATTGTTATTTTAATTAGGTAATTTATTTATTATAACATAGTTTAAATAACACTCATAACTGCGTAACGAACTTATAAATAAAACAAAACTTGATTTTCAAACAGAGCGGGTTTTGGAACCCGTTTTACATGAATGTTACAGTATCACCTGCTTTTAGAAATTTCATCCCGAAATTTAAGTAGTAGTTATAACCGGAAAGAGATGCGGGTATTTTTCGCGCATTGAGTCTTTGCGTTCCCAAGTAAACTTAGGTCCTCGTTTTGACTCCCAACGCACCCTGACTATTGGAATACGACTTCGTCCACCGAAATCCATGATTTCTACAGGTTTTTCAACAAAATGCATTGATTCATCGATTTGAATATCTTCTAAAGGAATATGGAGGTTTTCGTCGGCGAGACACTTTTTCAAGTTTGATACGTGGAATGTGGGATCAATTCTGTTGAGTTCTTCTGGTATGTCAAGCTTGTATGCTACAGGACCAACTCTTTCGAGTATCTTGAATGGTCCCACATAGTGTGGTGCTAACTTGCCTTTTTGACCAAAACGAACCACTCCCTTCCACGGTGATACTTTCAGAAGTACTTGATCACCAATGCAAAACTCCAGTGGCTTTCATCGTTTATCAGCGTAACTATTTTGTCGACTTCGAGCTGCTAGAAGATTATTGCGGATCTGAAGGATTTTGTCAGTGGTTTCTTGGATCAATTCAGGTCCAGTGATTTGCGCTTCACCAATTTCGTGCCAACATACAGGAGATCGTCAATTACGACCATATAAAGCTTCAAAAGGAGCCATACTGATGCTTGAATGATAACTATTGTGGTATGAAAATTCAACTAACGGTAGGTGAGTGTCCCAATTACCCTTGAAGTCTATGACACATGCTCGCAACATGTCTTCAAGGGTTTGTATGGTGCGCTCAGATTGACCATCAGTTTTAGGGTGAAAGGCAGTGCTGAGATCTAATCGTGTACACAAGGCTGACTGTACGGCTTGCCATATTCGTGAAGTAAAACGGCCATCTCAATATGTGATACTTAAGGGTACACCATGCGACTTACAATTTCATCAATATAGATACGAGCTAACTTCTCGTTCTTATAGTCCTCACGGATTGGAATGAAATGAGCTATTTAGTGAGACGATCAATGATAACCCAGATTGTGTCATACCCACTAGAGGTGCGGGGTAACCCGGTAATGAAATCCATGGTTATGTTTTCCCACTTCCAAACAGGTATTTCAGGTTGGACGAGTAATCCTGAAGGTCTTTGATGTTCAGCTTTTACCTTAGAACATGTAAGGCACTTGGAGACAAAGATAGCGATATCTTTCTTCATACCAGGCCACCAATATGAGTATCGTAGGTCTTGATACATCTTATCAGCACCTGGATGCATGGAGTATCGTGTTTTGCGAGCCTCATTCATAAGAAAAGTATGAAGATTGTCGCAATCGGATATCCAAATACGGTTTAGATAGTAAAGAATACCATCAGACTTGGTTTCTATTTTGAGTTCAGCTCCACAAGACAGTTCATCTCGCACATCATTTTTCGTGACAGAAGTATGTTGAGCTGCACAAATTCGGTTTTGAAGCTCGGTCATGATTTGAGAACACAACAGACGGATGGAGTTTGCATACACTTTTCGACTGAGGGCGTCAACCACAACATTAGCCTTGCCAGGATGATATCGAATTTCATAATCATAATCATTTAGAAGTTCGACCCATCGTTGTTGCCTCATGTTCAACTCTTTTTGATTGAAGATATGTTGGAGGCACTTGTGGTCAGTGTAAATTTCACACTTGGTACCATAGAGATAGTGTCTCCATATCTTTAGAGCGAACACGACTGCTCCAAGTTCTAGGTCGTGAGTGGAATAGTTCTTTTCGTGCACTTTGAGTTGCCTTGAGGCATAGGCTATCACTTTTCCTCTTTGCATTAGAACGCAACCTAAACCTTGCCCTAACGCGTCGCAATAAACTACGAAGTCTTCACAACCATCAGGAAGTGTAAGGATAGGTGCATCACAAAGCTTTTTCTTCAATGATTGGAAAGCCTCTTCTTGCTTGGGCCCCCAAATAAAGGGTTTACCCTTGTGAGTCAAGGCTGTGAGTGGAATGGCGATACGAGAGAAATTTGCGATGAAACGTCGACAATAACTAGCTAAACTAAGAAATGACCTAACTTCGGTAGGAGTGTGTGGCGCTTGCCATTCTTGTACCGCTTTGATCTTTGCAGGGTCGACATGAATCCTTTTGTCGTTAACAACATGCCCAAGAAACTATACCTCTTTTAACCAAAACTCGCACTTTGAGAACTTAGCATAAAGCCTTTCGGTCCTCAAAAGTGTTAGGATAAGTCGAAGATGTCGCTCATGATCGGATTTGGTCTTGGAGTATATAAGAATATCATCAATGAAGACTATGACAAAGGATTCAAGATAGGGTTTACACACCCTATTCATCAAATCCATGAAAACAGCAGGAGCATTGGTCAAACCAAAAGGCATAACCATGAATTCATGGTGACCATAACGAGTTTGAAAAGCAGTCTTTGGAATGTCTTCTTTACGTACTCTAAGTTGATGATAACTAGAACGAAGATCGATTTTTGAAAAATAGGTGGCACCTTGAAGTTGATCTAGAAGATCATCGATACGAGGTAATGGATAGCGATTCTTGATGGTCGGCTTGTTGAGCTCTCTATAGTCGATACACATACGGAAAGTTCCATCTTTCTTCTTTACGAAAAGAACCAGCGCACCCCAAGGTGATGAGCTAGGACGTATAAATCCCTTGTCAGTCAACTCTTGCAGTTGACTAGCTAATTCTTGTATCTCAGATGGGGCTAACCGATATGGAGATTTTGCGACTGGTGTAGCACCAGGTACGAGATCGATTCGGAATTCGACTTCTCGCACAGGAGGAAGCCCTGAAACGTCATCGGGAAATACTTGAGGAAATTCTTTAACGATTGGAAGGTCTTCGAGCCTCCTTTCCTTGCCTTCCTTCTTGATGATGTGAGCTAAAAACGCGATATAGTTTTTGCGAAGGTATCTTCGAGCTTGGAGGCATGACATCAGTTTGAGCCCTTTGGAAGAAGTTTCACCAAAGATACGTAAAGTTGATCGTCAGCGAGAGGAATTCGAATAAACTTCTCGTAGCAAACAACTTCAGCGTGATGCTGACTAAACCAGTCCATATGGATGATAACGTCGAAACTACCCAATTTCATAGGGATAAGATCAATTGAGAAATCATGATCATTAAGGGTGAGAGTGCATCTCGAATAATTGAATCTAACGTAATAGGTTCACCGTCAGCAACTTCCACCATGAAAGATTCGGTTAAACTAACGCGAGGTAAATCAAGAATAGATTCAAACTCTAAGGACACGAAACTCTTATCCGCACCAGTGTCAAATAGAATAGATGCATAACTACCGTTAATAAGAAACATACCATTGACAATATTATTATCAGCCCTAGCTTGGTTGGCATTGATGTTGAAAGCTCTTCCTCTTGCAGGTGGATTAGCTTGGTTGGCTTGATTCACTGGGTTGGCTTGAGCTTGGGCATTTATGATGTTCACCAAGCGTTGGCAAGTGTTTCGAAAATGGGTTGGATTGCCATAGTTGAAACATGCTCTGACTGGTTGCATCATCGGGTAATTGGGTTGGTAGTAGGGTTGAGCCATCGGTTGAGCAGGTAGTAAGAGCAAAGGTTGTTGGTATTGGGCTTGGCCTACAACTTGATTGTTGGTTTGAGCTTGAGGCTGATTGCGGCTTGGCTTTTGGAGGATGCGACAAGTTTGAATTATGTGACCTGCACGGCCACAACTTGTGCAATATTGACATGGGTTCTCAGGAGGGTGGTGATATTGGCATCTGTTGCATTTTGGATGGGGACCAGTGTACGGTTTCTTGAATGGAGCAGCAGGAGGAGCGACTTGTGTGATTGGGGCAGCAGTGATAGGGGAATTGGTTTGGGTAACGGCAAATTTTTCCCATTGCGTTTCCTTTTACCAGCAAACTTAGAAGACGAACCTGCTTGAGTCGGGGTTGAGGTTTCGGCAGATGTCTTGTTTTTGTTCTTCTCATCTTTAAAATCGCCATTTCGGATGCGATTTTCCGTGAGCTCAGTGGATAGCTCCATTGCAGCTTCAAGGGTTGCAGGCGTGGTACTTAACACAGAATCTTGAATTTTCGACGGAAGACCTCGAATGTAGTGCTCAATTGGGAGTGAACAAGTTGGGGACCATCTGATTCAACTCAAGGAATCTCTTATTGTATGTTTTATGGTCTCCCTCCTTTTGTTCAAAGAGTAAAACTCATCCTCCAATTTCTTGATTTCGCTTCTTGGACAGAAGCGTCTTGTCATGATCTCTCTCAATTCTTCCCAAGTCAAGGCCATAGCAGCTTCAGCACCTCGCTTGCCCTTCTTTGTGTTCCACCATGTAAGTGCTACCCCGTACAAACGACCGGTAGTATATCGCACCTTGTGATCATCAGGACAATCGCAATTGAGAAAAGTGCTTTCCATCTCCTCAAACCAACGGAGGAGAGCGGTGACACCTTCATTCCCCTCGTATTTTGGAGGGTCGCAGGATTTGAAATGCTTGTAGGTACATCTGGTGGTGTTAGGGGGAGTGTTGGCGACATTTTGACCTTCTTGATTGGTGGGGTTGATGGGATTGGCGGCAAGAGCTTGTTGAACTTGTACAACGATGTCAGGAAGTACCGCAGCCATCTGTTGAGCAATTTGAGTGGCCATGCGCTCGCTAGATCTTCCTGACCTTCTACCACCTCAAGAGTGTCTAGCATATATCTACAGGAAATACATAGCGAGATTATGAATTGAAAGTTTTTAGGTGTCATGTGTCGTAAAAAGTGAAAACAATATTCAAAATAAATGAAAACAAGAAATTAACTACATCAATAGGATGTCTTGGGCTTGCTCATGTTTGGGCCTCCAAATGTCTCCCATACTTCGGCCTAGGTAGTCATGTGGGCCCCCATGACTACTGGGCTCTGTAGGGTTCACATTGGTGTTGGCTTGTTAATGCTTGCATCACCCGAATGAAAATCGTAAAACATGATTGCAAGGTATAAGGTCAGAGGGTGTCCAGGTGTAGACACAAGGACAACTCAACGTGGGTTTAGTTCACACGACGTTTGGTGTGGCATGCTTTGGCCTAATAGGTCCTTCGTACTCTCATCATTAGTCTCCAGTAGGCAAACTGGTCCATTATATTGGATTTATACGAATGCCAATCCTAGACAGGACGTCCCGACTACCAATACTCGTACCCTTCCAGTTACTACATGTCCGTCGTAGAACTCACTTTGATGAGATTGAAAACATGAAAATATTACAAAATCTTTGAGAAAGAAATCATGAAAATTGTGAAATGGTGATGTGTGTGCTTGCGTAGGCATGATATGTTAATAATATACGAACATCACACATTAACATGTAATAGTGAAAGTGCTTGCATGCATTTGTGTGTGAAATAAACTTGAAACAAGTAAACATCATGAGTTTTGCATGTAACACATAAACAATTAAAATTTAAACAACTATAGTATAAGCTCTAAGGGTCTAATAACCTATCCTATATCCCTATAGTCAAAAGCTCTGATACCAATCTGTCACACCCTGACTCGCACGGAAGTAGAAGTCGGAGCATAATTGGGTTATCATCAAACCTCATGACATTTACTAAAATTAAGTTTCATATTTATTAATTTGAAATTTAAGAACAAATATCCAAACAAAAAGAAACATACAAGCATAAGAAAATATTATTCTAAACAAGATATATTTTATTCATCTTCTAAGGCCAATCTTATGTGTTCCTCTCCTCAGCCTGTCCACCTGTATCATATGTAAAACAAGAGTTTTGGTCAATAAAAGTTGGTGAGTGAATCTAAATTTAACAATTAAGCAGTTTATTATATTGGTTGTTTCAATAAAAATGTGCATGGACCATATATGAACATATGTATATGTAATTGAATCACAAACCACATAATATCAACAATGAACATACGAATATGGTGCATGATGAACTTGAGATCAAGGCTCAATCAAACGGAGCCGATCTAATGAGGCACCTGATGCTCAACTCGTATCCCACGAGGAACTGATGGGCCTTAAATGAATGATTGCACTGAAATGATAAAATGTAATCACACATTACCACAACAAACAAATATACACATTAGATCGCATAATGGTAATAGCACATATATTTGTATAAATAAAATAATTAATGACACATGATACACCCCAAAACGTGAATGAAAAGAGGATTTTGTAAGGATTCACTCACATTGGGTGTGTTTCCTTGATTGAAGACTAATGCGCACGAGTTTGGGATTTAACCACGAGAAAAAACTAACCTAAAAATAATAACGTAATGATTCGATAAATAAATAAATAATTTCTATTAGGAATTAATATTTTTAATTAAGGCTTTTTATTAGATTGTTAAATTATTTTTGTGGTAATTAATACAAATTTTTAAAGTTTAAAACCTTATTTTTAGGTATTTTTAACAAATTTTTAAAGAAGTAAAAAGGATTTTAAATTAAAAAAAATTACCCTTTTTCATAGGGTTGACTGGTCAATGGCCGGTTCAACTGAGTTAATTATTGGCATCGTGTGAGGTTCGAACTCGTGACCTCCCGTTTACGTGCACGCAACTCTACCAACTGAGCTACATGTCTAACCCGAAAGATATCCGATTTTAATTATTCTTATATACTAACTACAATATTTCAGAATTTATTTATAGTAAAAAGGATTTAAATCCTTTGAACCGGCGTGTATACCCGCCTCGAACCCGTAACCTCCGCGTTGTTTTGCACCCAGCCCAACCAACTGGGTTGGGTGTCTAACCCGTTTAATATAGAATTTATAATATACTTAACAACTTATTGAGAGTTAGTGTATTTGTTTAAAAAGAAACCGGTTTTATTTCAACAAAACTGATATGATCAAGAATCGAACTCGGAACCTTTACTTTATATTTGCACACAGTCCACCACTGGACTGTGTGTCTAACCCGGTTATAAACCCGGTTTTTATTATATTAAAACACTTATTCCCGTTCATCTTCTTTAATATAATTGAACCCAGAACTGAATCTCGATCATGCCATGTTAAACCAATGTTATTGTTATGTGATTTAAAGATTAAACAAGTTAGTAACAAATTACAAACATAAATGGAAGATTTACTGACAACACGATGATCTCGGTTTTCCGGCAAGAGATTCCAGTGAAACAGAAATTGAATTCCGGCGAATCGTTGAGCAGAACAAAAAAACTTCATATTTACACGAGAACAAGATAAATGAGCGAAAGAAATGAGTGGGTTTCATCCGGTATTTATAATCAACCGAATTCTCAATCATAACCCCTCGACATTAACTTTCAGATCGGTTATAATCATTGTCCTTGATAACCGATTGAAAACTGATTTAGGAGATCAGTTATATATGATCTTATAACCGAAATTTTGATTATCATTGATGGAGTTTGATTGGCGGTTTCTGGTTTAAATTTCCGTTTTGCCGGTTTGAAGATTTAAACGCGCATAAACTTTAAAATCTTGATTTTATTCACATGATGTGTATGTGATCTAGTGGTGTTTTGTGTGTGGATTTTGTGGGAAAACCTGGGTTCGATTCCGGCTCCCCCTTTGTTTCATTTTAATTTTTTTATTATTATAAGATTTAATTAATTTAATTATTCTTTTATTAATTGTTATTTTAATTAGGTAATTTATTTATTATAACATAGTTTAAATAACACTCATAACTGCGTAACGAACTTATAAATAAAACAAAACTTGATTTTCAAACGGAGCGGATTTTGGAATCCGTTTTACATGAATGTTACATTTGTGTTAGGATACATACAAATCCATTAACATTTCCACAATACTTAGGGATTTATACGCTACTTTAGTTGATAAATAATTGATTTCCACTGACATGTTTAACTATCAAGAAGATATGGTTCTTTCATACATTTTACATCATCAATGCTCGGTGTGGTCTAACCGGCCGTGCCAACTAATTACATAATTATGCTCCATAAACTTTTGGTTTATGACCATATATGTGCACTCTTGTTTGTCTATTACACGACAGTAAATACGAGAGAATAATGTTATATTATTTCAAAATTTCGTCTTATAACATATTTCCCATATTTTATTCTCGTATATTCACTCCCTTAATGCACCATTTCTTGTGGCCTGATTCATTATTACATGGTCGACTCATTATTTACATGAGGATCATTGCAATTTCCTCATTTACCATGATCACAACCTTTACAAGAATCATTGTATAATCATCACACTATTAACATGGTTAAACTCATTGTTAACATGAGCATTATTATGATTTGCTCAATTTCTATGATCACAAACTTTAAACAGATCATTATATCGTCACATTCACTTCAGGGAATGGATTATGACTACTAAACTTTCGTGATACCATCATTACAGTATCCTTAGTCATGAGTGTGACCTTTACACTAATCGTTATTTTATCACATTCACTTTAGGGAGTGAATTAGAACCACACAACTTTCATAGTTGCCGTTTCAAACCTTATATAGATTTTAACAATCTTGCTACTTCAAGAGGATATTTGAGGTTAGACAATGAAAATGGTTTTTTTCAACCTGTATAAATAATTGTTTCATCACATATCACATAACATCAATTATATGACCGGATCATTAAGATTTACAACTCTACATACTTACAAGCTTGCATAAAATCATAATAAGTTTTAAGTTGTTCTTCCAACGCCATAGTATAAGATTTAATCTTGATCATAATTTAGTCATGTTTATAACGTGTTATCATATACCGCAACTTTGGTTATTTTAATGTTCTTTTTCAAAAGTAATAACATATGGGACACGGTTTATACATAAAGCTAAAATATCAAAAGCATGACTTTATAACATATCACCAAGTAAAGCATGTTATGATACAAAGTAATGAAATAAGATGTGTTCATCAATTAAAAGAAATACATAATTTATGTATTAGCGTATCACGATATAACCTATCACATGTATATCTTATATACATATATATGCCTTTTAACCCAATCATTTAAATTTAAAATATATACAATGTTAGCAAGAATATAATAACATTCACAAATATACATAGAAACTATTATACAAGTAGCATCCCATCATATTAGACATGCTAATAATGGTTTTAATAAAATTATAATAATGATAATTTTGTAAAAAAAAAACATCTCACATCATTTTCAATATGTTTTGTATGCTCTAAAGTTATCAATTTATCATGTATGATGTGTCCATGGAATGTAATGAGACGTAAAGTTTGTTTTTAGGGCATGAACTAGAAAAACTCCCAAGTTCGATGAGTGGAATTTAAATATGTTATGTGTGTCAATAGATTCCAAATTTTTTTTTTGAATTTTATTAATATAATATAAATGAATATATTGTCCAAGTGATATTTTCTCTGGTTGTATAATATATAATCAATAATAATGAACATGGTTGCTTAAATATAGATGCGGCACATATATGATTAAAGATCCCTACAGATTTAATGAACCTTTGTCTTACATTTGAACTATAAAAAAACTTTCAAAGTTTGGACCAATATGTAGTAAGATTATATATAAAGACATAATGAACCTTTATCTTATATTTGAACTAAAGAAAACTTTCAAAGTTTGAACCAATATGTAGTAAGATTATTTATAAAGACATATTTATCTTATACTACATATTTGGGGATGAAAAGAAAATACTAACTTAAACTATATATTTAATTAGTTAATTAATATAAAACACAAACGTCAATTTGATTCTCTAAGTGAAATATTTATTGTATGAGAGTACATTTCTCACAATTACATAAGGGTCATTTAAACGGGTATTTAGAAAAGAATAATATATGACAAATCTGGATTCAAGCTTAATTTAGATTCTATCATTCACATACGAAATACAAAACTCAAATATAACAAAACAAAAAAAATTCCAGAAACACGTAGTAATAGAATTATATCCATAACCATTTAAATTATAAAATATTTAGCTATAATATGATTTGGAAAAAATATATTCATTAAAAGTAATTAATTAGGTCGTAATAATTAAAGTTTAAATCTCAATAGTCTATTAATTAGTTTTCTCCAACAATTTTAACGTGTCGTTTGCTTCATCGTTAGTTGTAACGTGACCCGACCCTATTACGGCTTACCGATTTATCTTCTTATCCTTTTCTTATCGATAAACAACTAAAACCCTATTAAAACCTCACTCGGTAATCACATAAATTATTTAAGAAAGATGTAATAGAAATTCAGACAAAAGACTACTTTAGCAATTTTTACATCTTACATTGATTATATATCTTCCGTTATATATTTATCCTTTATATGTTATCCCAATCTATTTAATTATCAAATAAACAAAATAAAATAAAGGAAGATGATACTTACCAATGAAATTCAGTGAAGTCCATCTCAATCATAAGTTTTGGATCCATGACAGTACTTATTGCTAGAAGTGATTAACGGGTTGTGTTTGTGGTTTAGCGGGTCGTGTTGATAACGTATTGTAAAACAACGGTGTATTAACAACCAATATACAACTATAATAAACATGAGAAAACAAGACTATATAGATCATGTAAAGAACAAGAACATGGGAAAAAAGAGAATGAGAATCATTCTCATTGATATTAACATCATATATAAATGCTAATATATAGACACTATAACATTAATACAAACATAAATATAATGTAGGAGTTAGTAATATGAATAGTCTACTAATAAATAATATATTCATAACGGTATATTATTCTTTAACAACTTTTGAAGGAAATAACATATATAGAATAGATCTCTCACTTTTTTTTTAATTTTGATAACTTTAAGTAAAAAAATTAATAACCACAGTGTATGCCAACATTGCATACAAGTGCATAATATTGGAATATAAGTGGCATATAACAAACTATTTAATCAAATATAAAAACTGATAACGTATCCATATTTTTCAACCACCATCCATGTATAAAAAGTCAAAATAGAGTAATATGAGTTTACATTGTCTGAAATAACGACCACTATACATATGAAATTAGGTCTGGATTTATATGCTATTACAATAATATATACTAATTGAATAATGAAATAGCTGAGCTTGCAGTAAAGTAGAGGAACACTTCTACCTGTAAACCCAAATTTAAGATTATACCTGCAGTGTGGTAGCTATTGGATGAACACAATAACACAATATCTTAAGCCTCAATCTATTCACACCTCTGTTGTTTATTTGGACACCCCTGGATTCTAGACAGATCGTCTAGGCCTAGACGCCTCGTATTGCACTGATTTTGAGGAGTAAGCGAGAACCTGACAGGGCCCATAGATTTTAGTGTTTAGACGTGTCGTCTGGACCTAGACGACCCGTCTAGGATGTTGGGTTTTTCTTTTGTTGGAAAATGGGTGTTTTGGTGGGGAGATTGAAATTGTTTTGGTGAGGTAGATTGGTTGTTGTTGGAGGTTGATTTTTTTTAGGTGTAATTTTAGGTTTTTAAAAAGTTTTGGTTGTTGTACAAAAAGTGAGTTATGTTTTTCAATCGTTTATATATTTATTTGTTTTTACATTATATTTTTTAAAAAAGTATAATACTAAAATTTAATACTGTTTTCAACATTTTAAGATGAATGCAACAAGTGTATGTGGTTTCCATATTACATTTCAATGTCGATTTAACACAAACAATCATCAAGTAATCGAATAACTAAAAACAAAGTTAAAGATAACATATATAGCATAAATTTGTACAACCAAAACAATATTTATATGTACAGCTGAAAAGTAAATACAAAAGGTCTATGCATACGAGTCGGCCTCGGAGTCAGGATCGGGATCTGGCATCGGCGGCTGCTGTTGCTGATGTGGTGCTCGAGGTGGTGGGAGCGGTATGGGAGGTAACCCGTCTCTCTCACGTATATCCTGCATCTCCCGGACCACCCAGCCCATGAGATCTATAAGCCTGTCGACGTCGGCTCGTAAGCGCGGGTATGCCGCAACCCCGGGGCATGACCTGGAAGGACGTGCTGTGGAAACTGAGGCACCCCGTGAGGTGGTGGAGGCGGTGGCGGTGCCGGTCCATCAAATCAACTGGAGGGTCCTGGATACCGCTGCCTCATCTGCCGGTTGATGGACTGGATCGACGTGATCTGGCAGCGGCTCCGGAATCCATGGCTCACATTCGCGGCTTTTAAACCGCTCGCCGAGCATGTCGAAACTCTTCACCAGCCTCATCCCGCGCAAGGTCTGAAAACCCATCCGCGTGGACGGTATGACCGGCTGCAAGTACGGGTCCGCCTCCGGCACAAGACCCAACGACCTGGCTATGACGATGACATACGCCCCGCCGTACAAAAAGCCGCGCTCCTGCCGGTGATGGGCGGAGGCGAAGTACTGGGCGAGACCTTGTGCAAGCGCGCACGGCTTCCTGTACAAAAGATAATAGTAAAAAAATACTATCGGTGCTCGTACACCACTCGCGGTTCTGTCCGCGAGCGGTAATAGACATAGCGAGCATCCGATGTAGATACCTAACAATTATATTAGCGAAATACGTAAATTTATTCAAACAATTAAAAATCAAACAATAATGTAATAAACGTACTCCTGTACAGCGGGTCGGCAACGTAAGAAATCCTCCCCTTCGCCCTGACATGCTCCCAAGTGTCAGGGCCTGCAACCACCCCCCAAAATCCCAATAGAGTGTGTCTATCCACCGCCACTAGCCCTTCCGTATAAACATTGGTGGCAATCTCCTCCTGCAGGTATATGCCGCTATGAACGCCACACACCGGCGAGCCTGAATGAAACCTCAGGCGGAGGGGGGATGACCCTGTGGCTGGGCAGGCGGCTGGTCGACCCGTGGAGGGTGGAACGAGAAGGTCGACAGGAACTCGACGAGCAGCTCCCTATAACTCGGCGTGCCGGCCAAGTCAAATAGACGGTGCCATGGAGAATCAATAGGAATGAAGAAACGCAGTCTCGGCGTCTCACCAATCGCCTCGATCCTATCCCAGTCGACCGCCGAGTGCGATCCGACGTGCATCCGTCGTAGCTTCTCTAAAAAACAGGCGGCCTCGGTGTTGGGTGGAAACTCGAGATAGGGGTGGCCGTGGAGCGGACCATGCGGATGTGGGTCCCCGTGAATCGGATCTCCAATCTCGTCCATAACTAATCTGCGATTATATTAGTAATTTTACATAAACAAATCAAAAAATTATAGCGTCTATCGGGGTCGTCTAGGGCTAGACGCCCCGTCTTGTTCTTCACAGAACCCAACTACTCGAAGATGGTAGCCCTTAAACCCCAAAAATCATCAAATTCACACACAACCTACGATCTAAATGCATAATACATTAAAGTATATTGAAGTACAGATGAAAATACGTACCAGAGATGCTTGATTTGGAAAAAATACGGTCCGGATACGGTCGAATACATATGTGTGTGTATGTTTGAGTGTGTGTCGTCTGCCTCGAGTCGTCTAGGTCTAGACGGGTCGTTTAGGCTATGAATTACCTTTTTATCCCTGAACTGCCCCCGTCTAGGCCTAATTCAGGGGCAAAATGGTAATTAACCATGCTGAGCTGTGAAACACTCAGGTGGTTAATTACTATTTTACCCCTGAATTAGGCCTAGAGGTCGGCAGTTCAGAGGTAGAATGGTAATTTACAATTTAAAATTTAAATTCGTCTTTTACCAGGGATAAAAGATCCCGCTCAAACTAGACGGGTCGTCTAGGTCTAGACGACCCGTCTATGCCTTGATAATATGATTATTTTGCCCCTGAGTTTAGCCTAGACGACCAACAAACCGGGGGTAGATTGGACTTATTCCTAAAATAAGACGGGGAGTCTTGGTCTAGACGACGCGCGTCTATGCCCAATTAAATTTTTTTTAGTGTAATTAATAAGATTTTGTATAATAAATACACACTTTTTGGGTAAATAAAATCTTGTTAATTATACCAAAAAATTTCCAATTGTATACAATATGTTTGTATTAATTACAAAAAAATCGTACTAAATATACAAAAAATCATATTAGATTTAGCAAAAAGCCTCATTCTTCCGATTCACGGTCGACCCAGTTAATACTCGGGTTTGAATTTGGTGCTGGATTCATTATTGACTTATACCATTCTATACGGGGCATGTACATGTCCATCCATTGTTCTGCAGCCGCGCTTCGGTAGGTCAACCACAAACCGTTTACTATAAGCATCGGAAACTAGCCTTCCAGCTTAATATGTATGAAGTGGTTGTTGTTAACATGTGCAAACGTTATCGTTTGTGATTCTCGATCCGTCGGAGGGTTGATTATCGGGAAGAACGTTGAAGAACCATCGATGCTTAAGAGGTGAACTACGATACCATACCATTGTGCAATAAGAAGGCCTGCGTGGGGGAATTCCATCCAATGAGTCGGGGGACAATGCTCCACTGAATCCCAGATTAGGCTCTGACGATGCGTGTAAAAGTATCCTTCCTCCCATGCTTCAAATATTGGCACCCAGATCGACGCGTTCTAATCCATCTCCTGTTGAAGGTCTTTTCGAATGTGGCTCCACGCACGTTCTCCCATACCCAAGCTCACAGCCACAGACCGAAACCCACAATGACCGTCTGGCCTCACATCTTGTACGCACGAGATGTACGGGTGAAACAAAGAGGGAAGGAAAGGCTTAAACCGTTTGATAGCTGACACATCCTCGTCGCCCACTATCAAAGGAAAACCGTAATCGTCTCGAATCTCTCTTTGTTTAGAACTCGTTGAACAGCTTTGGCAGGCTACGGGTTTTGCAACTTGATGACCGACTGTTGACTGGCCTGCGACGGAACATACGAGCTATGGCGGGGGGCATCGTATGTACTTGATTGGGAACCCTGCGACGGAACATACAAGCTATGGCGGGGGGCGTCATCAAATCGAAGTTGTGCTTGCTTTGTTGTTGGTCGTCCATGAGTTGAATGTTGGACAACGGTGGTTTCTTTGTAGATTTGGTTGGGGTCAACATCGCTTTAATCTTTCCCAGCAAGCTTTTTTTTCTAAGCATGGGAGCGTGACTCTAACTGTTTCCGAACAATGTTCAACTCTTCTACCACGTCAATGTCATCAGATGTCAATTTACATGGATGAAAGTTAAGCTTCCGCCAGAAGATGTCTACGTCTTCGAGTTGAATCGGACGCTCTGCTCGTACGTACTTTTCCAACCTGCAAGCACACGGCAACCCCCAGCTGTACCACATCTGACATCCACAAGATGAATGCAAGCGCTGCCACACGTCTAGTTTCCTAAGTAGCTCTCCACTCAGCAGATCAAGCGCTATGTGGGAAACTTTTCCACGTAGGTGGTCAAATAACGGGTTTTTGTGGTGGTTCATTATTTTTTCGATGCTTTCTCGAAAGCTCCGCCTTATTTCCCCGTATTGTGTTTCAACTATATCCTTTACACAACCTACTATACGGTCCAGCGAGGTCCTATCTTGGATGTATCTCTTTAAATTCGCGTGTTGACTCTCAACTCTGTTGGTTGTACGCTGCCCGAAGTTGCGGCTCTGATCTGTCCACGCAAAGACAAACATTTGCTTGTAGTCTTTCAACCAGTTGTCATACATGTGCGCAAAGACCCCTACAAGGTATCAACAATTAGTTACATGTACATGGGTAGGCTATATTTTACTTGAACGTAAACTTACTTGAACGTTCGCATGCCACAAGTCGCTTTTGCAAGTGGCCTAAGTTGTACTCGTATATTGGTATTGATGGAGACTCACACAATCTCCCCCATGATGACAAAAAATTTTGCCATTCTTCTTCTATGAATGCGCTCTTGCAGTGCTTACAAATATTCTGTTGAATGTGATACCTGCAGAGATATCGAGAGGCGTTTGGAAAAACTTTCACACACACGTTAATTAGGGCCAGGTCTCTATCCGTTACAACAACACGTGGCTCCATACATTCGTCCAACATTGACCTGATCCTCTCAAGCACCCATACAAAGTTATCACTACGTTTCTTGCAAACAACGACATGCACGATACAAAACGAGTAGTTGGTGGGAGTCATACCAACTATCTGGGCAAATGACATGTTGTATACGTTCGTCTTGTACGTGGAATCGATCAGCAAAACGTGCGGGAACGAACGCCACATTTCACTTGAGTAGGGATGAACAAAGAAGATCTCTGTAACGACCTCTGTTTCGGGTTCCTCCCGTGTCTCGTAAATAAATTCATTTGTACTAAGGATGTTTTCTAGCGACTGCATGGGAGTCAGACCGTATCTTTGTTCGGCACTAATCTTTTGGACTGCGTTTTGGACGTCTTTCTGAACATGGAAACTGTCGGGGAACTGCTTCCTTACCGTTTGAAAAATTCTGTGCGGCTCCACGTTTTGTGCTGTCAACTGCTCGATCATTCTGTATTCGTCAGGAGCAAACCTTCGAACAAACACGTGGCCCGGAGGTCCTGACAAACTTTGTGGTTATGTTCAGTCTTTCCCCCTTTTATCCCCCATGTTTCATACGGATGGTCCCGCACAGCCAACAGGTAAAACGGGCAACCGGTTTTCTTACTTCCAGCTTTTCTAACCGTTGCTGTAGTATGGTGCTCACCACCACGATCACATTCAAGCCATACCCTCCCGGTCCTTCCATCGATTTTCTTTGATCGTCGGGTCACAATAACGAAACCATCCGCCTTTGCCATTTCCTATGCCCAATTTTTTACCTCATCTAGAGAGTTGAAAACCTGTAAAATAGATAGCGTTATGTTACATTTTATGTTTACTAAACTTCACAACTTAAATAAATAAGTTTTGATACCGTCTCTGTGAGGTACGGATTGCCTGCGCATGGGGATGCCTCACCACCATATCCTCCACCATCATGATAGACTTGTTGACCGTAGAAAGCATGTGTTGCATTGTAACTTTCGTAACAGTCACCTCCGTATCCATCCGAACAGTGTTGTTACACGTACGAGAATTCAAACCCGTATCCATAATCTGGAAACCCATGTTGCGCAGGATAACATGGTGAATCAACTAGGTACGAGTCGTCCACATGGGTTGTTTCTTCAACGGAAGGAAGCTCATTCAAGTCTAGAAACGGTCTGTTTTGATTCCTTGTACACTTGAAACCTCCTCTTGCACGTTAGATTTGGGAACATCGGTCTCCCCCTACCAACGATACCACCATTAGTAAATAATTAAAAAACTAGTTTAACCTGATAACTGTTACCGTATTGGCTTCAGGCACCCATGTCTCGCCAGAATACGCCCCAAAGAAATAGTTGGCGTCCCAGTTTGATGACATTTCACCACCTTTGAATGAAATCAGATGAAGTAATATAAGCCAAAGTTTACGACGGAGATAATGCCGACGATGAAGCGAAAGTTTTCTACGATGAACCCTAGTTTTCTACGACAACAAAAGCTCTGCATGGGTCTATTTAACAAAGATATATACGCCCCGTCTAGTACTAGACGGGGCATATCACGTAGTACTTCCCTAACATGCATGCAGAATGTTAAAGTTCAAGACGGGCCGTCTAGGCCTAGATGCCTCGTCTTGTTCTGGTCTTCTTCAGGGTCCGTATAGGGATAGACGCCCCGTCTGATGTGACTGATTTGACGTTGTACGAGGGAGGAATGTGGTCGGAGAAAAAAAACTTAGACGCCCCGTCTAGATCTAGACGACCCGTCTTAAGGGTGTCTAAATAAGCAAGTGGGTGTGTGAATATGTAGACCCTATCTTAAACTTGCAAATGCAAATTACAAGGCATACAAACACGGATGAACAAACCCTAACTTACCGCCAACGAATACAACTCAGAGAAGGCCGAATTTCAACTTGAAAACAACAAACCTGGATGACACTAAGTAGGTAGAAAACGAAGATGGGGAGAAGATAAGATTTACACGTGTCGCATAAGAACAGAAGATTAAGAAACTTGACATTACCTTCAACGCAGAGAGACTTAGGCAGACATAAAGGAAAACATAGGCAAACAAATAAAGGAAAACATAGCAAAAGGAGTACCAAAATAGTAAATATCACTAACATTAGTTTTTAAGATAGATAATTATAGTTGTTAAGAGTAAAATATCAAAATCGTCCCTAAGATTTGATAATATTTGATGAACCAGAAGGTATATCAAAAAGAATAATAAACAACATATGGTAGTTGTGTTTGAGTTTAAATTGCAATTGGATTGACACTTGAGTGAAGGATTGAACTACTAATAGGTGGATTAACAACATAGGTTGTAGGGGAAAAGGTGAAGATGATAGGTGGGAGTATCAATAGTCAAAATAGAAAAAAAATGGGTTAAATGTCTAAATTGCCCATGAGTTAATGCTAAATTTAAATAACGTTAGTGAATTGGATCTAAATGACAATGCAAACCCGAAATTTGTAAGAAAGTCATTTGGATGTACCAAGCAAATATGACTAAACATGAGGAACGATTTTGACATTACACTCACAAATCAATGAACATGAAAGCAAAAAGTTCTTTTATTTTAAATAAGAGTATAACGCTAAAATAGTCACTGAGTTTTGTTATTTTTACAATTTTAGTTTAAAAATGAAGCCTCAGGGACCAGATACAAAAAATTTCATTTTTGGAATGAAATGACAAAGCTGACGTAAACTCATGGACCATTTTTGCATTTTATTTTTTACTAATTTAGTTATTTATAAGAAAATGTATATGGTTGTGATAATGTTTAAAATATGTACGCAATTTTTAGGATGTATTTAATTGCTTAAATATAATTTATACTATTAATTTTTTTGTCATTCTAAATTGGTCAAATGACAAGAATTTTTTTTTCTTTTATCGTAAATCTTACTTTTTTAACCGATAAATTTCTTTCAATTTATATCATTTGTAAGATTTGAATCCAAGACTTTCTCGTTTTAAACTTATGTATTTAAAAATTTTGTTTTTACCAATTGATTATCACCTCATTCATGTAAATATTACTTTCTTAGAATTATAGTTTTTGGTAGGTTGAAAGTTATCCGGGCAATGATATTCGTATCGAATAGCATGGAACGACTTTAATATGTAAAAAAAAACATGTTACCAATATGGCAATATCCACAACTGACCAAAATTTTTGGTAAAAAAAAGAATAAAAACATGTTACTAATATGGCAATATCCACAACTGACCACATTTTTTGGTCCAACACATGTCACAATCCATCGACACATCAACACTCAATATCTCGTCACCATGAATTAAACGTTCTTATTATATAAACCCAATTAATAACGCAAACACAACACACTTACGGTTCAACCTAAAACACTAAAATGGCCCATTACACAAACAATGAGCTCTCAATGTCTCGAGCAGCCATAGTTATGGTCCCCCTACCATTACAAGGTCACCTCAACCAGCTACTCCACCTCTCCCGCCTCGTCTCCAACCGCAACATCCCCGTCCACTTCGTCAGCACCACCACCCACTGCCGCCAAGCTAAACTCCGTGTACAAGGGTGGGACCCACTCGCCGTTGCCACCATCCATTTCCATGAACTCCAAACACCTAATTATGTATCTCCAACACCAAACCCTAATTCCAAAACAAGATTCCCTTCCCACCTACAACCTTTATGTGAAGCCACTACCGAACTCCGCCACCCTATGGCCTCGCTCCTCCGTAAACTCTCCACCACCACCCATCGCCTCGTTATCATCCATGATTCGCTCATGGGCTTCGTCATCCAAGACTTTGTGTCCCTTCCCAACGCGGAGTCATACACTTTTCATAGTGTGTCCGCTTTTACTATTTTCGTGTACACTTTAAGAACCATTAGTAAGGAGTTTCAAAACATAACTGATCCAGAAGTATTAACTAACGACCACTTGTCGTTTGAGGATTGCTTCACCGCGGAGTTCAAGAAGTTCACTAGTATGCAACATGATTTTGCAAAACTGAACTCCGGTCGCATCTACAACTCGTGTAGGATCATTGAGCAGCCGATGTTAGACCTACTTGAAAATGAAGAGAGAAATCGAAACAAAAAGTTGTGGGCTCTTGGTCCTTTTAATCCAGTAGACATAAAAAGGACCACAAAAAGTGAGAAAGGTAAGTAATTATATTGACGTACGATCACGCATATAATACCATTTTTTTTCTTCTAAATTCCATGTGTTCTTGAGATTTGATAAGCGTTTTTAGAAGTTTCAAATCCATAAGTGTTTCTAGGCAGTTTGCTACCCTAGGTAGCGACTCAACAAAAAAAAACATATATTTAGATTTGCTGGCATGGCAAGCGAACTTGCTAGTCTGCTATGGTAACAAGTTTAGCGGACATGTTTGTTTTTCTAGGCAAGGGTACTCAAGAAAAAAATTAGTTTATTGTATGGATTTAAAAACTTTTTAGAAACACTTAGGAAATCTCTAGACCGCTTACAGATCTAAATATTCACATATAATATGATGTAAAAATATGGAATGTGCACAGATTCATTAATTTGAAGTGCGAATAGCGTCTATGTTTCTCTGTACATAAAGGTACTTAAATTATCATATCTCAGATTTATTATCTTTACGTACGAGTAGTCGACGTATGTTTCTCTGCTCATAAAGGTACTGGAATATTTATAGGCTTACATGATTATATCCTGTTCAAAAGTACTACGAACTTCATATACTTATCAAAGTATCTTATCGTAAAAAACATACGAAAGACATTAAAAATAAAAAAATTTGCGATGACATTTTCGTAATTACTTGCTCGTATGGTAATTATCAAAATTACTCTACAAATAATCTTGTAGGGTAATTTTGAAAAATGTGCTTGTAGGGTAATTATCAAAATTACTCTAAAACTGTATCAAAATTACTCTATTAATTTTCAAACAACATATAATTCAAAATTACCATACAAGATCATTTGTAAAGTAATTATGATACTCTACAAAATTACCCCACAAGATCAAAATTAGCTTACAATTTTTTTTGTAAAATAAGTATGATACTCTATAAAATTACCTTACAAAGATCAAAAATACCCTATAAGATAGTTTTACAAAATTACCGTACAATATCAAAATTATATTACAAGATCATTTGTAGAGTAAGTTTAATAATTATGAAAATGTCACCGTGTTTTTTCAGCAAAACATTCAATTCGTACATTTTGTACGTTAAGGATATATGTGCTTGATCATTTGTCTTTATGGATTATATATATAATGTTCAAAAGTCCTAACATTTTTTATATGGTTAATTACATGATTATATCATGTTCAAGAGGATTATATGCTTACATAATTATACCATCATACTCAGTAAATCACATCAATAGGAAAGTTATGGTAGGGCCTGAGAAGTGTAAGAGGTAGACAGTCTTACCTCTACTCCATAAAAATAGAGATGCTGCTTCCAGTGACACCCACGGCTCGATCGTAATTTTGCATCAAGCCTTGGACATAAGTCACATAACCTCAGCAATTAAGACAAAGGCCGATTAATGCATGTACACACTTGTCTTTCGGCTATCAACGCCACCACATAACGCATGATTAACCATCCCCTTCTTTTAACGTTATTTTCACGAAATTAGTAAAATGACGTTAAAATTATTGCATTTTCACTTTTGCCCACCGAGTGCCCACACATATATACATTATATGCATATGCCGCAAGCGGGGCGATGCTTACATGATTATATCATGTTTACAAATACAAATATGTCACAATAATGTTAAGTTGATAGAATTTGTATGTTTGGTGTAGGGTACAGGTGTCTTAAATGGCTTGATAAGCAAGAACCAAATACGGTTATATTTGTTTCTTTCGGGACAACTACCTCACTCACCAAAGAACAGATAATAGAGATTGCAATCGGGTTGGAAAAGAGCGAGCAAAAGTTTATATGGGTATTCAGAGAGGCCGATAAAGGTGATGCCTCTAACGATTATGTTACTCTCGAATTGCCAAAAGGATATGAAGATCGAATTAAAGGGAGAGGGTTGCTGGTTCGAGAATGGGCACCCCAGCTAGAAATCTTGGCGCACCAAGCTACGGGCGGGTTCATGAGTCATTGTGGGTGGAACTCATGTATGGAGAGCATATCAATGGGTGTGCCGATTGTGGCTTGGCCAATGCATTCTGATCAGCCCACTAACTCGGTACTTATTGTCAATATTTTGAAAGTTGGAATGATGGTTAAAGATTGGAAGTGGAGAGATGAGATTGTGGTGGCTGAAGATGTGGAGAATGCGGTGAGGGCATTGATGGCTACAAAGGAAGGGACTGAGATGCGAATGAGGGCTGTGGAGATGGGCGGCGGTGTAAGAGAATCAGTGAAAGAAGATGGAGTTTCTTGGTTGCAACTACAGTCGTTTATTGCTCACATTACAAGATAAAATGGGGAACCTGATGCACGAAGCTCGCGTATGTACACATTGTTGCACTGTATTTCTACAATAGGCTGTTTCCATGACTCAAACCCTTAACCTCCTGGTCATAAGGGTCCCATCAATATATATGATCAATGTGTTAAAAAACACAGATATTCTTGCTCCTGTATTCCTGTCGGCTTAAACATACATTGTTTGTTTTCTCTACTTTGGAAATGAAAAGTCCTTTTATCGCACAAGATGTTTTGAGTACGAAATCATTGAAACAAATCAATATTATATCTTTTCAAGAACTTTATATCATAATTGTTATGATACTGTAAATTATAAACTTACGTCGTTACACTTGCATTCATGTCCACAAGTCGTGTTGTCGCACACCTGGCTTAAATTTTGGAAACGTATTCTCATTCAGTTACATTTCGAACGTATTAGTTTTAGAATCAATAACTTGTTTAGCTGAGCTCCGTTTTAGTGTACACACATATTAGTTTGCCATGAAACTCAGCTAAGACCTGGGATGTGGTGATGGAATCTACTATGTAGGTGTCACTGTCATTTCCACCCAGTTTCCACATATAAAGTGTGTGGTTCCACTTTTTACAGTATGGAAATTGTAACAATAATTATTTATTAAATAATAATAGATATTAAAATGTTTCTTTGTTGGTTAACGAAAAAAAATATTTCCACATCAAATCCATTCCCGTGGAGATCTCCACAGTGCACACACCTTCTCCATGCCCGGCCACGCCACGTAGGACCACGACCCATCTCCACGCTGGTATACCCAATGTTCTAAGACAATTTCCAACGTAGAGTGGGTCAGGTGCACGGTTGGCGAGGGGAAATTATTAAATTAAATAGCCAAGTTGACCAGTAAGTATTAAAAAGAGGCATTGACTTTTAAATGTGTGGGGTATGGAGGAATCGACTTATCGGAGTGTGGGCTATGGAGGTGTCAATGTATAGGAGGTTGGGCTACAGAGGTGTCGCCATCTCAGAGGTGCTGGTTTGGTGGTTTGTCCGAGTGTAGGTATGATGGTGCCGTACGGCTATGGAGGTGCCGGATTATAGAATATGGAGGTACCGACTCTACCCCGCTCTTACAGACCCACACTTACAGAGGAATTTCCCCTTCAGAGCACTCTCCTCCAAGGCAGCCCTTCCAACATGCGGACCTACGTCACTCCACATGAGCCAGAGCCACTATGTATGTCATGTTGAAGATGGTCCAAAAAAAAACCCAATGTCATATTCTATTGTCTGTAACATTACGTATAAAGTTAGTGGCTAACCTTTGCAATAGATGTGTTCTTTCCGTTTCCACTTCGGGTAGTGCCTTTTCGTTCCCATTTTGGGGTGGATATATATCAGCAACTATTGCAACTATTGACAGTGGCCTGTGGATACCGGAGCCGCCGGGTATTGACAACAACCATTGCACGTAGGTATCATCGCTTTACTCATTTACATGATTCAATGTGAGTTTATGAATTAGGTTAAACTATTTACTATTTTCTACTTTGTTTTCTCTCGGATTCATTTACCTTTTGGTTTTGTCTGTTTTTGTTTTGTTTTTCCTCGGATTCATATACATTTTGGTTTTGTCTGTTTTGTTTTTTATTCGGTTTATTGAAGATCGATTTGGACTGTGATCCAAGTTCTTTGATATTATTTGGTTTTACCATATATACACAAACAGTTATCAAATCTCCTCAATCTCTTTAAAACAATCATGCACAACACTAAAATAACGTTTTAACTCTTATCTTCTAATATTAAACTTAGACTACTTTAGAAACTTCATAAGTAATATCAAATTTAAAGCATATTGTCCCATTTTCTGTGGAGTAAAAGAATGTAAGGCTATAGGGTGTGGAGAAGCCCCATCCTCAAAGGATGCTCCTACACGTCATGCGCACACCTTGAAGGATGACCCTCAAAGGATGAAGTAAGGGTGTGGAGGATGTGCCTTCTTCTTTTTTATTTATATTTTTTTTTTTTTTTTTTACAAGTAATATGCAATATATATAAAACTAAAATTAATTTAAGCTCTAAAATCAATACCAATGCTTACATTACATTACATGAAAAAAATAAAACCTAAACTAAAAAAACTTAATTAAAAAACTACTAGTCTTCATTTAGCATATCGTCATTGGGTTCGTTTTGTGCGTTGTTCCAAATGTATTCCATCAAGTCCGCTTGAAGGTTTAGATGTGTGTGCTCGTTACATAACGAGAACCCGTTTATACCTTGTTGTTTTAGAATTACCGAAACAAAATTCCCGTTAGGCGTATTTTCTGCGTACACAAAAATCGCTATACCTTCGTCTTCGATAATCATGTTATGCAGCAAGATACAAGCATACATATCGCAACTTCTGTGGTGTAAAAGCACGTGTTGGATGTTCAATGATATGCCATTTTTTAGAACTCCAAAACACCGTTCAATGTCTTTTCTCACGTTATCTTGAAACTTGGCAAATTTCTTTCTTTTATCCTCTGCCGAGAGCGAAATAGTTTTAACGATCGTAGAGTTGATTGGGTATATTCCATCATAAAGATAACAATAGCGCCTGGATTCCACCACCGAAACCGTAAACTTGGTGTTTGGACCAGTTCCTCTTATGACATCGTTAAAGATCTCTGATTGGTAGATGACGTTAAGGTCGTTAAGCGAACCAGGAACACGAAGAAAGCATGCCAAATCCACAAATCTTGTGGTGCAACAACCTCTAGTATTATTGTTGGATATCCATGATCACCTTGCGTAAATTGACCTCGCCATGCATTAGAGCAGTTCTGCCACGACCAGTGTATGCAATCACTGATACTAAGCATTCCCGGAAAACCATGTCTTTCTTATGTAATTAATACAATTTTTGGACTTCATTTGCGTTTGGTTTCCGCAGATATTTCTTGCTATACAGCTTCACGACACATTCGCAAAACTTGTATAAACATTCTCGTGCAGTTCTTTCGGACATCCTTAAATACTCGTCCAATGAATCGGGTGTCGTATCGTATGCCAGTTAGCGAATGGCCGTGGTGCATTTCTATAAAGTGGTGATTCCTCTTTTGCCTGTAGCATCGTAACGTAATGTAAAAAGGGATCAAACAGCGATAAGTCATTTGCTATACGTAAGAATAGTCGACGACTCATTCGGAACCGATATCTAAACATCGCGGCCGTGTACAAGGGTTTATCGGAAAATCAATCGGCCACTAATCTATCGTAGGCTCCTACACGTACATTACAAAAATAAATATAACGACTTACTATTATGAGCGTAATAATAAATGATTAACACATTACATAATATAAATAAATTATTAACACCAAAAAATAATATAACTAATTATTAATATCGAAAAATAAAAACAACATAACCTAAATTTCTGGGTCTCGGTTTATGGCGGCTTACCTAGTTCGCAACTGTCACGTGGTTTCTTCCTCTTCTTCTTCCTCAATGATCATCTGTGCTGCCTGCATTACGAGGTTTGAAAAAAAAAACTGATTGTCTTCACCCGAAGATGACGAACACCAAGAAGAAGAAGACGACATTGTGTGCTAGTATTTATGTAAGGTTTTTTTTTAAAAAAATGTTGAAATTGTATAAGTGTAGAAGTTATTTGGGTTTAAACGTGTATAAAAGTAGGTAGTGTACGGTTTAGATTGGGTTAAAAATGAAAGAGATGTGTATGATTTATATAGAAATAAAAATATATATTTTTTATTATTAGAGCCGTTAATAGCCCAACGGCTATTTTTTGAAATCAAGCCCCGTCGAGATGATCCTTAGAAGGACAATGGGGACGTGCCAGAGCCGGGGGCGGTGTGAACGGTCCGGGACAGGCCTCCGCCGACCCCACACCCAATAGTCTAACATCATAAAATCTGATTAAAAGCAAAACAAAACCATGTAACTAAAAATTCTTTGGCAAAGTGACAAACGAATAAGTATGTAAATTAAGTGAAAAAAAAACAAACTGTGCTATTGTGGAAACTGAAATGTGAAAAAAGAAAAAAAATCCTAATACTCAAAATCAGTTGAGTAACAAGTTAAATAACAAAGTGTGTGCTGGGTCTGATTAGCAAACTAATTGAATTGAAGTTAAGGTGTTGCTTCCCTTAAAGTTAAGGGTTTAAGCCCTATTGAAAATGGATTTGGTGTGATTTAAGCCATTAAATAAAACTAGTTAACTAAAATCAAATATTAGTGATAACTAGTGACCAAATCCTTGAAATGAACATCAGTATTTAATATTTGGGCAACTAGTTACTAACGTTAGAAAGCAAAGAGATATGGTGTGACTAAATATGATTGCTTTATGTGACAATGATTGTACGAAGGAGAGACGGTGCAAACTTCAATATGAGGCCAAGGCTTTTGGAATTAAAGCTAAGAATAAGAAGTCATGCATTGAATTTGAATCCAAAGATCAAATAATCAGAATTGAGAAACACTTATTTCAGAAGGGCTTGTGGAACAGTTGTCGAAAGAGAAAGGACAAACATAATTTTTAATAATTTTTATTATTAATTTGTTGGTTGATAAATCAATAAGAATCATCATATATAGCAACTGTACAAATATATAGAACAGTATGAATCTAGGTGTTCCAATAAAGGCCCATATAAAAGACAAATTAGAATTCTGAATAACATTTTCTATCGGCTTCAATAAATGGAAGTTGCTTTCACACAGGAATCGACTCGCTTATGATCTTAATAAATATTCAAGAATTAATATATTTTATATCACAAACTTAGCTTCTAGCCTATTTACAACCTCAGATATTCAACTCAACTGATGGACTATATAGGTGATCAGCTTGGAACATACTTTCTGCTCATTGGAATATTACATTATACATGAGGAACTAATATCAAGCTGTCACAACGAGGGGCGGATCCGTCCTTTCAGTATGGCGTAAAGTGGCACATCATTTTTTCTGTGTATAATTTAACTATGTTATTTAACTTAATTACCTTTTAATTTTTCGGAATACTGAAATGCAATAAAAATTGGGCATCTCACTGGTTGGATTTACACAGTATAACATGGTTATTAAACTGAATAAGTTCCATTTAACACGTAACGGAAACATTACATACATTTCATAATTGTTTCAAGCATTACAAAGTAAAGTCTTAACACAATAATCTCTCTCTACTAATAGAGAAACTGAAATGAACAGTGATTTTTATGTGTTTCCTTCTAATTGGTCTGGTTACATGTGTGTCTTCACCATTGGACCAAGAAAATTGTTACCCAGGTGTTCCTTTTGTGCTTTTATCAACTCATTCAGTCATTTGTGTTAATCAAATTTCTGGGGGTAAATGAGTGAATACAGAGACGAGAAAGATACAGTAGTTGTGGTTCTGCCAGCCAACCACTTGAATAAGGCAGCCGGCGGCAGCATTTGAAGTCCTGGTGAAGATGGTGTAGAGGTGGGCTTATACTCTAGTTTAGAACTTCTTTAAATAGGATGCCGCTACTCAACGGGTAGTCCTCAGCTCTTGCCATCCATGCCACTCCAACACCTAACATGCTTTATATTTTAATCTGATGTGCATACTAAAATCCGGTTCGAACAGTCACATTCGTGTTATGATGGCTTTCAAACCGGTTCGAACAAACAACAAAAGCGGAGGCGGCGGTGGTGTAAGATTAAATTTGTATTTATATATATTTAATCTAGTAGCCATCATTATCTTTTATATAATATAGTTCAAAATATAGTAAAACCTTATAATATATTAGTTGGTAATTGCTGATTGACCGATTTACTCTTATTAACTAATTAGGTTTTCCCTTGAGTGTATTTAAGAAGATTACTAAAGAGTGTTTAGAGTTGGACTCTCATAACAATAACATCAATTCGTCCTTCTTCTTTCTCTCCATTCACGAGTTCTTCAGCCCTAAAGAACTCGGTACTACCATCAAGAACATACACTCTAAACGGGAACCAGATCACGCTGACATGTCCGATGTAACAAGTATTATTTACATGTTTTCCATTATATATTAACATAATTGATCAACATGTGGTATCAGAGCATTTGTTGCTCATATCAATTCTGTTAGGTTTCCTGAATCTGGAATTAAAACTGGAAAACTAATGTTTCGATGAAAACCGAATTTTAAATATATTGTTCACGTTTTCTGCCATAAAATCTGGAAAAGAATTATGTATTAATCGGATTAAGCTTTATTATAATTCCGAACTAATGTTAAAATTGAAATCTTCACACAAAATTAGTCATAAGGTTTCGATTCCAGATGAAAGTTCATAAGATTCTTTAATGTTGTTCTTCGTGTTCATCATAGAACTCGAAGAATCATTAAGTTTTTTGATGAATCAATAAAAAGGATTATGTTTCCCTAGTTTTGATTATATTTTATCTATAAGTTTTTTGAAATTATGACACGGTATATCCGTTAATAGATTTCGAAATAAAGGATAATATTATCAAAGCATAAATTTAGGAAACTGAAAAATCCAAAAAGTTTCGAAATCATCTACATGTATCACAAGTTAATAAGAGATGAAAAGAAGTTTTTCAAATCTTGATTAACAAGTTTTCGAGATTTCATTAACAAACTTGAGATTTCATCATTTAATCGAATTCATAAGAGAAGTAGAAATCTCATAAGATTTGAGAATCCATAAACAAACTTGAAATCTCACTAAGAGTTGAAATCTCAACATATCTTGAGATTTCATAACAGACTCGAAATCAGTAGTTATCTCGAAATCACATAAGGAATTTGAGATCCATGAAGAACTCGAAATCTCATTATTTACGAGATATCATCAGCTGACTTGAAATCTCAACAGAGTTCGAGATCATCAGAGGACTCGAAATCTCAATAGAATTCGAGATCACCAGACTACTCAAAATCTCAAGTGAACTCGAGATGCGATAACAAGTCGAAATCTCATGAGATATCGAAATCATAAGTTCTCGAGAACTCATAGGATTTCGAGATTTCACAAGGAACTCGAAATCACCATAAGACTCAAAAACTCGTTATCTCATTAATTGTTATTGTGAACTAAAACTTAGGTGATTTGCTATTAAGTTAATGGTTTTTTATAAATACTTTAATTAAATTAAATATTTTTTACAAAAACCAAATAACTTAACTTGAATGAGCTTTTGATGTTTCAATTATGCCCAAAGGTGATTTGATACATCTATCTTATTGTTCATATATAATGATAAGCTAAGCTATTTATGCCTTACAAACATAAATGTCTCACTTTTGCCCAATATAATTTAATTCATTCATGTCTTACATATCTAACTGTGCATAAATAAGGTAGTTGTCACACTCCTACCCAAAGGTGGTATGTCACAATTACTTTGCACACATACTTAAATGATTTCACTTCTGCCCAATGGTGATTTGTCTTTATTTAAGTAGAATTTTTCAAATTAGTCTATTATTTTGATGTTGGTAATAGACAAATCACAACTTCTTCAAATAATGACCCTCACATTAATGATCCTTCATTAATCCTATGATCATATTTTGTCTGCCTTACTTTAATATCCCATAACATTACTCACTATAACTTTCTTCTATAAATTAGTTTCTCATCCACTATAATTTCTAAACCTAATATGTTTTGCCTTACTTAAAGTTTCTATAAGATTATCTCTTAAATCAAATCCTTGATTATCTCTTAGGACACGATATTCCTACTGCTTACTTCTAAGAAAAGTACTACAGAAGAAAAGTAGAGCATGATGAATATGATAAGTCGAACATGATGTCTCTTATGATATCAAGAACTCATTTAACACAAATGTTATTACTATAGTTATTCCAGATTAAGTAATCCCCAAGACTAATATATATTTTATAGAATAATCAAAATAACTCCTAAGATGCATGTCTTCATTTCAAATTCTAAACTATAAGGTTAAATGACATGCGTGAATACACCATAATGTACAAAAGGAAATTGAGTGTGTTGATAAGCAACATATGTACAAAAAATGTTTAAAACTGGAAAATAAACAATTATTCACCTTACAACTACTAAAACCTTAAAAGAGGATAGTTCTAAGGTCCATAGTTAAAATACAAGTACAAAATTCCAACTCTAAGGTTCTTCAAGGGAGAATCTCACTACATAATTATGTCATTGGACTAGACTTAAGCAACGAGACTATCAATGATTTAGAAGAATAATTGGATGAATTAATTAGGTAGTCACCTACTAATGATATTTATGTCTAATAATATTAATATTCTAATTAACACATGATAAGTTTGTCACACCCGTTAAAATCAGAGTTGGTGTGATATGACTGGTATCTTCATTGCACAGTGGAAGTTTATAAGTATGCTAAGACTTCTAGAAAGTGAACGCCGCTAAGTACTCGAATCCCCATGGGTTCTCCTATTCCAACCGTGCCATAATTTGAATATGTGGCCTGAGAAAGAACATGCGAAATATCAATATAAAATTGGCGAGTTCATAGTTGTTTGAAAAAGATTTAAAATAAATCTTTTTTATAATCGGTTCAAATAATGTTGAGAAAACGTAATAAAATCATTTTCCTCGGCATGTCATATGAAAACTTTGTATTTGTAAAACTTGTTTGACCGTCAATGTCCACGCACGACAAAGATAACATGCCCGCATGAGCCAATAGAGGACAAACCAGTCCTTAAGTTTGTATGTAGGACAACCCAGTCCTTAAGTTGTATGTGGGACAATCCAGTCCTTAAGATGTATGTAGGACAATCTAGTCCTTAGGATTTATGTAGGACAATCCAGTCCTATGTTCATATGTGGGACACACCAGTCCCTAAATGTAACTAGGACAATCCCAGCACTAGTCGTGAAACTCATGCATATCTTGAAAAAGAGAACTCGTATGTTTTTGTAAAACCGGTATGTTTAACATAAACCTTTAATAAACCATTGTGTTAGTTGAAATTCGTTTGTAACATGGTTTAGAAATATATAATTTTCGTTCATCGAGATTTTGTATGCTTTTGCAAAACTTGCATGTCTTTCCACCCCCGAAAATATTTATAAATGTAAGACTGTAAAAAGTGGGGGTTATGAACTCACCTCGATATCCAGTGCAAAGCTAGCATAATATGATTCCAAAATGTCGTTTCCAAAACGTATCTCGTTAGCATTCAAACTATAACATTCTATCAAGGAATAAGCTTATAAGTTGCTATTAAACTGATGCAGCTAAACTACGTGTCACCGAGCTCTACCAAATCGCTAATCGAACGATTCGACGAGAAAAATGTTAACTTGGTGGAATGATAATGATATACTTGTTTAGTTACATTCGCAATCAGTGATAATTACTAAGTTTTGGAAAACACTTAGTTTCCGAGAGATTTAGAATATATATATATATATATATAATATATATATATATAGGAAGGTTCATTTGAGAAGAAATTTAATGTGAGAAGAAGAAGAAAGGTCATAATGGTAAATATTAAATAATTTATAACTACTCTCATTAATTATATTATCTCTCATTAATAAAAACAAAAAACATCATATCATACACATTTCAACATTTGTCCTACGTATATCTTATACTTATCGAAATTTACCCTACACATATGTAAAAATACCCTACACATTTCAAAATTTATCATACATATACTAAAATTGATCTTACACATGTCGAAAGTTGTCCTTCATCATAAATTATTTTATCTTGAAAACGTATATTAAAAAAATGAGTTAAAAGTTTAATTAATTAGCTAATTAATGACAATTATAGATTACCTATATTCCCTTTTTTATAATATTAAATACACACATTAAATAAAGTAAATAGAGAATTTCTATTGGTTTAAAAGTTATTCTTTTTGTTCTTACAAAAATTTTCTTCTCATTGAACGCTCCACTATTATATATATATATATATATATATATATATATATAATTGTTTATGGAATTGTGTTAGTCGTCTTGAATGGTCGTACGCGTATGTAACCCATATTTATATGAAATTAATTAATACACATTGTAAACTCGTATCATGTATTCACAATTTTCCTGAATAGTCGTATATACGTTTGTCAGATAATTATACGACTCGTCGTAGTGTTTCATAATGTTTCATAAGATGTTTATATGTATACATGTATGCAAACATCATTATAATTATATATATATATACACACACAATCGTGAAGCCGAAATAATAATATCGTGTCTCGCGGATACTTATTGAAATAATTATATATAATTGTACGCTTGTTACAATCGACCCTTGTTTACTTGTTATCAAAATAACTCGGGAAAATAAGGAATGTGAAGATTGTACGGTAATATGTCGTATACCGTTTAAGCGTTTGAAATAAATATATATAATTATATTTATTTTATAAATTCTTCAAGTTGTAGAATTGGAAATGAATGTAGATAATTGTATTTGTTTTACATATTCGTCGAATCATAGTCGTTTGAATTAAGTATAAAAAATTATGTTTATACGATATAAGTTTCCACGTTCCGTTATCTTGTAAACCGCTTTTATCGGAACGTTATAGACGTGTTTTTGTGAGTTATAAAGTGTCGCCAAAAATAAATATACACTTATATTTATTTTAATAAATACTTCGAATCCGATTGATTTCGTTATTATAATAAAACACGTTTTGTATCACGGAATTTTATGAAAAATAGGCAGATTTTCCTCTGTTTTTAGGATAACCCGACAATACAAGTTGTTGATAAATATTTCAAAACGCGTCAATCCATGTAACAACAATATATATAACCTTTCGTATATGCGTCAAATACAAGTATAAAAATATATATGTATGTTATGAAACGATGCCGAGTTGGTTTTTAAATTAGTATACGCGATTTATAATAGTAGGAGATGTACAAGTCCACAAAAATTACTAGTTCGTTGAAAAATACTTTTATCGTGTTACTAGTCGGTCAGTTTGATCTCGGTTTCGTGTTACAGTTATATTAAAATAACAATATAATTTAATTTGCATCGACATTATTTTATCAAATCCTGCGTTGATTGGGTTTAACCCGAGTTTACAGAGTTGACTGCGTTGACCTGGTGAACCGAGTTGAACCAAGAGAACCAAAACCCAAAACAAGACACGTACTTGAAACAAATCTGACTAAGTTGACCCGGGATGACTTGCTTTGACCGTGTTTGATTTGTTGACCCGAACCCGAGCCGATGTGAACCCAATTGAACCGAGTCGAACGAAATACCCGAACCGGAATGAATCTGATGTCGACCTTGGCCGAAACCAACTTGAATCTAACCTGGAACCCGAAGCAAAACACCATCACTACCGTCGTAACACAACCCCTCCGCCACTATGCCTGAATCTGACGCGAAACCACCATCAAAACACCACCAACTCGACCACTTTGTCGCTTGAACTAATAAGAACACAACACGCTCGAATCTAGCGTGAAACAATGAACTCAGCCGCCCATTTGCTGCTCGTCTGGCCGCCCAGGTGGCGGTTCCGCCGTTTTCCACCGCCACACCACCTTAGAGAGGTGGCCGACCCCTTTCTTCCTCCTAAACTCTCTCTCTCTATCTCATCCTTCTGTCCCTCTCTTTCGTCGCTCTCTCTCCCTACGGATCTCTACACAGTTCTCTCTCTCTCTCGGGTTCAGGTGGGTATGCGTGTAAGGTGGTGCAAGAGGGAAGAGGTGTCGCATGTTTGAGGTTGGTCTGTCGGAAAAAACGGCTGGTAGCCGGCCGGAATTACTCCGGTCGCTGGATTTGAGAGAGAGGCCAGGGAAAAGGTTAAGGGGGCTAGGGTTTGCCAATGGGAGAACAGGAAACATGTGAATTTATAGTTAGGATCTTAAGTGGGTTGGGCCCAAGGCCCATTATCGCGTATAAATCTTTCGTGCCGCCCAATGACGTTTCCACGGCCCGTTCTTATTCCCGAACTTCGTGAAATGTCATAAAGTATATATATTTAAAATCGAAAACACGTAAAATGTATGTCAGAAGTCGGTGTTTTGCTGCATTCGTTTGTCGATTGCGTAAAAATCGCGTAAATCATTACGGTCATCGTTTCTATCCGTTTTTCGATCGGTTTCAATCGTGAATATAACATTCGAAAACAAAGTTAAAATATATCATAATATATTAGTATCGAGACGTAACTCGAGTCCAATGCTTCCATTTCGTTGTTGATTGCCGGTACGTTCTAGTTTCCACGTAACTTCCGCGTTTGTGCTCTGTGATGTCCGACAATCTGAATAATTCGCATAATTATAGATATATGATAAATATAAGCACAAAATTTGTATTTTTATGTGTTGTCAGTATATATCCGTTGTCAGTTTGATTAAAGTTCAATTGTGTGCTAAAATTATCGAAAAATCGCCAAATCGCGTAACGTGAATCAAGTAGACTTCCTAAGCTTTCAAATGCCAAATTAAGTTAATTTACAACTAATTATGCTACGTATTGTCATCTTAGTGTTTGTTATTCGCGTAATTAAAACCGAAAAGTACCGGTTGTCACAGAGTTGACTCTAGTTCTATACGATTGCCTTATCTGAAGTCAACAAATAACTAATGTGAGAGTTAGTGACAAAATTAAATGTCAATGCTATAAGAGCCAAAATAGGATGTCTTTAAAAAATGCTTTTCGATTCCTAACATATTCTAGAGATTAATCAAAATATAGTATCAATACTTAAGCTATGTTATGAAGGTTGTGAGGTTTGCATAACCAACATATAGTTACACTTATCTTAAACTCTCATATTATTTGTTATCAATATCTGGATAGAAACCTTTTAGAACTAGATGATACTATACACCTTCCACAACTTTTGTTATCATGCATATGAGAATTTAACAAAAGACAAATGAGACTTATAAAATCCATCTATTGAAACCCAATTTCTTCAGAAACATGGAAAGGTTAATGAAGGATGATTTTCATCTAATCTCATTCTAAGTGATTTTTTTAAATCATGATGTTAAAAGCTCTAAAATATTACTTGGCTTAAGGAATAGATATGAGTCCACCAAAAGTTATTCATTCACATTTGTGGAACTTATTCAAAATGTATTATTCAGACAACATTCATTTATAATTTAAAAACTATCTACTTGTATCTAAATTTGTCTTATATAGCTCACGATATTACAGAGATCAATTCATATGTATATATATATATACACACACACACTTAACATAATTTCTTTTAAATATGTCCCTAAGTTTCTTATAACATTTAGACATTATGAAAATTATATCAAGTCTAACATTTGTATGACAGTTTCCCACCACACAAATATCATTAAAACTACTCTTGTAACATTTCTAGAGATATCACTAGGGCTGTAAATGAACCGAACATTCAGCGAACAGTTCGTGAACCGTTCGGCGGAAAGTTTGTGTATGTTCTTTTAATAAACGAACGAACATGAACGAGAAATTTCACGTGATTAGTAAAATAACGAAAATGAACAGAGGTTCGTTCAATTGTGTTCGTGAACGTTTGGTAAGGTGTTCGTGAATGTGTCCGTGAACATTCGTTCATTTGCGTTCGTTATGTTCGTATGTTTGTGTTTTAGTTAAAGATTTTTGTACTTTCATATATTTTATCTATACTCTTTGCGTAGTGGTCGAGTCGTTGATACCGGTGTTGAGTCGCCACCACCTAAGTTTGTTGAAGGGGTGATGGAAGATGTTAGTGATGATGAGATTGTCGACGGTCAAACGGGTTAAAACGAAAAATGTTTCTAAAAATGATAAAAACACCCCTGTTGTGACTGTATCCGTCCCAAAGCGAAGGAAAAGGGTGCGGAGGTTAATACCGCCCCTTATCCCGAAGCTTTGTTGGAACCATCTAAGAAAGTTGTGAATAAACGTGGTCCCTAACAAGAAGAAATGTGGGAAGTTTTTAAACAAGTAAAAATCAATTTACCACTCTTAGATGCAATCAAACAAGTACCCTCATATGCTAAGTACTTGAAAGAATTATGTACCCAAAAGCGAACTAACAAGTTTCCTAAGAAACTTGATTTGGCCGAAAATGTGACTTCGATTCTTTTGGGTGCACTTCCACCAAAGTTGCAAGATCCGGGGACGCCTATTATTTCTATACAAGTGGGTGAATTCAAAATGACTCCGGCACTTTTGGAACTTGGGGCGAGTGTGAGTATCGTGCTGGGTAGTTTGTATGACCAATACAAATTTGGTCCACTTCAAGCAGCAAACACCACCGTGGTGCTAGCCAACTTGACTCCCAAACTACCCTGTGGGATAGTCACAGATGTAATTGTCAAGGTCGAGGACTTTTACTATCCGGTGGACTTTCTTGTACCTGATTATGTCTCTTTGGACCAAACTAAGCAACCAACAATTATTCTCGATCGACCATTTTTGGCAACATCGAATGCCCAAATCAGTTGTAAAACTAGCACGATCGACATGACTTTTAGTAACCGTCGGTTGTGGTTAAATGTCTTTTCGGGATTAACGGATCCTCTAGTTAGCGACGAACACTATATGGTGGACGTTGTTAACGAGTATATACCTCTATGAGACATGGGTGTCGAAGAGGAAAACACAATAAAGGAATGTTTCATGTTCGACAGGTTGCAAATGGAGACAAGTTAGAGCATAGATGAAAAGGTGAAAAAGATGGAGGTGATGGCGGCAAAGGAAGGAAGACCCACTTGGACACACCAAGCGGAAAGTCTTCCGGAAAAAATCGATACAAAACTGAAACCATCATTGGTACAGCCACCGAAGTAGAGTTGAAGGAGTTGCCCAAGCATCTTAAGTATACTTATGTGGGTGAAGGCAACACGCTCCCGGTTATCATTGCATCAAACTTGACCGAGGAGCAAGAAGAAAAGTTGATGGCGGTCTTGGTCACCAATAGGGCGGCCATTGGGTGGGCCATTGCGGATTTCATGGGAATTAGTCCCTCGGTGGTCATGCATAAAATCATCACGGAAGATGGTGCTACTCCTTCGTGTGATGCACAACGAAGGTTGAATCCGAATATGCGTGAAGTGGTCAAGAAGGAGGTTTTGGAGTGGTTAGATGCGGGTATCATTTACCCCATTTCTGATAGCCAATAGGTGAGTCCTAAACAGACCGTTCCCAAAAAGGTGGGCATTCAAGTCGTCACATATGACGCAAATGAAGAGGTCGCCACTCGGCCGGTAACCGGGTGGCATATTTGTATTGATTATAGAAAGTTGAATTATGAATCTTCCAAATACCATTTTCCTTTACCTTTTATTGACCAAATGGTTGAGTAGTTAGCAGGTCAAAAATATTATTGTTTCTTGGATGGGTATTCGGTTTACAATCAAATCGCTATTCATTCTGAAGACCAAGCGAAGACCACGTTTACTTGTCCATATGGCACATTCGCATTTAGGCGAATGCCATTTGGACTTTATAACGCCCTCGCCACCTTTCAAAAGGTGTATGATGAGTATCTTTTCGGATATGGTGGGGGAGTCTTTGGAAATCTTCATGGATGATTTCTCAATATTTGGGTCATCATTTGATGCTTGCTTAGACCAATTAGAAAAAGTGTTAAAAAGATGTGTCGAAACTAATTTGGGTCATCTTGAGAACGTAAAATATTGCAAGAACCGTAAGAACAAATGAGAAAACCAATCAAAACCAATTTTTTTTAACAAAATCTCATTTGAATTAAAATACAACATCAAAAAAAGAATTTATTATATCAAATAATTCATTTCTCCTCTTAAAATCACTCTTATTAGATGTCTTGCACATGTGTAAATATCAAACTTACACATGTGTAAATTTTCTTTATTTACTAATTCACGTAAATTATAAATGTGTAAATTAATTTTCTAACATTGTATTCGAATATTAGTGTAAAATAAATTTTGAATTTGAATTGTTTTTTATCAAGTTCTCGCGGTTTTTTCATTTGTTCTCCCATGTTCTTCTCACAATATAAATATTATGAGAACCGTGAGAATAAAAAAAAACCGCGAGAACTTATTCAAAAACAATTCAAATTCAAAAAAAATTTTACACTTATCACTATTATTTAATTACAATGTTAGAAATTTACTTTAACACGTTTAAATTTACAAGAATATATAAGTAAAGAAAATTTACATAAGTGTAAAAAAATCTAATAAGAGTGATTTTGAAAGGAAAAATGAATTACTTTTTGTTGTAATTTTTTTTATGTTGTATTTTAATTACAATAAGGGTTGTATTAAAAAATCGGTTTTGATTTGTTTTTTTATTCGTTCTCACGGTTCTCGCAATATTTAAAGTTTTCAAGATAACCCTCACATATAAAACATACATATAAATATATTATATATAATATATATATATATATATATATATATATATGAGAGAGAGAGAGAGAGGTGGGATCAGGAGAAAACGGTTAGAAGTGTGAAAACGATGAGAACGGATCCTGGTCGAACACGTGACAGGGGGCGCTAAATGATATGCAAGGCACGATTGTCATTGTCAAGGTTCCACTCAATAAATGTGATATAATTCCTTTTCAAACAAAAATCCATCAGATATCGCGTTTTGTTCTTTAACCTTATTTCAATGGCGTTTTATTTTCAAAGCAAATTTTTTGAAAATGTCATTTATGTTTTAATGTCCTTCTTCCTATATTCAATATTTGGCGTTTACTATCAATGGCTTTTTACACCTGGTTACGTATATCTATTAGTTGTGAATATTGGTATTAATTTGTAAACATCAGTTCTTACTATTTATTAATTATTCAACTTATGGCGTTTCCATAAACATGTTTTAGGAAGAAAGTAAATCAGTTATTCTTACTGTTTATTATTCAACTAATGGCTTTTCATTATGGTATTTATTAAGAAACAAGCAGATGCAATAGTCTAAACCAAATACAATAGTCAACATGAAAATTATAAAATGAAAGCAATTCATGGCGTTTATGTTACTCTACATAATCCTCCATCCTTTGTTCTATTCTTGAACCCAGTTTTATACAATTCACTAATTCTTGCCGTCCCTAATTGCAAGAATTTATTTAAAGATTTGACCAGATTTCTATGTTTTCATTTTTTTATGCAGCAGGATTTTTGCAATATATTTGATCCCGAGGTCATTTAGCTGTCTTTGTTGTAGATCATTTGGGGCATTTTCTTTTGCTAAACCACATTCCTAACCAGCCAACTGTCCCATATACGTTCCATATGACTCATTGTAAAAATCCTACAGTCGATCACGTTAGACACTGTCCTCCAATCCATCTTTTGTTTGACAATAGGCGCCGTCTTCATGATTCATAGCTATCGGGTATTTTTTATAAGCAAGTAGTTTGCAAAAGCATCTTGCTGCAGTTTCACATTTTTGCATATATTAGTATGGCATTTTGTCAACATAGTTTGTACATACAAAGTTTTTAAGATACTTACCAACTTTTCCACCCATCCATCATACTTTTTCTTGATGCTGAGTGTATCCTATGCAGCGCTGTTATCCAATACATCAACTCTGTGTATTTAAGATTGAAGCAGACAACATAGAAATGTCTTTGGGATATTATTGGCATGAAGACCAGATCATATTCATTTATCTTTCTATCTTTCCGGTCTTCTTTGAAACGAGGTGTTTCAAAACCAAATCCATGTTGTTGTTGAATTTTGTATATTGATAACTTGTTGTCTTTGTATACATGGGCGTATTCTGTAATTTTGATGAACCACATTTTTTAACAACAAAACAAAATAATAATATAATTGTATCAATTAAATATAGCAAAAGAGTTAGCCAACATTATTTGTGTACAAAATAATCTTGAGGGTGATTCTGGAGCATTGTATTTTTCTTCATAGTTCATGATATGCCCCCAACTTTGAATAATGCAGACGTTTGCATAGATCCTAGTCTCATGCTCTCAGAAATCACTCTTGAGAGTTCTGACACTCCTTCAATGTAACGCTTCGCACTTTTTTGTACTTTCCTTATTTAGAAAGAGTAATCGTATTTCTATTTATGGAAAATCGTATTCATATCTTATTCTATTTATGCAACTTAGGCCCACGGCCATGCACACTGTGATCCGCACGACCGTGCACTTTGATCCGCACGGCCGTGTAAAATGATCAGGTCTGATGAATCTTTTAAAATACCGAATTTTGGCTCCATTTCCCTTTTTCCAACTCCAAACCACCACCAACTTCATTAATTAGCTCAACCCTATTTCTCCCATAATAAATGGGAGCCTCCATACAATCCTAAACACTTTCTAAACATTTAAATCACTCTCAAATCTTCTTGGTTACTCTCTAATTTCCAAGACTTGACAGAAAGTTGCAACCATTCTAAGTGAGTTGTAGCTCACTTTTCTTCTTATTTTCTTATGTTTTCTTCTTTCTTTCTACTTAGATAACCTCTAGGAAGGTTTTCACAAGCTTGCCTTGGCAAACTAAGGTGAAACCTCACCACATTTGAGGTGTAAAGTAGGATTAAAATTTTGCTTTCATTTATACTTTTATATCTTTCTTTTCTCGATTAAAACTTGTTTGAATCTTGTGCCTACTTGTTCTTAGACCTATCTAAGGTTATGAGGCTTGTTAGGAATAGATTCTTATGAGTTTAAGAGGTGCAAACACCTCTAAACTTTCTGTTTTTGCAAGGGTTTATGCAACCCACAAGTGATGAAACCATCCGAGCTTGCTATGAAGTTGATGGCAAGACTTGTGTTTTGGTATAGGTGTAAATACTTGGAAGCCTTGGATATCCTAACTTCATTCCACCACCTCACCTCAGTATTTATACCTTGCTATCTCAAGTAGTTTGCTAGACTTAAAGTAACTTAACCCCGTCTAGCCTCCAACACATAGTTAACTCTTTCCATGTTGGGAATGACTCACCTGTGTTAACGCTTACTTGGCTACTTGATATAGTAAGAAGTTGTACATTTCCTTTTCATTCGTGACCATCCGAATCATCCCTTTGATGATTTGTGTATTGGTGAATCATACAATGAGGTTAATCCTCCATGCTTGACTTACATGACGATCTACGATACTATTGATGGACTTAGCTTAGAATTATTAGATAAACTATAATATATATATATATACATAACCGAATCCTTGAGGATAATCGACATGGTTATTTGTCATGGTAATAGGTTATATTATCTAAGACTTGAACCTCTCGTTACGATTCTAATGAGTACTTAACCCATGAAATCACAACAACCCATATGGGATATATAGTGTCAAAAACGAGTGTTTAAGGCTAGATAATTACTTTCTTGAATACATACTTTAATTCTGAATCCGAATCCTCCGTTATTATCCAAATACTCACGCACCTACGTTTCCTCATGTAGGATAACTCGGTGTTCCATCCTTCAAACTCTCCAACTCTTCACGGGGATTACCAAAGGAAGCTTTGCAAAACCATGAGTACACACGAAAGTCGTTTTTACGCTGTACACTTTTGGCTGAAATGTGTTTAACCTATCAAAATACACGCAAACACAGTTATACTTTATGCAAACACAAACAATCCATTATACATGCTTAAATACGTGATACTTGATTTGTATTCTTTGAACATTCTTATGTGATTCGCTTGTCATTAACTTCGTACGAGCCTCCCGTTAACATGTATAGTGCTATAGGAGTAACGCACCGCCCATAGTCTTTTGGTCATGTTAAGTATTTAATTCTTGCAATAATTAGAGGGTTGACTTGTAAAATTGCATGCCTTGATACATTAATCTGGTTAACTATTTTTACCATGTGGATTCGTTAAAACTTTTCCATACTTATGCTATATTAAACTTGTGTACTCGCCAATGTCTTGTGTGTTGAACTATACTTTTAAACATGTTGCAGGTTGATGATGTTTATATTGACGAAATCTAGTAATGGTGACTTAGAAACGCATCTAGAATTACTAGATTTTATTATTGTATTTTTATTGAGTTTTGTTGTATTTTGAGGGTTCCAATTGTTGGACTTTGATTTGTTGTGATGTACTTGAAAATTTTATTTATGATTGAAATCGGTTTGAATTAAATATTGTCACAATAGTGTTATGAAGTCTCGAGCAATCTCGTTCATCTCACTCTGATGTTTCTGCCATCAGTTGTGGTGTGACATTCAATCTTGAACAAGATACTCCTGAAAAAAAACATCATATGGCGTTTTAGTTATGCAAACTCACTTTTTACATAAGACATGGCGTTTTGGGTGTTTTATATGCATATGCATGTATATTTTTAACGTAACAAATGCAAAGTTTGGCGTTTTACTAGAAAGAAATATACATACATATAGTCACCGAATCCGGTGGAAATATCGTTTTCTTGTGCCTCCCTTGCTGCATGTATCACCACTTGCCTCCTGATATAAGGTGACAAACATTCTCTACTCTTCTTTGACTCTCTCTTGTCCTTTTTTCCACAGTCTTATCCTTTTTATTTTCATCAACTTCATCATCACCAGATAGCTTTTCTGGGTTCAAAATGGTGTTATCTTGCATCAACTTTGTGATGTTTGGCGTTTTGTCCTCATCACCCTTCTCCTGCACATCTACCCTGTTTGGCGTTTTGGTTGGAGACATGTCAGTGGCTTGTTCATCTTGAGGTTTCTGGGTTGTCTTTTCTTCTTCAAAACTTTGCATGAGATTTTTCCTACCTCCAGATGGTGGCTGCTGACATCGTGTTTCATCAACCACTCCACCATGTTGGTCAACACTTTTGTTCACCATCTCCCCTTCAATTTTTTTAGTTGAGAAATGAAGGCATCTCTGAACTGTGTCTCTGTCACAGGTATGGTTGGCATTTTGTCATTGACTGCCTCAGTTGTTTTCTCGAGTTCATTGATAAACCCTGAGTGTATTGTGTTTCTGTTGGGGGGATATTTGGCGTTTCATCCAATACATGCATAGTTGGGGTCTCCTCAGCAGGGTGTAGTGGTTTTTTATAGCTTTAAGCATTTGTTCCACCATCTTTATGTAACATCCGTCGAAAAACGGGTTTCCAAACACGCTTCGTTTGTAATCGAATATCAAGTTATAAAAAATTTCCGTTGCGTATTTGTGACTCATTTTAATTTTAAACGATACATAATTAATAAACAATTTAGAATTTATAAACTATAATTGATAAAAAGTGAAAATAAAATAAATAAAAAAAGAAACCGGCTGCCGGGTTTCGAACCCGGGTCAGCCGGATGAAACCTCAAGACTTAACTCACACACATCCCACCACTCCGCCACTTGTGTTATTTGATGATATATCGAAAAAATTAATACATATAACAAAACTCGAAATCAAATTCAGTCAACAGCGCGCCCATTTCGCAGTCGCCGGAAATCCCGACGACTTCGCCAATTATTGACGGTTTCTATTGACTTAACGGATGTATTAATCTCAACGTCGGTTATAACCGATGTCTAATCCCGCGACATCAGTCATAACCGCCGGAGAAAAACTGACCAACGAATCAAGACAGAAATCGAACCCAATTCATCGAAATTCTTTCCTATAAATACACACCCAAGCCTCTGGTAATCTTTTCGCTCAAAATCGCACCATTTCTCGAAGCAATTTCACTCGCCGGAAATATTCTGCCATCACCGGACTTTCGCCAGAAAACCGAGACTCACATCAAAACGGTAAATACCTCGACTCTTTCTGTTTCAATCCATTGTTAGACCATTACTAACATCAATCCATCACCCAGAATCAATCCAAGACGACGTTGCCGGATATTCTGTACTCGACGGAAAATCTCTGGAATTTCCAAAATCACGCTGTGAATCAGTATGACCATCTAAACCTCCTGATAATCATTGTTTAGTAATTCAATTTCACAACTAACCGATCAAAACTGTTAATTGATCCGATCGGACGGAGTTCACGAAACAGAGCCGACGATCCTTGCCGGAGTTCTGAGAAAAAAACATCTGTTCGGTATATTCATTTCCAAAACTCTCTCTGATTCATCACATTTCAATCACCTATAAGTTCGTTAATTGAATTTAACAAGAACAGTTGAATAATCGTTGTCTGTGTTTTGAACGAAGAAGATGAAGTCGAACTAATGTATAAGTGTAATTAAAACAAGATAATAAACCGGGTTAGACACACAGTCCAGCGGTGGACTGTGTGCAAACACACAGCAAACGTCTCAAGTTTGATCCCTGACACGACCCTATCCTCGGAAATAAAAATGTTTTTTTTAAACCGAACCGGGTTAACTCACTGTAAGATGTTAAGTATAATAAAAACCAGAATATCAACCAGGTTAGACACACAGTCCAGCGGTGGACTGTGTGCAACGTTGAATCACAGGTCCCGGGTTCGAGACCTGTTATGCGCACCGGTTCGATATAATTAAAATTTTTTTAAAACAAATGAATTCTGATTAAATTAAATAGTGTATAAATATAATTAAAAACAAAAATATTTCGGGTTAGACACGTAGCTCAGTTGGTAGAGCTGCGTGCACGCGTACGGGAGGTCACGGGTTCGAGTCTCACCCAGCGCATACCTACACAAGACCGAACTGGTCAACAGTCAAAGTCAACGGTCAACGGTCAACCAAAAAGTAAACAATTTTTTTTATATTTTTATTTATTTATTTAAGTTAAAAATCAATTAAAACTACTTAAAAATAACATTTTTAAAGTTAGAAAGAGACCTTAAACTCACAAAAATAAACCTAAAAATTCAATTAAATTTTTTTAATAAAATCCACTTATTTACCGTACCTTTTCGTTGTTATCTAGGTTAGTTATTCCTCGTCGTTCAACTCTCTAAACTCGTGCGCATCCAACATCATCAAGAGAACGCACCCAATGTGAGTGAATCTCTACCAATTCCCTGTTTTAATCACATTTTGGGGTGTATCATGTGTCGCTATTTATTTATTTCAATTAAACACTTGTGCATCCATCATATTCATGATCAAATGTGTGCCAATATATATCAATTGTTTGTGTGGTTAATTTTTAGATTAAATTTATCATTTTTAGTATATACATTATCATAGGCCGCCGGTCTCCATTACCTATGAGCGTGAGCTGTTCCCCATTACCTATAAGCGTGAACGAGGCGTTGCCAACATACGATCGGCTCCGTTTGATTGAGCCTTGATCGCACATACATCATCATAGGCCGTCCGTTCCCCATTACCTATGAGCGTGAACGAGACGTTGCCAACATATACATTATCATTCATGTCATATACTCATGCAAGGTGTTTTGTCAATGTATGTTTATTTACGTTTGCTCATACATGATTATCGCACAATTTTTCCATATTAATTACAACAAGAAATCAATAATAAATGTTTTCTAATAAGGTTCGCTCGCCAACTTTTGTTGACCCAAAAACCCCCATTTTTACACATGATACAGGTGATCCAGTTGAAGCAAGAAACATATAGGACGGCCTAGAAGAATAAAACAGTTTAGATGTTGGATTGTTTATTTAATATCTCTTTTCCTTGTATTGTATGAGTTTGACTTGAACATTTGAGATGTAGTTGGAATTTAATAAATATGAAACATATTAGTAAACATCATGAGCTTTGGTGACAACCCAATTATGCCCCGACTCATATTCGGCTGCGGGTTGGGGTGTGACAGATTGGTATCAGAGCCATGACTATAGGGATATATGATAGGTTATTAGACCCTTAGAGCCTATACTATAGTTGATTAAAATTTTTAAATTGTTTGTGTGTTACATGCAAAATTCATGATGTTTATATGCTTTATGTTTATTGTTACATTCAATGTTATGCAAGCATGTTCATAAGTACATACTATTATACAATGCTCACCATGAATCATATTCTCATAACATACCATATCCATGAGATCACACACCTCACAATTCTTATGATTTTTACAACGATTTTTGTATTTTCAAATCACATCAAAGTGAGTTCTTATGACGGGCATGTAGTAACTGGAAGGGTACGAGTACCGGTAGTCGGAACGTCCTGTCTAGGCTTGGCATTCATATAAATCCAAAATAAAGGACCAGTTTGCCTACCTGGGGACTAACGATGAGAGTACGAAGGACCTATTAGGCCAAAGCATGCTATACCAAACGTCGTGTGAACTAACCCCACTTTGAGCTGTCATCGTGTCTATACCTGGACACCCTCCGACCATACATCTCGCAAACATATTTCATGGTTTTCCTTCGGGTGATGCGAGTGTTAAACCGCCAACACCAATGTGAATCCTACTAAGCCAATAGTCGTGGGGGCCCACATGACTATACAGGCGATGGTATGGGAGACATTGGAGGCCCAAACATGAGCAAACCCAAGACATCCTATGGATGTAGTTGCATTATTGATGATTATGTTATTTTATTATTTTAAACGACACATGACACCTAAAGACTTCTTAAACTCACAATCTTCCTATGTATGTTCCTGTAGATGTCGGCTAGGCAGCTACGTGGAGGTCGAAAGTCAGGAAGGTCAAACAAACGCTTGGCCACCCAAATTGCAAAACAAATGGTCGTGGTGCTTCCTGACATCGTTATTCAAGTACAACAAGCTCTCTCCGCGAATCCCATCAACCCTCCCAACCAAGAAAACCAGAACGTCGACAACCCTTCCTCCAAGAAGTGCTCCTACAAACACTTCAAGTCTTGTGATCCCCCAAAGTATGAAGGGACCGAAGGTGTCACTGCTCTCCTACACTGGTTTGAGGAAATGGAGAACACCTTCCTCAACTGCGATTGTCCCGAGGATCGCAAGGTACGTTACGCAACCGGGAGACTATTTGGGGTAGCCCTGACCTGGTGGAACACCGAGAAGGGTAAGAGAGGAGTTGAAGATGCTATGGCCTTAACGTAGGAAGAGTTAAGGGAAATAATGACAAGACGCTTCTGCCCAAGAAGCGAAATCAAGAAGTTGGAAGATGAATTCCACTCGCTAAAGCAAAAGGAAGGAGATCATACTTCCTACCACAAAAGATTTCTTGAACTGAATCAGATGGTTCCTAACTTGTTCACCCCACTATACCGCTTGGTTGAACACTACATTCGAGGCCTCCCCTCGAAAATTCAAGACTCGGTTCTAAGCACTTCACCTGCAACACTGGAAGCTGCAATGGAACTAGCTACCGAACTTACCGAGAACCGCATCCGAAACGGTAAATTCAAGGAGGAGAAAAAGAAAGCCCCCATTGAGGCTCAAACTTCAAATCATACTGGCTCCTCTTCGAAGTTTACTGGAAAAAGGAAGCGAAACACCAGGAACTTTGCTGTCACCCAAACAAACCCCCCAATCACTGCTGCACCCATCAACCAAGTTGCCCCCTCATCTACACCATACAAAAGGCCATACTCCGGCCCCTACCCAAAATGCACCCGTTACCAATACCATCACTCTCCCGAGCACCCCTGTCAATATTGCACCAGCTGTGGCCGTGCAGGTCACACCATCCAAACCTGCCGCACACTTCAGCGAATGAACCGCAACCAACCCACAACCCAAACCCACCATCAGATAATGGGTCAAACCCAACAACCCTTACTACTACCACCTACACAACATACGGCCCAAACCTACTACCAACCCAACTACCCCATGATGCAACCCATGCGGGCTTGTTACAACTGTGGAGACCCAAACCACTTTAGAAACACTTGTCCACGTTTGGTGAACATCATACATGCTCAAGCTCAAGATAATTCCGGTGAATCAAGCTAACCAAGCTCCTCCACCTGCTAGAGGAAAAGCTTTCAACATCAACGCCAATCAAGCTAGGGCCAACAACAACGTGGTTAACGGTACGTTTCTCATCAATGGTAGTTATGCATCCATGTTATTTGATACTGGCGCGGATAAGAGTTTTGTGTCCTTAGAATTTGAACCTATCCTCAACCAAACTCGTGATAAACTTATGGAATCCATAACGGTGGAAGTTGCTGACAGAAAACCAGTCTCATTAAACTCTATTATACGGAATTGTACCCTCACTCTAAACGATCAGGATTTTCCAGTTGACCTCATTCCTATGAAGTTGGGAAGTTTCGACATTATAATCGGTATGGACTGGCTCAGCCAACATCAGGCGGAAGTGGTATGCCGCGAAAAGTTCATTCGCATTTCTCTTGCAGACGGTCAAACCCTTCGAATCTTTGGAGAAACCCCTTCGAAAGGACTCAAATTGATGTCCTGCCTTCAAGCCCGAAAGTATCTCCGCAAGAACTATGTCGCATTCTTAACTCATGTTGTCAAGAAAGGAAACAAGGAGAAGAAACTCGAAGATATACCTGTAGTGAAAGAATTCCCACAAGTCTTTCCCTACGACATCTCAGGACTTTCTCCCACGAGAGAAGTCGAATTCCGCATTAATCTTGTACCTGGCGCTACACCCGTCGCAAAATCTCCTTATAGGTTAGCCCCATCCGAAATGCAAGAGCTGGCCAGTTAACTGCAAGAACTGACTGACAAATGATTCATACGTCCTAGCTCATCGCCTTGGGGTGCACCTGTTCTGTTGCAAAGAAAAAGGATGGAACGTTTCGCATGTGTATCGATTACAGAGAACTCAACAAATTAACGGTCAAGATCCGCTATCCTTTACCTCGCATCGATGATCTTCTAGACCAACTCCAGGGTGCCACCTGTTTTTCAAAGATCGACCTTCGTTCTGGCTATCATCAACTCAAAGTACATGAAGAAGACGTCCCAAAGACCGCCTTCCGAACTCGTTATGGTCATTATGAATTCATGGTCATGCCATTTGGTCTAACCAACGCTCCAGCTGTCTTCATGGATCTAATGAACAGAGTCTACAAACCCTATCTCGATCGCTTTGTTATAGTCTTCATCGACGACATTCTCATTTACTCAAAGTCTAAGTCTGATCATGAACGACACCTTCGACTCATCCTCACGCTTTTAGGGAATGAAAAGCTCTATGCCAAATTCTCCAAATGCGAATTCTGGTTAAAAGAGGTACAATTCCTTGGACATGTCGTCAATGACAAGGGAATACATGTCGACCCCTCAAAGATCAAAGCAGTACAAGAATGGCAAGCACCACGTACACCAACCGAAGTAAGATCATTCCTTGGTTTGGCTGGTTATTATCGCCGTTTAATTGCAAATTTCTCCCGCATCGTTGTACCACTCACGGCTTTGACACATAAAGGAAAACCCTTCATATGGGGACCTAAACAAGAAGAAGCCTTCCAAACCCTTAAGCAAAAGCTTTGTGACGCACCTATCCTCACACTCCCCGAAGGTTGCGATGACTTTGTAGTATATTGCGACGCATCAGGGCAAGGACTAGGCTGTGCATTAATGCAAAGGGGAAAAGTGATAGCCTATGCTTCTAGGCAACTCAAAGTGCATGAGAAGAACTATACTACCCACGACCTGGAACTTGGAGCCGTTGTGTTCGCTCTTAAGATATGGAGACATTACCTCTACGGTACCAAATGTGAAATATACACTGACCACAAGAGCCTCCAACATATCTTTAACCAAAAGGAGTTGAATATGAAGCAACGAAGATGGGTCGAACTTCTTAATGACTACGACTGTGAAATTCGGTATCATCCTGGCAAGGCAAATGTGGTGGCCGATGCACTCAGTCGAAAGGGTTATGCGAACTCCATTCGTCTTCTATGTTCGCAAATCATAACCGACATCAAAGATCAAATCCGAGAAGCTCAACATGTTTCTATAACAGAAAACGACACGCAATGAGCTAACTTGTGGAGCAGAACTTAAACTCGAAACAAAATCCGACGGTATTCTGTATTATCTAGATCGCATATGGATTCCCGATCACAATAACCTTTGCGATTTCCTTATGAAAGAGGCGCACAAAACACGATACTCTGTACACCCAGGAGCCGACAAGATGTATCAAGACCTTCGATACACCTACTGGTGGCCTGACATGAAAAAGGATATTGCTGTTTTTGTTTCCAAGTGCCTTACCTGTTCTAAAGTAAAAGCTTAACATCAAAGACCCTCAGGACTTCTAGTCCAACCTGAAATATCTGTATGGAAGTGGAAAGCATAACCATGGACTTCATTACCGGGTTACCTCGCACTTCTGGTGGGTATGACACTATATGGGTAATCATTGATCGTCTTACAAAATCAGCTCACTTCATTCCGATTCGCGAGGACTTCAAGAATGAGAAGTTAGCTCGTATCTACATCAGCGAAATCGTAAGCCGTCATGGTGTACCGTTAAGCATTATTTCAGATCGTGATAGTCGTTTCACTTCACGAACATGGCAAGTCGTACAAGCCGCTTTGGGTACACGATTAGATCTCAGTACCGCTTATCATCCTCAAACGATGGACAATCTGAACGCACCATTCAAACTCTTGAAGACATGCTTCGAGCATGTGTCATAGACTTCAAAGGGAATTGGGACGCTCATCTACCATTAGTTGAATTTTCGTACAACAACAGCTATCATTCAAGTATCGGCATGGCACCTTTCGAAGCTTTATATGGTCGTAAGTGCCGATCTCCAGTATGTTGGCACGAAATTGGAGAAACTCAAATCACCGGTCCAGAATTAATACAAGAAACAACAGACAAGATTCATCAAATTCGAAACAACCTTCTAGCGGCACAAAGTCGTCAAAAGAGTTATGCAGACAAACGACGAAAGCCCTTGGAGTTTAACATTGGTGACCAAGTACTTTTAAAAGTATCACCGTGGAGGGGAGTGGTTCGTTTTGGCCAAAAAGGCAAGCTAGCACCACGCTACGTAGGACCTTTCAAGATACTCGAAAGAGTAGGACCTGTAGCATACAAGCTTGACCTACCAGAGGAACTCAACAGAATTCATCCCACACTCCACGTATCGAACTTGAAGAAGTGACTCGCCGATGAAAATCTCCATATTCCCTTGGAAGACATTCAAGTCGATGAATCTATGCAGTTCATTGAAAGACCAGTAGAAATTATGGACTTCAGAGAGAAACGTTTAAGACGAAGCCGTATTCAAATCGTCAGGGTACGCTGGGAGTCAAAATGAGGAACTGAGTTTACTTGGGAACGTGAAGACTCAATGCGCGAGAAATACCCACATCTTTTTCCGGTTACCACTACTACCTAAATTTCGGGACGAAATTTATAAAAGTAGGGGATACTGTAACATCCGTCGAAAAACGGGTTTCCAAACCCGCTTCGTTTGTAATCGAATATCAAGTTATAAAAAAATTTTCGTTGCGTATTTATGACTCATTTTAATTTTAAACGATACATAATTAATAAACAATTTAGAATTTATAAACTATAATTGATAAAAAGTGAAAATAAAATAAATAAAAAAGAAACCGGCTGCCGGGTTTCGAACCCGGGTCAGCCGGATGAAACCTCAAGACTTAACTCACACACATCCCACCACTCCGCCACTTGTGTTATTTGATGATATATCGAAACAATTAATACATATAACAAAACTCGAAATCAAATTCAGTCAACAGCGCGCCCATTTCGCAGTCGCCGGAAATCCCGACGACTTCGCCAATTATTGACGGTTTATTGACTTAACGGATGTATTAATCTCAACATCGGTTATAACCGATGTCTAATCCCGCGACATCAGTCATAACCGCCGGAGAAAAACTGACCAACGAATCAAGACAGAAATCGGACCCAATTCATCGAAATTCTATCCTATAAATACACACCCAAGCCTCTGGTAATCTTTTCGCTCAAAATCGCACCATTTCTCGAAGCAATTTCACTCGCCGGAAATATTCTGCCATCACCGGACTTTCGCCGGAAAACCGAGACTCACATCAAAACGGTAAATACCTCGACTCTTTCTGTTTCAATCCATTGTTAGACCATTACAAACATCAATCCATCACCCAGAATCAATCCCAGACGACGTTGCCGGATATTCTGTACTCGCCGGAAAATCTCTGGAATTTCCAAAATCACGCTGTGAATCAGTATGTTTTTTTTAAACCGAACCGGGTTAACTCACTGTAAGATGTTAAGTATAATAAAAACCAGAATATTAACCAGGTTAGACACACAGTCCAGCGGTGGACTGTGTGCAACGTTGAATCACAGGTCCCGGGTTCGAGACCTGTTATGCGCACCGGTTCGATATAATTAAAATTTTTTTAAAACAAATGAATTCTGATTAAATTAAATAGTGTATAAATATAATTAAAAACAAAAATATTTCGGGTTAGACACGTAGCTCAGTTGGTAGAGCTGCGTGCACGCGTACGGGAGGTCACGCGTTCGTGTCTCACCCAGCGCATACCTACACAAGACCGAACCGGTCAACAGTCAAAGTCAACGGTCAACGGTCAACCAAAAAGTCAACATTTTTTTTATATTTTTATTTATTTATTTAAATTAAAAATCAATTAAAAATACTTAAAAATAACATTTTTAAAGTTAGAAAGAGACCTTAAACTCACAAAAATAAACCTAAAAATTCAATTAAAATTTGTTAATAAAATCCACTTATTTACCGTACCTTTTCGTTATTATCTAGGTTAGTTATTCCTCGTCGTTCAACTCTCTAAACTCGTGCGCATCCAACATCATCAAGAGAACGCACCCAATGTGAGTGAATCTCTACCAATTCCCCGTTTTAATCACATTTTGGGGTGTATCATGTGTCGCTATTTATTTATTTCAATTAAACACTTGTGCATCCATCATATTCATGATCAAATGTGTGCCAATATATATCAATTGTTTGTGTGGTTAATGTTTAGATTAAATTTATCATTTTCAGTACACACATTATCATAGGCCACCGCTCCCCATTACCTATGAGCGTGAGCTGTTCCCCATTACCTATGAGCGTGAAAGAGGCGTTGCCAACATACGATCGGCTCTGTTTGATTGAGCCTTGATCGCACATACATCATCATAGGCCGTCCGTTCCCCATTACCTATGAGCGTGAACGAGACGTTGCCAACATATGCATTATCATTCATGTCATATATTCATGCAGGGTGTTTTGCCAATGTATGTTTATTTACGTTTGCTCATATATGATTATCGCACAATTTTTCCATATTAATTACAACAAGAAATCAATAATAAATGTTTTCTAATAAGGTTCGCTCGCCAACTTTTGTTGACCCAAAAACCCCCATTTTTACACATGATACAGGTGATCCAGTTGAACCAAGAAACATATAGGACGGCCTAGAAGAATAAAACAGTTTAGATGTTGGATTGTTTATCTAATTTCTCTTTTCCTTGTATTGTATGAGTTTGACTTGAACATTTGAGATGTAATTGGAATTTAATAAATATGAAACATATTAGTAAACATCATGAGCTTTGGTGATAACCCAATTATGCCCCGACTCTTATTCCGCTGCGGGTTGGGGTGTGACACTTTAGACAATCTAAACCTTCTTTTAGTTCAATTATTTGTTCTAGGTCTTGTCCCAGTAGTTCCAAAACCTCAGCAATATTCCTTTTAATTATCTTTTCCCCATTATATATGAAAATATGATATTCAAGTGTTTTAAAATCACAATCCCATCTTTTAATGTTATTTTCATTTATATCTTCTTCATCTGTACTTTCTTCAGCTGGCAATATAATATTCTCATCACCAACCTCAGACTCCCTTTCACCTTCATCTTTCCTTTCAACCTCATCCCTTGATTTTCACCTTTTTCTCTCTCATCATCACTTCTTTGGCGTTTTCATCAACAATTGTTGGCACTTCCCTTCTACCTCATCAGCCACTTCTTTTGCGTTTTCATCACCTTCAACTTCAAGTTCCACTTCAACCTCATCTTCATTTTCCTTCCCCTTCTCCTTCTCCTTCTCCTTCCACTTCCCTTTCAACTTCAACTTCCACTTCAACCTTATCTTCATTTTCACCTTCTTCTCTCTCATCTACCACTTCATTGGTGTTTTTATCAACAAATGTTGACATGTTCTTTAACAATGTCAGACATTGTGAGTATTTTATGTGTACCAAAAGGCTGTTTGGTTGTTCAATCTTTGACTGATTTAACAATGTTGTCATTTTATTGTTACAGTCTTCTAATTCTTTGTATGCCCCATCCAACTTCTCGGCCATTGCCTGTTAAACAAAAAATGATTATTAAGTATGGCATTTTGTGTTTTTTGTTAAACTTATTATTCGAATAACATACCTCCTCAGCTTCATTGTTTTGTTGTTTCTCACCAACACCATGGTCTTCATATTGTGTTAGTTATCTGACTAGAGCATGGTTCCCTGATGTAGAAACTTCAAACATCATGTTCTGGCTTTCTACATCTTCAGCCACAACCCTTTGATAGAAAGCCTCTTCATTCTTACCATCGATCATCATGCGTTTCGAACTTCAGGGTCGAGTTCAGCATAATCATAATGATCATCATGACCAAAACCATCATCATCATCAACCTCATCATGATCATCACCATCAACATCATCAACCTCATCATGATCATTATCAGCATGCTCATCAACATTGTCAACATCAACTTCATCTTCATTATCAACATCATAAGCATCAACATCATTTTCATCAATACCCTGCATTTTGTTTGTTGTCTTGGGTGTGGCTTGTTCTTGAACAATTGTTTGTAACTATGTTTTCTTAGCCTCTTAACAGTTTTCTTTTTAAGTTCTTTGACATCTTGGGGTTTTGGCTCTCCACCATATTTCCTTTTAACTAGTACACTCTCTGTTGATGCAGTATGTATATCGCCTATTTCTTTGGGTCATGTCCGAGTATGTAATAGGGCTTTGATTGTTAGAAGTTTGAATATGTATGTTCACTTCATACAAAGTGATTACTTCGTACGAAGTTGATTCACTTCGTACGAAGGTAGTCCAGTTCGCACGAAGAAGAATGTCTATAAATAGACTTCGTGTGTTCATTGTGTATGTACGTTTTTGCTGAATGATAAGGCGAAGCCCTGTCAAGATTGTTTCAGGAACTATAATTGTTGAACAATTAATGAAACATTGATATTAAAAAGTAATCTTGATCTTGTCACTATTCTTAAATGGATTCCACACATATAAGACTAAGTTAAACAAATTAGGACCTAAGCTATGGATGAAAGTAGATCCCCACACTCTCAAATAGGTCAAGAGTTCTTATTGTAATCCACTCAATCGAGTATCCTTCTTGTGGTTGCAGCATTTTTCTATTGCAAGCATCATTCACCAAGGCAAGCTGTAACACAAGAAATTTTTAATTTTTAAATTTTTATGTTATGCAAACTATTATATATGAAAATTGTTTTCTTACCGCAAGTACAATCAAGGGTCCTGTGAAATGGTTCTTTGGAGACCATGAGATAACCACACCAGTTCAGTTAGTTTATTTAAATGTTTCGTTTAATGTTGTATAAGACGACCGTATTATCATTTGCATGCCCAATTATAGTGAAGAATTCTACAAGGAAATTTAGGCAGATGTTTCTCCCAAAGCTATCCATCTGAGGCAAGATGTCTTCAAAGAAAAGCTTCACAGTTGGTCTGTTAATCCAGTCAGTCCCTTTGAACTATGCTCTCCACTCATCCACTACTTCGCCTTTAGTTGTTGACCTTTTTTTCCTTTCTGCGACCACGTTTCCATTCGGTATACACATTAAAGAGTTTATCAATTCTTCATCGATATCTATTGTATGGTTGCCAACATTTAGATTGTTTGTTCTTTCATTATAATTTTCAACCAGCCAGTACCCAAGCATTGTGGGTATGCTGTGTATTTTCATTTTCAGGGCTATACCAAACCCTATGTCGTGTACTGTCTGTCTTTGATTTTGATTCAGATTTATAAACCAAGCAGTCAAGTTCGTAGTTTTACTCTTAACAAACTCTAACCCTACTGAACTGAAAAAATGGTTCTTCCTCAACCTCAACTTTCTAACTTAAGGCCTTCCTTTTATTGGCGTTTTAGGGCTTACCAATGTGCACATTTATTGTAACTCTAATCCCCTCTTTGCCTATAAATCAATTTTGAGTTCCATAGCGTTTTAGTACTAGTTAAATGATATATGTGGTTCAATAAGACAATCTCAGATTATATATGGCGTTTAATATATGTAAAATGGCGTTCTCATACAGTCAAACAATATTATACAAACGATACATTTATTGGCGTTTATTAACAAACTATTTACATGATATATGGAGTTTTACAAACAAACATCATAAAAAGTAACCATCTGTACCATGTTTTGTTGTTGTCTTCTTTCGTTGCTCGGTGGACCTTTGGCATTTTGGAGCAGGTGCCTCTTCGGATTCCACACAGTAACACCCCAAATACAGGTTTGGTAATGAAACCACGTTAATATTAATGAGTAGGTAAAATATCGTTAGTGGTAAAAGTAACTCGTTAACAAAATATCTAGGAACAATTAACCTAGTTAGTAACATGTAAATAGGTAATAAGACAATGAGTTGTAGCATATTATAATCAAAACTAAACTTGAGGGACCAAATTTGTAAAAAGGGAAACTTGGGTTTTATAAACAAAAAAATTAACACACAACACACATAGGGTGTGGTGTAGGTCGATTACCAGGAGAGCAAAACAAGGGGAAACCCTTGTTCAACCTTGATCCATTAAATTGGAGGGTGAATTAGGGCTAAATCACATGCATGAGCATAAATTAGTGGTCATCTAAGCTTGGAGATCATGAGGTATGTTGTAAATTATGTTTTGGTGATGATAAGTATGTGGTTGAACTTGAAGGGTGATAACCTTGAGTTCAACATTTTGTTAGTATGGTGAATTTGATAATGAAATTATGTGTGTGATCATCATACTTGCAAGTATATGTGAAATACTTGAACAATTTTCTGATTTGAAGAAGTGTTCATGAATGACATGAAGTGGGTTTTGATTATATGATGAAATTGATGTTATGTTAATGTTTATAAGTGTATAAGATCATGTTGTCTACTAATTTTATGTAGAACTTGATTATATTAAGTATTCAGATGAAATGTCTAGTAATATGATGAAATGGGTTTTAGATAAAAATGAAAGCCCTTGGTTTCTAGCATAATGAATGGATAAATTAGCATAGGTAATGAAAGTTAAGTTAACTTGATGTTAATAATCGCTCGAGCTTGTCAAGGTGAAAGAAATGATATGAATTTGGTTTGGGAATTTAGTTAAAATGGTAGCCTAAAAATAACGTCTACCGGGTACTTGATGAAATGCCTAAGTGAGTTCATTGAACCTATTTGTGCATTTGCATACGTTAATAACAGTTGACTTTTAAAAGCCAAACTGACCTATAATAAGATCAAATGGTAATTTTGATATAAAATGCGTAAGGTGTGATCATCATGTTAAACGATGACTAATCTAACCAATTTGCAAATGACAAATGATAGTTCGACGCTTGACAAGCTAGGTGGAAGCTTGGAAAGAAGCGAGTCAAACGGATCAAGTACGGGAAAAAAAACATAACCGGATGTAAGGTAAGTAAAGTTTACATCTTGTAAGTAGAACATCTACTTATGTATTGATTAAGAACAAGGTTATCTAGTATTTGAAATGAGTCTTTGAAATACACGTTCCGACGCAAATCGATACTGGTTGAAACAAGTGAAATTGGGAAGAAACCATATTTGATGGTAAAAAGGGTAAAAATGGTAATTTGGTCAAGTATTGACGAATAAACAAGCACTTTTGAAAAGATCACTTTATAGTATAAGCCATAATGGGTCAAATGAATAAAGAAATGATTTTTAAGTAATACGACCCTATGGTGCGAACCATAACGGGTCGAATGAAATAAATGGTAAGTAAATATCCTTTTTACAATAAACGATGTTTGGTTATATCGATATGTAAAAAGAGCGAGTCAAAAAATAAGTCAAATGGACAAACGGGATTCGAAAATGATATTTCGTATTTCGTTTGTTAAGTTTCATGCTTAAAAGTAAGCATGATTTGTGGGCATACATTGCCATAAATTAGTATATAGAATTCGAAAGAATCGCTAACGGGTCAATACTTAGACCCGCAGCTAGGTGCGTGTAGTGGTCATGCTCTTGATGAGGGTTTACGGTAGTTAGGGGTGGACACTAGATCACCTCAAGTGAGATATATCTAGCATATGGGTAAAACGGCCATTGGGTCGAAGACATGTTTATAGCAAAAAGTGCATTTGAGTGAGTTTATAACACTAAACATTGGGAAACTATTTTAAGAACATAATAGGTTTCAAATGGAATACGGTTAAATGTGCTTGCTTGGTCAAAACAGGCTTTTAATAGTCCTTCATCATAAAGAGGGCTAAAGTTGACCAAAGCGCCTTCGAATTTACAAATCGGGCAAACGTCCCTTACGGATAGTTTAAAAATGAGTTTTAAATTAAGTAAACCCTTTCGGTAGGGTAAAAGTGAAAGAAATAAGCCTTTTGGTTATGTCTCCTAATGGGTCTTTTTTTGTAAATTGTCAAACCGAATGGTAGAATTCAGAATATTTGGTTTTACTATATAAAATCCACCACAAATATATATGTGGGGGAAGATAAAAGAAGTATTAGTGTGAAAATAGGAGGTAAGGAAAGAAGGATCGAGATTTAAGCTCAAATGCTTAAATCCCCTAACGGGTCAAAATGAATATGCGTAATAACTGGGTAATGGTTGCGTAATTTATAAAAGTTGTGAATCCGGGTTAAGGATTTCTAGTTGAATATGTAGGTAAACGTATAACGGACATTTAGAAACAAGTTTCGAGTGAAACTGACGAAAATTGAATAAGTTATGGAAGTATCCCGTAACAAAAACGACAAATTTGACAAGGGCTAGCAACGGCCCACCGTAAGCTACAGTGGGCTACCGTAGATTACGGTAGGTAATTGTGAAAAATGTTGTTTTCGTTGTTTTGAGCTTTCGAGCTTAGCTAGATTAGTTAGAAACTCCATATAACTAACCATTTCATGATTTATGAAATGTAGTTAATAGTTTGAAGTATCGAATAATGATCAAGCTCAATGAAAAACCGAACACGATCAAGTTAAAACTTCTGCATTATATCTAGGCGTTTAAGAAACTATTCATCGTTAATATGTTGAAATGTTTTTAATCTTTATGAAGTTATATGAAACTCAAAATTTTAACAGCGTGTATTAGTATAAAGGCATTTGTATGCGAAACTTTTTATGAAATTTCAACTTATTAAGCTAGGGGTCTTACACACACCCATAGAAACTGTAATTATTGATAAAATGAAAACGATAAAAACATCATACAACTAGCATAATGTAAATCGAAGTAAACTCACTCTGTTTTTTGGCTCTAGATCTTATTTGATTATTAGACACCGTAATATTGTGGTTTCGCGTTTTCTAAGGTTTTCGCGTTTTCTTTCGAATTGGGGGGGGGGGGGGTTCTCTGGGAAGTATATATGTTTCGGTCCCGTTTTTAATTGGTTTTGTAGATGCAATTTACCTTTTTGCCCTTAATGAAGCGCACCCACGTTCAAAACTTCATGTTATTTACGAAAACGCCACCGCGCCAATCTAATTCACAAATTATTTTGATCCAACAGACGAGGGGCGTTCTCACCATTTTCACACTTATAGGCGTTTTCACTAAATCATGCCACATATTATATATATATATATATAATATATATATATTGGCGATGACGGCTAGCAAGTTTTCAGTTGATGTCGGATTTAGGGTTTAGGGTGACAGCAGTCGACGAAGACGGTTGTGTTGTTTGTGGATGATAGTGATGGTGTTGTAATAGAAGCGACGACTAAGATTTGGGTTAGTCCGACAACGATGACGGGTGATGTGGCGAAGGTGAAGGAGTGCGATGGTGGTTGTGTTGTTGTGTGGGTGAAGAACTTTGTATTAAGCGGTGATGATAGTTGTTAGATCAAATCTGGTTTTTTTATTAAAAGCAGGAAATAAGCACAAACTAAAGTTGTGAATGAAAGTTTATGTGGAAGAGAAGAAGTTTGCGCAGAAAGCGGCGGTGATCGGCCACCCCTTTAGCGACAGTTTACGATGGTTGTGACCAGTGACGGATCCAAAAACGTTTGTGAGGGGGTGCAAGAAAATGGTTGAGTCAAATAAGTTGGGAGAGTATGGGTCATTTCAAAACAGGTAATATAAAACAATTCATATTTATTTACTTCATAGTGTTGTAAAATATTCATACCACACCGAATTTTTTTTCATTCATACTTAAAGTGGTATATTAAACCAAAAATAAGAAGAAAAAAAACATTTGTAAACAAAAAATAGGAAAACAAAAAATACTCATAAAATTCAACTGATAAATCCAATATTGAAACAAATTATTTATCTACTCAGTTTATTAGTAAAGATAAAATAATGATTATCCATTGGTTAAATTAATTTGTGAGTGACATCTAATATTACATGTTTAACTCTAGCGATGTTTGAAATTTAAATCAAACTAAAAGGTTTATTTAATAATGTTACTTAGAACTAAAAGGACTAAGTGTAGAATTTTCATTAAATCTTAATTCATCAATATTCAACGGCAACACAACACCCATTTTTATCTCTCTTTCGTTTGGAAAACAATATACGGAAAAGTTTTACAACCCCAGAGAACTTCCTTCCTCCCCCTCTTTCTTTCTACTTAGTTTGTAGATTATCAAAGATTTTGGTAGAAGGTGCCTTCAAACAAAATATCAATAATTTATATTATTTTAACGGATCTCAGTGGATGCCTCGTCACCCTCTGAATAAGCTTTAAATCGTCCCTGGTTGTGACCTAAGCAATGATACCAACTTAAGAATTATATTAGATTTTCATGATGTAGTTAAGTTACATGATGGTGTTTATAGAACATCATATTACAAATCTAGTCTCTATACTATATTATTTGGTCAAATAAGATGAATTTGGGTGATTAGTTTTGTGCTATATATGTGGTTTTCAAAGGTGATTGTGAGTTCAACGAAAAGGGGGGGGGGGGGGGAGGGGTGTATGATAGAAGGGGACCATCTTGATAAGGGTGGGAGGAGTTATTGCTTTCGTTCCATGAGTCATGATAGTATTTTAAACTTGCGAAATATAGTTTAAAAATATATATAGGTTGATGAAAAATTTAATAGATACGTAATAATGGTTTCGTTCGATGAGTCATGATAGTATTTTAAACTTGCTAAATATAGTTAGTAATTATAAATAGGTTGATGAAAAAATTATTTAATAAGATGCATAATAATTGGTTTCGTTCGATGAGTTATGATAGTATTTCTCCAGCGAATCGACTACATTATCCGTTAATGAAGAGGTAGAAGATAAGAGTGTTATCCAAGTGTCTGTTTAGTTATTAGATTATTTGGATTGTTATTTATTTTTAATTTTGTTTGTTATCATTATCTTATCAGTTTGAATATTAGGAAAGCTTGAATATTAGGATAGTTATTTATTTTATTAGGATAGGTTTTTTTTAATGGCGAATTCTTTTTAATCCTTATTGTTTGTGGGATTTGAACTTCAAAATTTTTCCTTCTTAAATCTACATATTTAACGTCTTTACATTTGTTAATAAACCACCACCACGTATTTAAAGACTTTACCTTTACTAATAAACCACCACACATTGGTTTAATGTTAGGATAATTACTAAGGTTTTATCATTACCATTAGTTAGTTTTATCATTAACCTATTCATTACAATCTTCGTATATAGAGTAAACTGTAAAAATGGTAACTAAATTTGATCACTTTTGCTACTTTATTCCAAAACTCAAACCTTTTGAATCTGGTTCCATATTGTTTCAATTTTGTTGCCACTTTCATCTAAAAGCAAAATATGGTCAAATTTTCAATTAACATCCGTTTTTTTTTCATTTTCCTCTCTTTTAATGAAATACAAAATTGTCAGATTTTTTTAATTTGTTATAATAAACGTTAAAAGACCATTTTGTCTTTTATTAAAAGAGAGGAAAGAAAAAAAAAAAAAACTGGATGTTAACTATAAAATCTGACCAAATTTTGATTTTGGATGAAAATAATAACAAATTGAAACCATAACGACCCAGATTCAAAAGGTTTGAGTTTTGAACTAAAATACAAAAGTGACCAAAGCTCATGAACCATTATGACAGTTTACTCTTGTATGTAAAAGATTATATTATGATGATAAATATGACTTTTTGTAAAGTCGATACAAATATATTCCATTTCACGACTACACTTTTTTCCATTCTTCTTCTGAATTCTTTCAAAGAGCTCGTGTCTAATCACCGAATGCAATTCTAGAGACATTGCTAACTGTTCAGTCCTCGTGTCAATCTTATTCATAGGTTCAGAAAATTTATTAATTTACTTCTAAAACTGGTAACTAAATTCGAATAAGTTATGTACTGATCGAGCCATTGTGATCTTTGAAAGGCGACGTTGCATTAACCACGAAGACTAGCAAGCAGTTGGAAATAAAAATAACAACAAAGAGAAACCAAAACAAACTGAGTATACAAAATTGAAAGCATTCCACGCTTGTTCATCGAATATCTCCAACTTGGCCCCGCTATCCAAAGAAACCCATTGTGATCTAATGCAATATTTCAATGTCAAAACAACTTATAAATTAATGAACTAATTTGAAAATAATTATGTCTGTATAAATATGTGTAAGAAATACAAATTAATAAGAAAAAATAACGAGTTAAATCGAAAATTCTCCAAGCTGAATAGTTTGAGCTCAATTTGCATCTTGGTAAATATTTTAAAGCCGCGCCAGAGCTACAAGCCACCCAAAGTTCAGCCTGGACTTATTTTTCTATTCACCCTTAATAAGATTTTCAATCAAGTAAATTGACAATCACCATGGAGCCTCAACCGTAGCTAATAACTTCATAAAAGAAGGTTATGGGTTAAGTCTCGTTTGGGGTAAATTTTGTGTCGGACTGAGTTAGTGGATATTTTCCATTGTAAGTTTTCTCTGACAGTCATTGGTCACATTCTATTCTTTAGACTGGAAGGTTGATTTATTTGCTGGAGTGATCTGGATGTTCGAACCTTTGTTTTAAAAATACAGTAAGTTGACATCTTAAATGGCTTGTAGTCAAGTTGGGATTCTCCTAATTGAAGTTATATTAAATTTACAAGCATCTTAAATTGTATATTTTTGTAATATTTGCATAACCTTAAATCTTAAATTTATACTAACATAAAACTAAAACTAAATGTGATTTGTGGAAAGAAAAAAAAGGACACAATGTGATTTGTGGAAAGGAAAAAAAAAAAGATACATAAGATGCATATATGTTTTGAAAAATAAAATACCGGTTGGTTTTATACTAATTAATGTTAATGAGATAAACTTGGAAACTAAATATAAAATATCTACGTCAATTTTAATAGAATTGACATATCCATCATTTAGATTCATTATATTATTTCACAATTCAAATGTTAATTTTCTTCCACTTAAAATTAGAATTACTAAAACCATTCTACTATATAAATCCGTAATCACAAGTTACTAGGGGTCTATTCTGTCACATAGAGAGACGTTCAGGGGCTAATGTGAACTTGCTCAACTTAAATATATATTAGTATCTTCAAACCTTATAAACCCTAATTGTATCCCGAGAGCCAAAAGTTAACCCATCATCAATTCTATCTCCTTGAATATCTTCAATCTCCATCTTCAATGGATTATGTGAAATATCAACCAGAACACAACCAAAAAGCCATAATCAGTTACTGCTCAAATGGTGTTAAATCAGGCAGAAGCAAGAATCCAGATGTTAAAGATTTGATATTAAAGGCGAAAAAACATCTATCTTCAATGGGTTGGCTGTTCTTCTACACTTATGAAATTAATCCGGACCGTCGAGAACTGCGGTACCGATCTCCCGTAGGTAGATCATACGGTTCCCTCCGATCAGCTTGTCAATCTCTTCTTGACCACCAAGGTCAGTACATTTATGTTCTTGAAAACCCTAAAGAATCAGAAAAAAATTTGAGAAAAAAGATGATTCTTGGAGTGATAATCGACCTGGGAAAAAGATTCGACAGGAAGATGTTGAAAGTTTATATCTTCAACAAGAAAGAGACCAATCAGTTGTGAATAATTTATTGAAAATATAAAGATTGATGGTGCCAGGGTTCAAGATTTGGAAAGATTAAAGGGATCCGGTTGTTTGAATGTCGAAAAACCTAAAGAAGAAGAAGGGAACCAGAGAAAAGCGATGATGATTCGTCAGTAGTAATCGACCGAAGAAAAAGATTCGAATGGAAGATGTTGAAACTTCATATCTTCAACAACAAAGAGACCAATATCTTGTTGGAAAGAAGAGAATTGGGGGTACTAGGGTTCAAGATTTGAAAAGATTAATGAAAGCCAGTGAGAAAAAGAATGATTTGAAGCCCAAGAAACTTATTCGAAAGGCGGAGAGTTCATCATCTACACGCAGTAGAAGGTGCGTGCTTTTGTTGCTAATCGAGTATAACATTTTGTCGAGGGGCGCAAGAGTGTCTTATTGTAAAAAAGATGGTAGAATTTTGGCGAAAGGGCGGGTTTATGATGAGGGGATTCAATGTGATTGTTGTGATCAGTTGTTTTTGTTAAGTAAATTTGAGGCTCATGCTGGAAGTACATATCATAGACCAGCAGCCAATATATTTCTCGAAGATGGAAGGTCGATTGTCGATTGCCAAACTCAATTACAACGCGAAAACAAAGTGTTATCAAGACTCAATCGAAAAAATCTATTGATAGCGTATCATGTAACGACGATTTCTGCTCGGTTTGCAATGATGGTGGAGAGTTAGTGTTATGTGATTCTTGTACATCTTCTTTCCATCCAACCTGCATTGGATTGAGCCAAATCCCCGATTCAGATTACTGGTTTTGCCCTTCTTGCTGTTGCAGAATTTGTCATGAAGGAAAAATTAGTAATCTCACAAGGGAAGGTAACAATGATCATGGCCAACTTAAGTGTGGACAATGTGAGCGTCAATTCCACATAGATTGCGTTCAAAAGATTAGGGTTTTCAGTATCTACCACCAATTCTGATCAAAATGAATGGTTATGTTCGGAGAATTGTGAACGAATATATTCTGCACTTAAAAAAGTATTTCAAAAACGGGCATGTTAACCGCAGACAACCTAAGTTGGAAATTGTTGAAGCTCCATGCGGATGACAGCAAGTATGAATTCGCCAAAATTACAGCAAGTTAAACGTTGCGTTGGACGTGATGCACGAGTGTTTTCAACCCGTAAAACATCGTTGGTCGGATAATGATTTGATTGAAGATTTGATCTTTAGTAGATCTTCTAAACGGTCGCCTTTCAAAGGGTTCTTCACAGCAGTTCTTGAGAGAGGTGATGAGATGATTACGGTGGCTACATTGCGGATTCACGGTTGTAAAGTGGCCGAGATCCCCCTTGTTGCAACAAGATTTCGGTACCGGAGATTAGGGATGTGCCGGTATTAATCGATGAGATCGAAAGGAAAATGAAAGAGTTAGGGGTCGAGAGGCTTGTTTTGCCAGCGGTGCCGGAGATGGTTAGTACTTGGACTGAGTCGTTTGGGTTCAAAGTGATGACGGAACTTGAAAGAATGGACATTGTTGAATATAAGTTTCTTGATTTTCCGGGTACCATAACGTGTTACAAAATCTTGAAGTAATGTGGATAGTTTTTATAGCTGTTTACTTTGGCTTATTGTAATTTGCCGAGATATTTTATGATTCCACAAATTCTTAGGAAACTTATATTGATTTGTAGAGATATTCAATGATTCCGCAAATTCTTATGAAACTTATGTTGATATAGTCTAAATTTGTGTGGTTACGAATTGTGTTTATAGTGACACAACTCAAGTATATATTATGGGTTGACAAGTACACATGTTTAGCCTAGAATTCTATTTTCATGCTACTAAAATTTTTAGGTGTATCCTCATGGAAACTCCCGTCCTCATTAATGTCACTTTATTTTCAAGACCTTCGGCCTCTTCCTTATGCATTAATGGATAATTTAAGAACTTTGCAAGGCGCTTAAATGTTATTGAATATCTGTTTTCAATAATTTTATATTATAATATAAAGCACCTAGTTTATATACTCCTATATTACATAAGTTAAAAAAAAATCATGTATAATAAACACTATATAAAAATTTAAAGCCACTCATATAAGTTAAATGTTAATTTCTGTTTTTTTTTAATTTAAAGAAAAACATAATAATTCTAAATAAATTTACACAGTATAAGAGGCAACTATATAATATTATAGCTAATTTCAATTAAATATATAAGTTAAAATTTACAAAACATGAATTATAATTATAAATAATTTGAAATAGAAAGCTAAACATGAAAAATCTTCTAATACTACTAAACCATAAAGATTATCTTACACACATGTTATTAATGATCTTAAACATTATCTTGCGCACATATTTTATTAATGGTTTTCACTTTAATATCATGTTTTGTTTATAGTAATGTTTTAAACTCTAAAAAATATCATAAAATTTTATATTCTAAATTTTAACGACTTCATTTCTTTATTTTTTTTCTTTCACTTGCTATATTGAGTGGCTGTACCGTATAGTACTGTAACAATTGATACCAATTAAACCGAATTCTCGCCGCATCGCACGAAGGACTTTAGCAACGCTTAAATGTAAACTTAAGGAGCAAAGTAAATATCTTCTACAGTAATGAGAAATAACTTAACTATTATTGATCTTAAACTACAAATATAAATTAAAACATAATTTAATAATTATATAAAAACGAGTTGACGCCAACTGCATGTTATTGTGGGAGTTGACTATGAAAGTTTTTAGTATCATGTATAAAATGCGAATTCTTTAGCTTATGCAAAACATTTTTCCATTTTGTTGTATTCTTAGACTACGTTGCCACGCTAAATCAATTTTCGGAAAGTGATCAATTCGCTTATGAAAGTGACCAAAATATTAATAATGAAGTTCTACAAATAAGTTAGATCAAAAACAAATTATATTTTACAAAAAGAAAAAGAAAAAAAATACAATCAAATAGGTCACAATGTAATTATAAATCTCCCTTGACCATTGATTAAGGAAATCCATACACTCTTGACGAACATATATATACATCAAAAATCTAAAAAGAGCCCCTTTGTATGATAAAAAAGAATAAAAGCGGACACCTCCCAGCACTTACTATGTCCATACAATATATCCAACAACAGTAAATTACATCAGATGTAGCAAATAACTTTCTCCATAAGTGAGTGCATCCCAAATGCTACCTACCCTTACACGATAAGAAACAATGAAAGCATCAATAGAACCAAAAATAAGGACTTTCCATATGGCCACATAAGCCAACGTGGGCTGGCCTACTTAGTAGAAACTTATGATCGCAATATAACACTTCCCATCAACGAACACTTAATAATGTCATCTTTTGCATAGCATATGAATTAACGATTCTGTGATGATATACATATCACGTCTTTCGCATATATTTCAACATAATCCCGGACAAGAAATTGTTAGATATTTTATGTAATCAGGGTTGACTAGGTGATCAAAGGAATAATAATACACATCAAACAAGTTATAAGATACGAGATGGCATGTTTGTTTGAGTTATTATAACTCGAAATGTACGGACAGATCCCATATTCTACGGGGGTTCCAAGGGGACAGCGCCCCTGGGAGTAGGGTCCAAGGGCGGCAACCCTTGGCTGGAAAATGCATCAAAAAAGTTATTTTCTAGAAAATGTCATATTTTCTAAATATCTAAAAATGACAGTTTTTAGTGGCAATTTTATTTAAAATTGAGATAACTGCTATTAGGCCGTTAATCATCCCCAACCCTAAAATTCGTAGAGAGGTTTGGATCATTTTTTTTCTCTTTGTTCAATTTTTGAAAATCAATTTGTATCGATTAAATTATTCGAGAGAACCGTCGAAATAATTTTGATCTGAGAGTGATTACATGCCTCTCTAATCATCCGCTTTTCTGAAAATTCCCCAACAGACATTGTCAAAGTAAACATGATTTAGCAACGTATATCCCCAATTGCGATTCAACATAAATGGTTAGAAAAGCGACTGAATCAGATTGTCACCTAAATTGTGATTAAAAAAACATGGAATAGTGCCTCTGATGTGGAACGTGAATGATGTGTTCGTTTTGATTCACGAATGGAGTTTGGAGGACTGAGAAAAGGAACTTTCGTGACGCCCTCTTCTGCGTTATTCATGGTCGAAGGTTTTTACGTCTGATTTTTTCTCAAGCGGTTGTTGAGTTACGAAAGGGGATTACGTATTGATTCCAATTTCCAGTGATTATATATGCATATAGTAAGTATTAAAATCATTAATTAATATGGTTGTGCAAATCATAATTTAATAATTAAAAGGGTATATATGTAAATCATTTAGAGTAGAAACGGTGGGATTATGCAAACATTATAGTCACGCTAGTTAAAATAATCTTTTATATCCAACCATGCAAACGGTGGGATAATGCAAACGGTGTGGTTTTAATGCCAAACCCATTAAACAGCGGGATAATGCAAACGGTGCACGGTGGTATATTGCAAATGGTAACTTTTGAATGAATCGGTGCCTTGCGTTGAAGTAATGGTTCGTTTAAATGTACCCTAAGTAGATAATTGTAAGGGAATAATTAAATTAATCTTAATAGTATATCTTTGTTACTTCTTCAAACTTTAGTAACTATATTCAACAATAATTTATATTTATTTGTTACTATAGTAATAAAAAATAGCAAGGTTGGAGAACTCACTAGTCGCTAGTCGACCGGTGAGGTGGGGACTAGTGACTAATCGGATTGGGTTTTTTATATCTATTTTTCAATTTTATGTACACATAAGGTAAGGTTCCTGTAAAAAGAGTTTTTTTTGTAAGAAGTGTGAGAAAACATAGAAATTGACATGTATGCATTATGTTATGGACTTAGGTACTAAGTTTTGAGTTTTTTTTTGCCAAGAAAAACATCAAACATAACAATTTAAAACATAACACAATGTATTATGGGCGTCAAATTTAAAAACACAACTAAAACACACTATTTAACACTTAAAACACACTACTTAACGTTCTTGGCATAATGTTTTAAGTTTTAAGCCTAGAATTCATTGTATTGTCTTAAATTGTTATGTTTGGTGTTTTTCTTGCCAAAAACAACTTAAAACATTATGCTCAAGTCTAAAACATGATTGCTTATATGTCAATTCTTATGATTTCTCACGAAAAATGTCTTTCTTACAGCATCTGAAGACTGTATACATATACATATTTTTATAGGTAAATATTTTAAGTAGCTAAGTTTTAATTCTTACTCAACTCAAATTTTTTTAAGTATATAAGATTAATTGTTGGAATTCACATGATTTGGTTGGATACTGGCTGGAATTTAGAGGTTTTGGCTAGAATATGCTGTTTTTTTGTCAGAATCTAGCCAGAATTGTGGGTTTTTGGCTGACCTACTAGGTCCGACTAGCGCGACTAGAGCCGACTAGCGATTAATCGTCGACTATTCGCCGCCTAGTAGCAATTTTTACAACACTGATAATAGATAAACATAAAATATATATATTTATATAATAATTAAATTGATATATCATGTTATGATACGCAAAGAATAGAATGTGATGTAAATTTCATAAAATCGCATCATTATTTCAAAATTTTGAAATGATAATGAGAAGGCCTTTAAATCTTAAATGAGATGGAATTGGTGGCTGAAAATGGTGGTGCTGGATATGGATTGTGGTGGATATATCTAATTCTAATATAATATTTTGATCATATTTCAATTCATTAATATTATTGTTAATTAATTAAATTTTGTTTGAATTAATAGATTTAGTGGATAAATTCATCACAAAACGATTTAGTTGAAATAATGACTTCACTTCACTATTTCTAATATATAAACTCAAATCTGAGTATTATTATTTTACATATTTTTTATAGTGTAGATATGAAATATTAATACATATACTTCAAAAAATAACATTTTTAATAATATAACATCAAGTTTCTTAGAGATTAGCAATTATTTTTTTCGAAGGTAATCGTATCATTTAGTTGTTTTTTTTGAAAGGTGAACAAAATCTTCATTTATCGCCAAAAAGATACAAAAACATAGCTGACTAACATGTTGTACACCAAACATACAATCTAAAACCCCAAGCTTGATAATACAAAATCAACCCAGTTTTCCCACATAAGAGCATGCTATTTTGACCTGCTCCGCAACCATAAAAAGGCGAGAAGTCGGATCTCCTCGATAAGATTTGCTATTGTTGTTTGCTTCCAATTAAATACAACGTCATTTTGGCATTTCCACAGACCCCAAACGGCAGTTTGGATAACCAGATAGAGAACCTTTTTTGACAACTTCGAGTCTCGGTTTCGGTTATGAATGTGCATCAAATCTTGTAGTTCCAAAACATATATAGGATTTATTCTACACCAGCGAGTAATATAATCCCAAACCTGTTGCGCGACAAAGCAAAAGCCGAACAAATGGAGTGTCGTTTCTTCGTCTTTATTGCACAGCTTACACCGGGTGCAAGGCAGATGAACTTTTCTTCTTTCAAGAGCAACAACAGTAGGAATCCGGTCTTGAATCAGCCTCCAAACCAAGAAATTAACCTTGATTGGACACCAACTATTCCACTCGAAATCAATACCCAAATTTGTGAACGAAACTTGTTGGATCTGATTTCTTAAGCGTTTGATCGAAAAAACGCCCGAGCTCTCCAAACCCTATATCCAGTTATCTACCCCAGGCCCAAACGTAAAATTCCTAATGGCATCTAATAAATCTTTTAGTTCTGTTACCTTGGTTTCACCTGTCGGGGGTCTACTCCATACGATATTAACACACTTCATCACATCCTCCACCTTTATTCTATTTGCCACTCTTTCCAGAAACTGATTCATGCAAAACAAATAAAGTAAATCAAAGTATATGCTTATCCATTTTAAGAAGTAATAAAATCATAGGTTTTAAAAATTATTGATAACTAGAATTACCATCTGCCGCAACGTGGTGGGGGATTCGTTAGTTATATATCATATTAGATGAAATGCAAATGTTTCTTACTTGACTGCGAGCCTGTGTGTAAAACATAGAAAAAAATAACTGAGTTGGTCTATGATCCGCGCATTGCGACAAACCTATCAAATGGGGAAAAATAGACGAGTGCGACGGGCCTGTCAAACAGGAAAAAGTAGATGAAAAAACTTTGAACACCATACGCACGTTGTGGCATGTTAACTCGAAAAATCTAAAACGAAACGTTAGTTAAACAGAAAACCCGCAAAAGATGAAAAGTATACGGGACCAAAGTGGCAAAAGATAAAAAGATTTGGGTTAAAAGTAAAAATGAATCAAAGGGATTAAAACGCAAAAGATGGAAACTTTTGAATTAGAAGTGAAAATCAAATTAATCAAGATGAAAACTTTTGAATTAGAAGTGAAGAATCAAATTAATCAAAATGAGTTAAATTATCAAAGATTAAAACTTTAACTTAAATTGTCAAAGATTGGAACTTTAGGATTAGAAAGAAGAATTTTAATTTTTTTTTTCGAAAAACTCCCAAAGCTAAATTTACAACAACCTTAAACACAAATATGTTACTTATTTGTAAGTTTATAATTTATATATTTTTTAATCATAAATTAAAACTAGATTTTAATTAATTAATATTATTATTAATAAATTGAAAAGGAAAAGAGAAAATCACATATGACATTATTTGGATTCTTTTTATTTGAATTATATTTACTAAACGTCTCTCTTAAAGTCTTCTATCATCACTGGATTATGAGATTTGCCTCTAAAACTATTTTAAAGTGAAACAAAGAGCGAATCGTGCATCTTTAGGGTTTTTACTAAGACTACCATAATCATGAATAGCCGAATTAAGGTAACAATGGCGAAGAGACTTGGTGAAAATGCATCAACACAAGCATAGCTATTTCTTAACGGTTTAATATTAGTAATGGTAAACAATTGTTGTGCTTTACTTTAAATATCAATCTTCGTTTGGGTTTTACTTTCACAACCAAAACTATTCCTCCATTGCGACAATCATCAATATATTAGGAAAAATGAAAAAGGGTGAAACTCAAGTTCCAATTAAGTTAGCAAAATTAAAATGTAGTTTGTGTTTAATTTGTGTGCCCTCAAGACGTACATCCATTTAAATCATTATTTATTTTATATTTGAGTTAATTGTCATTTTAGCCTCTGTGGTTTAAGTCATTTTGTCTGTTTAATTCAAAGGTTTCATTTTTTGACTGTGGGTCCAAAAAGGTTTCACCGTTGCTATTTTAGTCCGTTAGGTTAACTTCATCCATTTTTTCTGTTAACGAGAAGGGCAATTCAATCATTTTGTATGTAATTCCCTTAACTAGAAGAGCAATTCGGCCATATAAAATGACCAAATTGCCCTTCTCGTTAACATAAAAATGGATAAAGTTAACCCAGTAAACTAAAATGGCAACGGTGAAACCTTTTTGGACCCGTAGGCGAAAACATAAATATTGGACTAAACTTGCAAAATAACCCAAACTACAGTTACTAAAATGACATTTAACTCTTTATATTTTATGGCTAAACCTGGGACAACCTGTGACTTTCTTTTGTCAATCATATCGAGGTGCTAGATTAATAGCGGCATTTTATTCACTTGGGTGTCACATTAGTGACAACCTTTTTCGTCAGTGTTAGATTAGTGACGACCTTTTTCATGAATGGGGTGTGTGACATCTCTTATGTTAGTTATGGTGTTACAGTGACGACTTTCATTCCTAGTGAAAAGATCTAGTGACGAGATGGGTCATACCAATAATGATAAGCTATATTATGAACATGAATAAAATGAGGTCAAAGAATCTAACCCTACTGCAATATAATAAGACTTCGATTCAGTGTATATAACATTAGTATCATGGAACTACACGTGACGACTTTCATTTCTAGTGAAAAGATCTAGTGACGAGATGGGTCATACCCACAATGATAAGCTATATTATGAACATGAATAAAATGAGATCAAAGAATCTAACCCTACTGCAACATAATAAGACTTTGATTCAGTGTATATAACATTAGCATCATGTAACTACACGTGACGACTTTCATTCCTAGTGAAAAGATCTAGTGACGAGATGGTTCATACCCACAATGATAAGCTATATTATGAACATGAATAAAATGAGGTCAAGGAATCTAACCCTACTACAACATAATAAGACTTCGATTCAGTGTATATAACATTAGTATCATGGAATACACGATTAGTAAACAATTTATCGAATAGGAGTGTTAAAATATTAGTCATAGCATTTAGTAAACAATCTAGCGAATATAAGTGAGAAAATCCTAGATCACAGCATTTACAAAAATGTTTAGGGATATCCAAAAAAGTGTATCCAAAGCAGTAAACAATCTAGTGAACACGAGTGGGAGACAATCCTAGATCACAACATTTACAAAAATGTTTAGGGATATCCATAAAAGTGTATGCAAAGCAGTAAACAATCTAGCGAATACAAGTGAGAGAAAATCCTAGATCACAGCATTTACAAAAATGTTTAGGGATATCAAAAGCAGTAAACAATCTAGCTAATACGGGTGATAGAAAATCCTAGATCACAACATTTGCAAAAATGTTTAGGGATATCCAAATAAAAGTGTATCCAAAGCAGAGATCACGAATGTGAAAGCAATGGAACTATCCATGCTATACTAGTAGAAAGATTAGGACCTAGATAGAAGTCATCTTTTTTTTGAACGGCAAAGAATCTCACGTGTAAACCCACTGTGTTCGGGGCAATGTCTAAGGTCAACTTCTCGACCGCCGCGAGACTGTACCTCTGATGTGTGGGAACCGAATGGAATCCGTAAATCCTTGCCCTTTGTCAGGTTCGAACTCTGGATTAAAGCCCAGATTCTTCATTTCACCCAAATGTCTGTCGAAAATAGCCCAAACGAGAATCGAACATGCATCTCCTCCAAGCCTCTTTACCAATGTACCAAGTCACCTTCTAAATCCCCTAACTTTCCAATCTCTTTATTTTCTTTGGGTGTGGTTTACATACGTATTAACCATAAAACCCCTGACTTTAGCGTTACCACTTAAGAAAGAAAAAAAAACATTTTTATAAACATACTTTCTTATATTCTAAATATGTTAATATAGTTAACGTTACTACTTAATTAATCATTCCCAAGATAAACTTAATTGATCCATAACCTTATTCAACCAAATTCTAATCAATTTTTACTTTTGGTTATATAACTTCTCCTTTAACGTCGATAGTATATTTTTCTATATTCAGTTGACATTACATTATTAAAAAAATTCTAATTCTAATTAATTTTTACTTTTGGTTATATAACTTCTCCTTTAACATCTATAAAAGCATGTGTTTATAGTTTCATACACCACAATAATATAATTTACAAACTTATTATTAATATATAATTTACAAACTTATTACATTCTCACTCAAATTTTATTCTGATTTCTGGAACAATTATAAGACTCACTTAAATCATAAACATTTGTATCTAACAATAGAGTTTTCAAACCTGTGTGACTCAATTTGTCACAAGTCAGTTAGTTACCAGATTCAAACCATGAAACTTTTCTTTCGTAATTTGATCCAAAGTCTGACTCATTTCGGTTGTTAGATGTTTCCTCCAGTCTCCAACTTTTCCTTCCCTAAAGAAAGCATAATTAGGTATACCGATACTTAAAGTCCCATGTTTATTAACTTCGCTTAAGTTATCGAAACTACATAAACTCAGAATCTCTTCCACCATACCTTTGGCCTCTTCCTCCTCCGTGAAAGGGTATCCCAAGAACTTTGCGAGACGCCTCAAATACTTTGGTGTATCCATTTTCATGTCCTCGTATGTTAAAAACATAATCTTTGTTGGTTGTTCTAGACCGATTTTGTAATACCCTTTCACATGATCCCAATATGGTCCATTTGGTATAACACCTTTAGTAAACATCTCAAAAGCCTCCTCGAATGTCATTACATTCTGAGATTTTCCTCTCAACTTATTTGCAAAGTGAAACAAAGAGACTAACACATCTTTAGGATTTCTACACATGTAAACTATGCGACAACGAGAATCAAGAATGGATTGGGGCAATGAAGTGTAAGGTATATGGGTGGCAAAGAGACGAGGTAAATATGCATCAACATAAGTAGGGCTAGTTCTTAAAACTTCACACTCAACAAAAGGCAAACAATTATGAGGGTTAGAAGTTTGTAGCGGATGAGTTGATAGAGGCTTGTTTTTGTACATGTTTCTGTTCACCGTAGCAAACACAAGGGCTTTTAGCCATGTTGTGCCTGATTTCGGAAGTGTGGCTAAGTAGATGTCGGTTGGAAGAGCTTGGAAAGTGTCTTGTGTAGCCATCAGCGTTTCAACTGAGACAACGTTCTTCGATTGGTGCCAAAAGCCTTGATATTTTATAGCTCTTCGGTCATACAACCTTTCGCTTTTGGAAAAGTTGTGAATTTATCCTTGTATTTATCAAAGATCAGGCCCAGATTGGCCTCTTCTTGATAGTCCTCTAAACCAGGTGTAGTTACAAATGACATTAGCAAGATTTTCTTTACAAAAGGATTGTTGTTCTTTGCATCCACGCTAAGCTGGAAAATTGGTCCATATGGTAAACGTTTACACTAATATATCTCGTATCTTTTGGACAAAATTTGACAAATTGATCACAAATCTATAATCCATTGAAGATATCTTATTTTATGATTCCTTAAATCGACCAAACAACAACCACTAATTGTTTATTTTAAAGTAATCTTATTTTGAATATTTTCACTAATATCGTGTTAAATACAAATTTTCTTTAACATATAAATGAGTGAAGAGAAGTGAATTAAGATTTTTTTATTTTTCATTTTTATGAATTTTTTTTCCATTTTATGCATGACATTTAGTTGTAAAATATATATAAAAAAAATCATGTATTTACTCTATTCTAATAGAGTAAATAGATGATTTTTTTTTAAATTATGGAACTAAAAATATGCTTAACAAGATTGAAAAAAAATAAAAAAGAAATCCCTTCTTCACTTCTCATATTTTGTATGTTAAGCCTTTTTGTACAAATGAGCTTATTATACTAAACATGAGAAGTGAAGATGGATTTTCTTTTTGAATTTTTTTCTCGTCTTATTAAACACGTATTTTAGTCCCAAAATATATATAAAAAATTGTGTATCTACACTAGTAGAGTAAGTATGTAATCACTCTAATATAACTACACATAATTAATCTGTTAGATAAATACACGAAAAAAAACATTTATTTATTTTTTACCTTTTTAACTAAATATCATGCTTAAGTAGATGAGAAAAAAACTTTGAAAAAAGATCTCTTTTCATTTCTTATGTTTAATATGTTAAGATCCATATGAATTTATCTAATATATATAGAGAGAGGGGGGGGGGGGGTTATGGTCAGATAAAAGTTTAATCTGCTTAAATAGGTTAACGAGACATCTTAACATTTTATTTTTTAAATCAACGACTAAGATGAAATGAATGTAGGAAAAAAGAGTAGTGTAATGGTACTTTTAGAATAGTTACTTATGTTATTTTGTTTTTAAATTCCTCTCATTTTTAAACGTTTATAATTTTTATACGACATTATTTTGTTTAAAAAAAATATTGCACCATAAAAATTGTCATATAAAAATCAAAACTAAAAAACCCCCAAAAATTGTGTATGTTTGTGTTGCTTAAATTTTATGCTTGTTTTTTTCAATAGAGTTTTTGTGTTATACTTTTTGTGCTGGATTTTTTATGTTAGAATTTTTGTATTATATTTTTTATGTTAGATTTTTTTTGTACTTTGGCTAATTTTTACTAGTTTTTTTGTTGTATTTTGAAAAAACCAAAAAAGTGAGTTTTTTTTAAGATCAAAGTATCTTTTAAGCCTGGTTATAAGAAGTTTCATATTTCATTCTTACAATTATTCTTAAGCTGTTAGACAAAAACTTATTTTTAAAGACTATGTAAAGAAAATATGGATCACCTTTGATAATAAAAAATATAACACCAATAATAGTGGATCTTAAAAACATAGTTGCGTAACATTCCCACATTCTCCTTTCACAAGAATTTTCATCTTCCCTCTCTACTTCGTTTCATCCTCCCTCTTTAAAAACTCTTAAAATTAACTTATGATCACTTATCATTTAAAAATGGTTAGTCGCTCGACATATGTTTCAATGGTCTTCTCATTACTTAACAATTTAACGTACATATACACTTCAGTACGCATAAAAAAATGCCCTTCTATCTATAATATTTAATTATTTAATATATAATATATATATATATATTATATATATATATATATATATATGAAATTGGAAAATGAGTATGAATAATAACTTTTTTTATAATAATATATAGTTTTGTTTTCTTATTTTTATTGTTTAATACAACAACATCTATACTATATTAATAAGCATATCCAAAGGGTAACTTAAGGTAATTTGTCACTTCCCTTAAAACTCCTTTAATATATGAAGTACAACATCTTTAAGCACAGTATGTTTGAGCGGCCAAATTTTTCATTCAATTTTTCAATTCCGCTCATCCCAGTTCCCCATACACCCCTGCCATAGATATATATCAAGGGTTTTCTAGATTCATTCTTCATTTTCAAAATCCTCTAGCCCCTTTCTTCTTGAGATTTAAGAGATGACGATTTCACAAGATGTTCAAGGTTGCCACAACATCCAAACGATTTGAGATCTTCACTGACCCTCTCTTATTTTCATCCCATTTCAGGTTCAAAGCTCTCATTTCCTCTCTCATACGGTAATTATATTGTTTATTTTTTAATTTGTAGACAAAATAATAAATGTTCTTAATATAATGCTTTATAGCTCATCTGAAGATCAGGTCACTCACCTAGAAGTTGAATGGTGCAAATTAAGGTATGCTAAATAAAACCATTTACTAATTCAAGTTAGAACTATGAACTTTATGGTAAAAGAAAACCTAAATCTTGAGCCCTCTTTGTTTACAGGTAGATGCAACACCGCAACCAGCGCTAGCCGGGACAATTTATACGGTAAGCGATAGGTGCACTTCTACTAAAATGATTTCGTAAACTATACTCACGAAATAACATTAATATTAATCGTTATTGTTTATCAGATTAGATCAACAACTGAGTGTAGCACGTGGATTATGATGAAAAGAAACTGAAAGAAGGTTTACACTGCGTGATATGTTTTCTTTGCTTTTTAGGGGGAAGATAGGTGGTTCTCTCCTAGAGCTTACAAAACAGAGGTTACTGGCACCAGCCCGCCTTATCAACATATAAAAAACTTTATTGTTAAATATGGCGCACTGCTGCATATAACCTGTGTTTTGTAAGCCCTGTGGAGGAACCACCCATCTATCCCTTACAACGCAAAGAAAATTTATATATGTAATTTGTCAAACTACACTAAATTCAGTAAAAATATATGCTGAAGACTGAATGTCTAAGGTCTGCCATAGCTAAACTCTGTTGAAGACAAAACTCTGCTGAAGTCTAAAGCTGAAGGTCTGCCAAGGCAAAACTCTCCTAAAGACTAAAGGTAAAAGGTCTGCCAAGACAAACCTCTGCTGAAGATCAAGCAAAGGTCTGTCAAGGTAAAGCTCTGCTGAAGACCAACAGATGATTATCATCAGTTTTTCTATCAGTCCTTGTAATGTTTAGTATATATCAGTGGTTAGCTTAGCAGATGTTATTAGTTTGTTATTTTTATTAAGTGTCACTTTTAGGCTCAGTGGTTAGGATTTTAGTATAATTACGAAAGCATGACAATGAAAACAATCTCTCAACTGTTATGAATTAAAGCAAACTTGACATAAATGCCCACTGATGCAAACCACTGACTCACTAACCACTGATGTTATAGTCACTAACCATTGTTGCAAACCAATGATGCATACTTGACATAAATGCCCCTGAACTTATCATATTCACTGATCAGAAACCATTGATGCAAACCACTAATGACAAACCACTACTAACACACCAACAGTAGTTGTATAGCAAAACCACTAACCACTGACTCACTAACCACTGATGTTATGCCCAGCAGTGGTTGTCTACCATCAATAGTGTTTGCCTAACATCTGGTAAAATAACACCATGAAAATCTATTCGTTACTGAAAGTGTACCCTCTGTTCCTACTTCCACTGTTGGTGAAACCACTGTTTTCCCAATCCACTGTTGGTGAAACCACTGTTTTCCCAATCCTCTAATCATTCCTCTATTCAGAACCATTGCTGGTCTCCAGTAAATGTTACCAAACAACTGTCACCCACTACGCAATAGAGTTTACACGTGCACAGATGATAGTCATCAAATGTTTTGGAAAACGCTCACTTTTCCCTTTATAAACCCTGTTTCATTCAAATAGAGTTTCCCACTTGCCGTTTCAATTTCAAAAACAAAAAACTCTCATAAAATTCTCTATTACTCTCTTCTTCTTTCAAGCCCTAAATTCACAATGAAGCTTATCCTCAAAACTCCCCATAACTACCTTCCAATATTCGACAAAACTAACAATAATACTGCGTTTCACTCCATGATTGATGTTCTACAAACATCATCATACAAAGATGTGTTACTTGCAAAAGCCCCGATCTTCATCGACACTCTCCGCCATTTTGGGCAAACGCTAAACTACAAATTCAGAAGAAAAAGCCCATTGCCATCACATCAAAGATTGGACAGTCCCTGATCCAAGTCTCTCCTTCTACTATCTCCAGCACTTTCGGTCTTGATGACCTTGATGACCCAACATCTTTCTCAAAGAAAGATTTACACGCAGAATTCATAGAGCTTGGATATGAAGGTCAGCTTTCAGGTATTACGATTTTCAAACAGGAATTTCCCGCTAACATGAAATTCTTTTTTCACACCCTTTTACTGTGCCTGTCAGCAAAAACAACTAGTTTCAACGAAATACCGTTGAATATTCAATACATGGGTTATGCTATTTTAACCAAATCAATTCTGATCTGGTTGATAATTTTAACAATCTTAAAAAGGGTAAAGTTTTTTTGATACACCCTAGGTTATTGAGATTCTATTTACAAAACCAAGTTTCTGAGTCTGATTTTAAACAAGGTGTCACCTGTGAAGTTGGCAACCTCAAACATGAAACTTTTACTAGACTCTCAATTCAAAAACCTAAGGCGTTAAAAACTAAAGCAACAGAGACTGAGCAGATTTTGACAACTTCTACAACCACCACTCATTCCTCTGTTGCTGAGCCCACTACTCCTGGTGACCACATCACTACAACCAGTGTTTTGCAACCCCCACCAGTTAAACCCAAAAAGAGACCAACCAAGTCCACCAAGCCCACCAAACACCCCAAAAAGGTAGCTTTGGAAGATGAGATCCTAGATGTCTTACCTGTGACATGACAAAAGTTACTTACAACCACTGCTGCTACTTCCTCACAACAGATGGTTCAAAGATCTCCACCATCACAAGCTCCTCTTGTTTCCTCGGCAGTGGTTGGCAACCACCAATAGTGTTTGCCTAACATCCGACGTTATCACTTCATCAGAGGTTAGCAACACCATCAGCGTTTGTCTAACATTATCAGTGTTTGCCTAACATGTGATGTTATTCCTTCCAAACTACCACTGATCAGAAACCACTAATGCAAACTAGTGATGACAAACCACTGCTAACACACCAACAGTAGTTGTATAGCAAAACCTTGATTCAACCACTGACTCGCTAACTACTGATGTTATACTCAGCAGTGGTTGTCCAGCAGTGGTTGTCTACCATCAACAGTGTAACATCCGTCAAAAAACGGGTTTCCAAAACCCGCTTCGTTTATTAATCGAATATCCAGTTAAAAATTTTCGTTGCTTATTTAATGCTCAAATTAATTTTAAACGATACATAATTAATAAATAAATTAAAATCTATAATTAAAAGTTAATAATAAATAAGGAATAAAAAATAAAAGGAGACGCCAGGTTTCGAACCCGGGTCACCCGCTTCAACAAACGCACAACACACCGCTCCGCCACTTGCCTTCTTTGTTAATATACTGAAACAAATAATACTTAAATTAAAACTCGAAATCAAAATCCGGAAATCAGCGCGCCCAATTCGCAGTCGCCGGAACTACCGACGATTTCGCAAATCACGACCGTTTTTCTTTGACTAAACGCGTGAAATAACTTCGACATCGGTTATAACCGATGTCTAACCCCCAATTCCAGTCGTAACCGTCGGAAAAGTTTTGAACGCGAATCAAGACAAAATTCCGACCCAATACATCCTGTTCTACCCTATAAATACCCCCCTCAACCTTCCGGGAATCCTTTCGTTCAAGACCGCACACTTTTTCGTAGTTGAAGTGCTCAGAAACTCGTCGCCGGAGATTTCCAATTTCGTCGGAATTGGTCACCGGAAAACTGAACCCATTTCATTTCTTTGCCTTACTCTAAAATAAGACTTCTAGAGCTCAGACAGAAAGCACCGCACTCACCTCAAACTTCTGGTAGAGCCTTTGTTGCAAGTTAAACTTCGCCGGAATTTCTTTCAGTCGCCGGAGTTAGTCACCGGAAAACCGGGCCTCTGTGTTCGGTATGAATTCTTAATCTTTCTGTCAGTTCTATTCGATTTATTTGTTTAAACTCTAAAACAACAGCGCAGTGAAATCAAATGTTTAGCAAATCTGTTTCAATTCCGAATTTAGGAAGAAGACGAACATCGAGTCGTATATGAATATAATTAAAATCGGTAGTTTAAACGGGTTAGACACACAGTCCAGCGGTGGACTGTGTGCATTTCATGCTATTGATACCGGGTTCGATTCGTGCACTTAATCGGTTTCCTGTGATAAATCTCAATTTTTTAAGGCCCCAGAACACCTTCCAGTTAGTATATAAGTTTAATAAAAACCAGTATTTTAATCGGGTTAGACACACAGTCCAGCGGTGGACTGTGTGCGAAGTTAAACCACAGGTCCTGAGTTCGAATCCTGCTGCTGTAACCGGTTCTGGCAATTATCAAAGCTTTTTAAATGGAAACAGAAATGAATTAATCTAATTTGTGTATAAATATAATTAAAAACGAGATTATTTCGGGTTAGACACGTAGCTCAGTTGGTAGAGCTGCGTGCACGTATACGAGAGGTCTCGGGTTCGAACCTCACTCAGCGCATGAATAAACTGAATCCGACCGGTCAACGGTCAACGGTCAAAGTCAAAAAGTCAACATTTTTATATTTTTATATTTTTTTATTTATTTATTTAATCAGAAAATTATTTAAAAATACTTAAAAATAATATTTTTAAAGTTAGAAAATGTCCTTAAACTCACAAAAATAAATCTAACAATCCCATTAAGAACACTAATTAAAAATATTAATCCCAAATAAAAGTTTATTTATTTATCGAATTATTATGTTATTATTTAGGTTTGTTTCTCTTATCCCAATAAAATCCAAATTCGTGCGCATTTATCATCAATCCAAGAAAACGCACCCACTGTGAGTGAATTCTTACAAATTCCCCTTTTTATTCATGTTTTGGGGTGTATCATGTGTCGCTTTAATTATTTCGCTTATTCAAACTCGTGCTATTACCATTATATGATCTAAACTTATAATGTAAATATTGTTTATTGTAATGTGTGTTTACATTTAGTCAAGTTGCGTGCAAATCAATTCATTAGGCCCATCAGTTCCCCGTTGGAGACGGGTTGAACATCGCGTGCCTCAAAATCATTCATTAGGCCCATCAGTTTTGTCACACCCCGACCCGCAGCGGAATAAGAGTCGGGGCATAATTGGGTTATCACCAAAGCTCATGATATTTACTAATATGTTTCATATTTATTAAAGTCAAAATTACATTCCAAATAATCCAAAGATGTCCTTACAATACAAAGAAAATAACCAAACAAAATAATTCCAAGCTCTAAATCATTTTATTCTTCTAGTCCAATCCTATGTGTTTCTGGCTGCAGCTGGTTCACCTGTATCATGTGTAAAAATGGGGTTTTTGGGTCAACATAAGTTGGCGAGTGAACTTTGTTAGACAAACATTTATTATTGATTTTCTTGTTAGTTTATCAATGAAAAATTGTGCATAATCATAAATGAGCAAATGTAAATAATCAGGCAGTAGCAATTGCAATCACAACTATAACATACAGTAACATATGATAGCATACATTAACATACCAACATCATACGATAAATAACATGAATGAAAACTGTGCGATCAAGGCTCAATCAAACGGAGCCGATCGTATTGCATGTACTGAAAATGATAAATGTCTGTGCGATCAAGGCTCAATCAAACGGAGCCGATCGTATGTTGGCACGCCAGGTTCACACTCATAATGTAATGGGGAACTTGCTCAACGCTCATAATGTAATGGGAAGCGGCGGCCTATGAAATTGCATGTACTCAAAATAATAAATTGAATCTAACAATAACTACACAAACAGTTGAAACAAGCTGAATACACATGTTCATGATATGATGTATGCACAATGATTTAAATATAATATATAGCAAAACACATGATACACCCAAAAAACGTGATTAAAACGGGGAATTTGTAAAGATTCACTCACATTGGGTGCGTTTGATTGGAGATGGTGAGATACGCACGAGTTGGAAGAGCGGAACAACGAGAATTAACTAACCTAAATAATAACGGAAAATATAGTAAATGAGTGGATTTTATTAAGGATTTTAATAGAATTTTTAGATATATTTTTACGAGTTTAAGGCTATTTCCTATCTTTAAAAACATTATTTTTAAGTATTTTTAATTGATTTTTAAATTAAATTAAATAATTAAAAATATAAAAATATGTTGACTTTTTGGGTTGACCGTTGACTTTTTGACTTTGACTATTTGACCGGTTTATTGTGTGACTGAAATGCGCTGGGTGAGGCTCGAACCCGAGACCTCCCGTACGCGTGCACGCAGCTCTACCAACTGAGCTACGTGTCTAACCCGAAATAATTCTGTTTTTAATTATACTTATATATTAATTCAATTTATCCAAAATTCTTTTATTTTCAAAAACATTTTAATTCGTCGAACCGGTGCCACTAACAGGTCTCGAACCCGGGACCTGTGCTTTAACGTTACACACAGTCCACCGCTGGACTGTGTGTCTAACTTGGTTAATATACAAATTTTATTATACTTAACAACTAACGGAGTTAACCCGGTTCAGCTTTAAACAAAAAGGCATTCTATTACATAGAGGGTGCGTGTATCAGGGATCGAACTCGTGACGTGTGCGTATTATTTGCACACAGTCCACCGCTGGACTGTGTGTCTAACCCGTTTAAAATACCAATTTTAATTATACTTATAATGTTATCACAGTTCATCTTCTTTGTTGGATTTTACCGACAGCAGATTACACCATTAAATCTTGTTAACTCCATTGTTAAACATTGCACAGACTAATATGAGATAGCAGAGATGATAATTAGAGGTAAACATACCGGTGAACGATTTATTACAGAGTTCCGGAAGGCGTCGGTCTCTGTTTTTAAGAACTTCAACTGAGCAAATCAATTAATCGTTTTGATTAGCTATTCATGAAATTGAAGTGCTAAACAAACGTTAACAGTGTGTTTGAAGGTCCTTACCGTTTCACAGACGAAGATAAAGATTTCCAGAAATTTTCCGACGAACTGGAATTATCTGATAACAGTGTCTGAATTCGATTTCAATTGAAAGGTTTGAGTTAGAAATAGCTTAACAATTGTTAGACTACGACGGTATTGAAAGACTTACCGTTTTGATGAAGAATACGGTTTTCCGGCGAACTTGCAGAATTTTCCGGCGAGCAAAATAAACTTCTCCGGTGGACTGTAAAGTGTGCGGAAATGTAATTGGAGGTTTATGGAATGTTTTGGAGTCGTGAAGAAGATCTTTGATTACAGTAATTCGGATTATTGGATAGCTTCGGTTATAAAACCCATCATCATCCGAATTCAAGTCAATTCAAGTCTGAATTGATTAGAATTGTCGGTGCATCGGTTATAAACCTGAAATCGCGATTATTCAAACGTTTGACGGTTGAATAGCCGATTTCAGGTTTTCAGTTGGCGCAACCGGTTTATCTAGGTTTGTATATAAGACTTATTCGTTTCTTAGAGTTGACAGAAAACAAACAAGTGGTGGAGTGGTTATGCGTGTGGTGTTAAATCTTTGGAGTTACAACCCGGCTGACCCGGGTTCGAGTCCCGGCAGCCCCATTTCATTTTTAATTGTTTTATTTATATTTTTTATCAATTATAACTTTGATGGTTTAGTTTGTTTATTAATTATGTATCATTAAAAATTAAAATAAGCATAAATAGGCAACAAACATTTATAACTGAATATTCGATTACAAACGGAGCGGGTTTGATAAAACCCGTTTTCGACAAATGTTACAGTATCCCCTACTTTTAGGAATTTCGTCCCGAAATTTAAGTAGTAGAAGTAGTAGGAAAAAGATGCGGGTATTTTTCACGCATTGAGTCTTCATGTTCCCAAGTAAACTCAGGTCCCCGTTTCGACTCCCAGCGTACCCTAACAATTGGAATGCGACTTCGTCGCAGACGTTTTTCTCCGAAGTCCATGATCTCTACTGGTCTTTCAATAAAATGCATAGATTCATCAATCTGGATATCTTCTAGAGGAATGTGAAGGTTTTCATCAGCGAGGCACTTCTTTAAGTTTGATACGTGGAATGTGGGATGAATCCTGTTGAGTTCTTCTGGTAGATCAAGCTTGTATGCTACAGGACCTACTCTTTCGAGTATCTTGAAAGGTCCTACGTAGCGTGGTGCTAACTTGCCTTTTTGACCAAAACGAACTACTCCCTTCCACGGTGATACTTTTAGAAGTACATGATCACCAATGTTAAACTCTAAAGGCTTCCGTCGTTTGTCTGCATAACTCTTTTGACGACTTTGGGCCGCTAGAAGATTGTTTTGAATTTGATGGATCTTGTCTGTGGTTTCTTGAATCAATTCCGGACCAGTGATTTGAGCTTCCCCAATTTCGTGCCAACATACTGGAGATAGGCACTTACGACCATATAAGGCTTCAAAAGGTGCCATGCCGATGCTTGAATGATAGCTGTTGTTGTACGAAAATTCAACTAATGGGAGATGAGCGTCCCAATTTCCCTTGAAGTCTATGACACATGCTCGAAGCATATCTTCAAGAGTTTGTATGGTGCGTTCAGATTGACCATCAGTTTGAGGGTGATAGGCGGTACTGAGATCTAATCGCGTACCCATAGCGGCTTGTACTGCTTGCCATGTTCGTGAAGTGAAACGACCATCACGATCAGAAATAATACTTAACGGTACCCCATGTCGGCTTACGATTTCGCTGATATAAATACGAGCTAGCTTTTCGTTCTTGAAATCTTCGCGGATAGGAATAAAGTGAGCTGATTTTGTAAGTCGGTCAATTATTACCCATATAGTGTCATACCCACCAGAAGTGCGAGGTAACCTGGTAATGAAATCCATGGTTATATTTTCCCACTTCCATACAGGTATTTCAGGTTGAACCAGAAGTCCTGAGGGTCTTTGGTGTTCAGCTTTCACCTTGGAACATGTAAGGCACTTAGAAACAAAAACAGCAATATCCTTTTTCATTCCAGGCCACCAATAGGTATATCGTAGGTCTTGATACATCTTATCGGCTCCTGGGTGTATAGAGTATCGCGTTTTGTGAGCTTCATTCATAAGGATTTCACGAAGATTGTTGTGGTCAGGAATCCAGATACGATCTAGGTAGTATAGAATACCGTCAGATTTAGTTTCAATTTTAAGTTCAGCTCCACAGGACATCTCCTTTCGTACATCATCTTCCGTTAATGAAACATGTTGGGCTTCTCGAATTTGATCTTTAATGTCAGTTATGATTTGCGAACATAGAAGACGAATGGAGTTCGCATACCCCTTTCGACTAAGTGCATCAGCCACCACATTTGCTTTGCCAGGGTGGTACCGAATTTCATAGTCGTAGTCATTTAGAAGTTCGACCCATCTTCGTTGCCTCATGTTTAACTCCTTTTGATTGAAGATATGTTGAAGACTCTTGTGGTCAGTGTATATTTCACACTTAGTACCATAGAGATAATGTCTCCATATCTTAAGAGCGAACACAACGGCTCCAAGTTCCAGGTCATGGGTGGTGTAGTTCTTCTCATGCGTCTTGAGTTGTCTCGAAGCATAAGCTATAACTTTTCCTCTTTGCATTAGAACGCAGCCTAATCCTTGCCCTGACGCGTCGCAATAGACCACAAAATCATCACAACCTTCAGGAAGAGTGAGGATTGGTGCATCACAGAGTTTTTGTTTAAGGGTTTGGAAGGCTTCTTCTTGCTTGGGTCCCCATATGAAAGGTTTTCCCTTATGAGTTAAAGCCGTGAGTGGTACAGCAATGCGTGAGAAGTTTGAAATGAAACGACGATAATAACCAGCCAAACCAAGAAAAGATCTTACTTCAGTTGGTGTACGTGGCGCTTGCCATCCTTGTACCGCTTTGATCTTTGAGGGGTCGACATGTATTCCCTTGTCATTGACTACATGTCCGAGGAATTGCACCTCTTTTAACCAGAATTCGCATTTGGAGAATTTGGTGTAAAGCTTTTCATTCTCTAGAAGTGTAAGGATGAGCCGAAGATGACGCTCATGATCAGACTTAGACTTTGAATAAATAAGAATGTCGTCGATGAAGACTATAACAAATCGATCAAGATAAGGTTTGTAGACTCTGTTCATTAGGTCCATGAAGACTGCTGGAGCGTTGGTTAAACCAAATGGCATGACCATGAATTCATAATGACCATAACGAGTTCGGAATGCGGTCTTGGGACGTCTTCTTCTTGTACTCTAAGTTGATGTATAACCAGATCGAAGATCGATTTTGGAAAAGTAGCTGGCACCTTGAAGTTGGTTAAGAAGATCATCAATGCGGGGTAAAGGATAGCGATTCTTGATTGTTAATTTGTTGAGCTCTCTGTAGTCGATGCACATACGAAACGATCCATCTTTCTTCTTTACAAAAAGGACAGTGCACCCCAAGGCGATGAGCTAGGACGTATGAATCCCTTGTCAGTCAACTCTTGTAATTGACTGGCTAGCTCTTGCATTTCATAGGGGGCTAACCTATAAGGAGACTTTGCAACTGGTGTAGCACCAGGTATAAGATCAATACGGAATTCGACTTCTCTAACTGGAGGAAGTCCTGAAATGTCGTCAGGAAAAACTCGCGGGAAATCTTTTACTACTGGAATGTCTTCAAGTTTCTTCTCCATGGTTCCCTTTTTGATGATATGAGCTAAAAACGCGACATAATTCTTGCGAAGATATTTTTGGGCTTGAAGACAAGACATTAAGCTGAGCCCTTTCGACGAGGTTTCTCCAAAGATTCGAAGAGTCTGACCGTTTGAAAGAGGAATACGTATAAACTTTTCGCGACATACAACTTATTCCTGATGTTGACTGAGCCAGTCCATACCAATTATGATATCAAAACTTCCCAGCTTCATAGGAATAAGGTCAACTGAGAAGTCGTGGTCGTTTAAGGTGAGTGTACAGTTGCGTATAATAGAGTTTAATGAGACCGGTTTCCCGTCTGTAACTTCTACTGTTATGGATCCACGAGCTTATCACGATTTTGGTTTAGGATAGGTTCAAATTCTAAGGACACAAAACTTTTATCCGCCCAGTATCAAACAACATGGATGCATATCTACCATTTATAAGGAACGTACCGTTAACCACATTGCCGTCAGCCCTAGCCTGATTAGCGTTGATATTGAAAGCTCTTCCTCTTGCAGGTGGAGGAGCTTGGTTCGCTTGATTCACCGGGTTGGCTTGGGCTTGAGCATGAATAATGTTTACCAACCTTGGACACGTGTTTCTGAAATGGCTTGGGTCTCCGCAATTGTAGCAAGCCCGCATAGGTTGAACCATAGGATAATTGGGTTGGTAATATGTTTGGGCTAAATGTTGGGTGGGTGGTAATAGTAGGGGTTGTTGGGCTTGACCCATTATTTGTTGGTGGGTTTGGGTTGAAGGCTGGTGGCGGTTCGTTCGCTAAGGCATGCGGCAGGTTTGAACAGTATGACCTGCGCGTCCACAGCCGGTGCAATGTTGGCAAGGATAATCAGGAGAATGGTGATATTGGCAACGGTTGCATTTTGGTAATGGGCCAGAGTATGGTCTTTTGTATGGTGCAGGTGAAGGGGCAACCTGGGTAATGGGTGCAGCAGGAATAGGGAGGTTGGTTTGTGTAACGGCGAAGTTTCTGGTGTTGCGCTTCCTCTTGTTAGCAAACTTAGAGGAGGAGATGGAATGGTTTGAAGTTTGACCCTCAACAGGGGCTTTCTTTTTCTCTTCTTTAAACTTCCCGTTGCGAATTCGATTCTCGGTCAGTTCAGTCGCTAGCTCCATAGCAGCTTCAAGTGTTACCAGTGAAATGCTGAGAACTGAATCTTGAATTTTCGAGGGAAGTCCTCGAATATAATGCTCGATCAAACGATAAGTTGGGGTAAACAAATTAAGAACCATTTGGTTCAACTCTAAGAACCTCTTGTTATAGGTGGTGTGATCTCCCTCCTTCTGCTTTAAAGAATGAAATTCGTCCTCCAACTTTTTAATTTCACTCATAGGACAGAAACGCCTAGTTATGATTTCCCTTAATTCCTCCCAAGTTAAGGCCATTGCATCATCAATTCCCCTCTTCCCTTTTTCAGTATTCCACCAGGTGAGAGCGACCCCAAATAGTCTTCCGGTGGCGTATCGAACCTTGCGATCCTCATGACAATCGCAGTTGAGGAAGGTGTTTTCCATTTCCTCAAACCAATGGAGGAGAGCAGTGACACCTTCGGTCCCTTCAAATTTAGGAGGATCACAAGACTTGAAATGTTTGTATGAGCACTTGCTGGTAGGAGGGTTGCCGATGTTCTGGTCATTCTGTTGGGAAGGATTAGTGGGATTTGTGGCGAGAGCTTGTTGTACTTGAACCACAATGTCAGGCAGTATCGTGGCCATTTGTTTCGCGATTTGTGTGGCCAAGCGTTCGTGAGACCTTCCTGATCTTTTACCCCCTCGTTGTTGTCTGGATGACATCTACAGGAACATACATAAGAAGATTGTGAGTTTATGGAGTCTTTTTAGGTGTCATGTGTCTTTAAGAAAAATGAAAATAACATAAATATCAATAATGCAACTACATCCATAGGATGTCTTGGGTTTGCTCATGTTGGGCCTCAAATGTCCCCCATACCTTCACCTGTATAGTCATGTGGGCCCCCATGACTATTGGCTTGGTAGAATTCACATTAGTATTGGCGATTTAACACTCGCATCACCGAATGCAAACCACAAAATATGTTCACGAGATGTATGGTCGGAATGTGTCCAGGTGTAGACACAATGACAACTCAAAGTGGGGTTAGCTCACATGACGTTTGGTATAGCATGCTTTGGCCTAATAGGTACTTCGTACTCTCATCGTTAGTCCCCAGGTAGGCAAACTGGTCCTTTATTTTGGATTTATACGAATGCCAGCCTAGACAGGACGTTCTGACTACCGGTACTGGTACCCGTCCAGTTACTACATGCCCGTCATGAGAACTCACTTTGATGAGATTTGAAAACACAAAAATCATTGTAAAAGCAATTATGATGTGGTGTGTGCTTTCATGGATATGATATGTTATGAGAATATGATTCATGATAGGCATTATATGATAATATATACTTATGAACATGCTTGCATAACATTGAATGTAACATTTAACATAAAACATATAAACATCATGAAACTTGGCATGTAACACACAAAAATCTAAAAAAATTCTAATCAACTATAGTATAGGCTCTAAGGGTCTAATAACCTATCCTATATCCCTATAGTCATGGCTCTGATACCAATCTGTCACACCCCGACCCGCAGCGGAATAAGAGTCGGGGCATAATTGGGTTATCACCAAAGCTCATGATATTTACTAATATGTTTCATATTTATTAAAGTCAAAATTACATTCCAAATAATCCAAACATGTCCTTACAATACAAAGAAAATAACCAAACAAAATAATTCCAAGCTCTAAATCATTTTATTCTTCTAGTCCAATCCTATGTGTTTCTGGCTGCAGCTGGTTCACCTGTATCATGTGTAAAAATGGGGGTTTTGGGTCAACATAAGTTGGCGAGTGAACCTTGTTAGACAAACATTTAGTATTGATTTTCTTGTTAGTTTATCAATGAAAAATTGTGCATAATCATAAATGAGCAAATGTAAATAATCAGGCAGTAGCAATTGCAATCACAACTATAACATACAATAACATATGATAGCATACATTAACATACCAACATCATACGATAAATAACATGAATGAAAACTGTGCGATCAAGGCTCAATCAAACGGAGCCGATCGTATTGCATGTACTGAAAATGATAAATGTCTGTGCGATCAAGGCTCAATCAAACGGAGCCGATCGTATGTTGGCACGCCAGGTTCACACTCATAATGTAATGGGGAACTTGCTCAACGCTCATAATGTAATGGGGAGCGGCGGCCTATGAAATTGCATGTACTCAAAATAATAAATTGAATCTAACAATAACTACACAAACAGTTGAAACAAGCTGAATACACATGTTCATGATATGATGTATGCACAATGATTTAAATATAATATATAGCAAGACACATGATACACCCAAAAAACGTGATTGAAACGGGGAATTTGTAAAGATTCACTCACATTGGGTGCGTTTGATTGGAGATGGTGAGATGCGCACGAGTTGGAAGAGCGGAACAACGAGAATTAACTAACCTAAATAATAACGAAAAATATAGTAAATGAGTGGATTTTATTAAGGATTTTAATAGAATTTTTAGATATATTTTTACGAGTTTAAGGCTATTTCCTATCTTTAAAAACATTATTTTTAAGTATTTTTAATTGATTTTTAAATTAAATTAAATAATTAAAAATATAAAAATATGTTGACTTTTTGGGTTGACCGTTGACTTTTTGACTTTGACTATTTGACCGGTTTATTGTGTGACTGAAATGCGCTGGGTGAGGCTCGAACCCGAGACCTCCCGTACGCGTGCACGCAGCTCTACCAACTGAGCTACGTGTCTAACCCGAAATAATTCTGTTTTTAATTATACTTATATATTAATTCAATTTATCCAAAATTCTTTTATTTTCAAAAACATTTTAATTCGTCGAACCGGTGCCACTAACAGGTCTCGAACCCGGGACCTGTGCTTTAACGTTACACACAGTCCACCGCTGGACTGTGTGTCTAACTTGGTTAATATACAAATTTTATTATACTTAACAACTAACGGAGTTAACCCGGTTCAGCTTTAAACAAAAAGGCATTTTATTACATAGAGGGTGCGTGTATCAGGGATCGAACTCATGACGTGTGCGTATTATTTGCACACAGTCCACCGCTGGACTGTGAGTCTAACCCGTTTAAAATACCAATTTAATTATACTTATAATGTTATCACAGTTCATCTTCTTCGTTGGATTTTACCGACAGCAGATTACACCATTAAATCTTGTTAATTCGATTGTTAAACATTGCACAGACTAATATGAGATAGCAGAGATGATAATTAGAGGTAAACATACGGTGAACGATTTATTACAGAGTTCCGGCAAGGCGTCGGTCTCTGTTTTTAAGAACTTCAACTGAGCAAATCAATTAATCGTTTTGATTAGCTAATCATGAAATTGAAGTGCTAAACAAACGTTAACAGTGTGTTTGAAGGTCCTTACCGTTTCACAGACGAAGATAAAGATTTCCAGAAATTTTCCGACGAACTGGAATTATCTGATAACAGTGCCTGAATTCGATTTCAATTGAAAGGTTTGAGTTAGAAATAGCTTAACAATTGTTAGACTACGACGGTATTGAAAGACTTACCGTTTTGATGAAGAATACGGTTTTCCGGCGAACTTGCAGAATTTTCCGGCGAGCAAAATAAACTTCTTCGGTGGACTGTAAAGTGTGCGGAAATGTAATTGGAGGTTTGTGGAATGTTTTGGAGTCGTGAAGAAGATCTTTGATTACAGTAATTCGGATTATTGGATAGCTTCGGTTATAAAACCCATCATCATCCGAATTCAAGTCAATTCAAGTCTGAATTGATTAGAATTGTCGGTGCATCGGTTATAAACCTGAAATCGCGATTATTTAAACGTTTAGACGGTTGAATAGCCGATTTCAGTTTTTCAGTTGGCGCAACCGGTTTATCTAGGTTTGTATATAAAACTTATTTGTTTCCTAGAGTTGACAGAAAACAAACAAGTGGCGGAGTGGTTATGCGTGTGAGTGTTAAATCTTTGGAGTTACAACCCGGCTGACCCGGGTTCGAGTCCCGGCAGCCCCATTTCATTTTTAATTGTGTTATTTATATTTTTTATCAATTATAACTTTTATGGTTTAGTTTGTTTATTAATTATGTATCATTAAAAATTAAAATAAGCATAAATAGGCAACAAATATTTATAACTGAATATTCGATTACAAACGGAGCGGGTTTGATAAAACCTGTTTTCGACAAATGTTACAAGTTCCTCGTGGGAGACGAGTTGAACATCGCGTGCCTCAAAATCATTCATTTGGTGTGTGCGTGTGTATTAATTAATATTATGTGACTTGTGATTAAATTTACATTTACGTTTATTCATATTTGGTTATGCACAATTTTATTCAAATAACCAACATAACTAATCCTTTCAAATGTTTAAATAAGATTCACTCGCCAACTTTTTGTTGACCCAAAACCCTATTTTTACACATGATACAGGTGGACAGGTTGAAGCAAGGAACACGTAGGAAATTGCCTTAGAAGAAAAATAATGAAGTCTTGATAAATGTATAGAACATGTTGTACTTGTATGTTGATTGCAATGTTCTCCTTTAAAAGGAAATAATAAATATGAAACTTAATAGTAAATGTCATGAGCTTTGATGAAAACCCAATCATGCCCCGACTACCATTTTCTGCTGCGGGTCAGGGTGTGACAGATTGGTATCAGAGCTTTTGACTATAGGGATATAGGATAGGTTATTAGACCCTTAGAGCCTATACTATAGTTGATTAGATTTTAATTGTTTATGTGGTTACATGCAAACTAATGATGTTTATTTGTTTCATATTTATTACACACACAAATGCATGCAAACACTTCCACTATCATATTGTGAGATATTTAATGAGCTATACTTATTGTCAAACATAACAAGCTTACATATACATTCATCACGCCTATTTCAATGTTCACATATTCAAGTCATTCTCATATTCCTTTATTCAAGATTTTGTCGCATTTTTCGTTTTTCAATCTCATCAAAGTGAGTTCTACGACGGGCATGTAGTAACTGTAAGGGTACAAGTACCGGTAGTCGGAACGTCCTGTCTAGGTTGGCATTCGTATAAATCCAATATAACAGACCAGTTTGCCTACCTGGGGACTAACGATGAGAGTACGAAGGACCTATTAGGCCAAAGCATGCCACACCAAACGTCGTTCGAACTAACCCCACTTTGAGGTGTCACCGTGTCCACACCTGGATGCACTCCGAATTCCATACGTTACATACATATTTCTTGATTTTCTCCGGGTTTTAGTGTACGTTACCAGGCTAAAACATGCGAACCATATGAAAGACCCGGTAATCATGGGGGCCCACATGATTACGAAGGTGAAGTATGGCGGCATGCAAGGCCCAATTACGAGCAAAGCCCAAGACATCCTATGGATGTAGTAAATTTATTATTCTTCATTTATTTTATGAATGTTCATTCCTAAATACGACACATGATCCCTAAAACGTCAAACTCATACTCTTGATACGTGTTTCTTGTAGATGTCTTCTAGCCTCTCTCGTAGAAAAATGAGATCAGGAAAAACCCGCGAGCGCATGGCTGCCCAAATCGCTCAACAAATGGCTGCCGTAATACCCAACATCTTAATTCAAGTACGACAGGCCCTTACCGCTAATCCCGTCAACCCAATCCACCAAGAAGATCAAAACACTGTCAATCCTCCCCCAAAAGCCACAAAATGCACCTTCAAGCATTTCAAATCCTGTGATCCTCCAAAATACGAAGGTACTGAAGGTGTCACCGCTCTCCTCCATTGGTTTGAGGAGATGGAAAACACTTTTCTCAATTGCGACTATCCCGATGATCGTAAGGTGCGATATGCTACCGGTCGTTTGTTTGGAGTAGCACTTACATGGTGGAATACAGAGAAGGCCAAGCGAGGTACTGAGAATGCTATGACTTTGACTTGGGAAGAATTGAGGGAGATTATGACAAAACGGTTCTGTCCAAGAAGCGAAATCAAGAAATTGGAAGATGAGTTCTATTCTTTGAAACAAAAAGAGGGCGACCACACCACATACAACAAGAGATTCCTTGAGTTAAATCAAATGGTCCCCAACTTGTTCACTCCCCTCTACCGTTTGATCGAGCACTACATTCGAGGTCTTCCTTAAAAAATTCAAGACCCTGTAATAAGTACCACACCTGCAACTTTGGAAGCAGCAATGGAGTTAGCCACAGAGCTCACCGAAAACCGAATACGGAATAAAGACTTCACAGAGGAGAAGAAGAAGGATAAAGCATCAACCGAAACCTCAAACTCCACCCAAACCGAATCCTCTTCACAACCCACTTCTAAGAGAAAACGAGATGGGCAAATTTTCGCTGTCACCCAACACAATCAACCAACTTCACAAGCCATACCCCTCCATGCTATTCCAATCACTCAAGTAGCACCCAACTCTACTTACCCAAATAAGAAACCTTACATTGGACCTCACCCTCAATGCAAACGAGTATCATATTTAAATTGTCACTCCCGCCGCATCGCGCAGGTAAATGACTAGTATTCTACTAAAATATGATTATATACATTCAATTGTATCGCTATCGTACCAAAAGGAACCAAAACCGATCAAATTGGTACCAGTATTAAAGCGAGTATGAATATGAATGAATAGTAACTTTATTTTATAATAATATATAGGTTGTTTTCTTCATATTTTTTTATTTTTTTAATACTACAACATATTCTATTATACATATGATTATATACATTCAATTGTACCGCTATCGTACCAAATAGAACCAAAACTGACCAAATCGGTACCATTATTTATTTATATTGTTTTTTCTTTCAACAAACCAGTATTTATTTATACTGTTTTTGCTTTCAATAAACTAACAGCGTATCGCTACCAGACCGTACCGAACAACATTGGTACCTATACTTATCCTCATTTGTGCCCCAATCGTAGTCAACAGAACGAACAACATCGGTATTCTTATCAGTACTTATTTTTAGTGTTTTTATTTTTGATAAACTGACGTATCCTACCGAACAACATTGTTACATGTACGTGTATTCATTTTTATGATTTCCAGTTTCGATAAATTTCATTTATACAACTCTGTCTGCGATGATAAACGAATATCATTACCAATACTGTGACGAGCTGAACTGATCGATACCATTTTGAAAACATCGATGTTGGTACCGCCGTTCGTGTTTTCCGTTTACAATTGATGTAAAACATGTGTTAATTTCCATACCGAATGCATGTATAGTACCAACACTATAACAAACCTAACCGATATGTATTGAATGTCCGCAATAACGTACCGCCGCAACACGTGAGAAAACAACCTAGTAACACATAACATTACATCATAGTTTGACATATTGACTATGGTATTTGGATCAGAGTACTTTCATTTAGGTTCTCATCTATTAATCATGTTGTGAAAAACATCTTTATTTATATATTTTTTTTAGAATGACGATTTTGTTATATGAGGTTATCGTACTCTTCAAATTAAAGAGCCCCCGTTGCCTCGTAAGAGTTATATAAAAACTTAATTAAACTTAGTAGATAGCGTAAGTAGGGTAAACGTATCCATGAGAAATTTGTGGTTAGTGTTTAGCTAAAATCTAATGTAAAACTAATTCTTAACCTTGCTTTGGGGTTTAGATTGATTTGAAGAAAAACCTTAAACTAATTAAGAGAAAACATATCAGATTTATAAAACGTAACCTCCTCCAAACTTGAGGTTCTAGATTTCACAAAACTCAGTTTACTCAGTTAACTGGCCACCACATAGACATGATGTTGGAAAGTTGGTTAATTTAAGATGGTAATAAAAAATAGGTATTTGTCATCAGATCTTTTATAGTTCAATTAACCCTATTTACTAGTGTGAGCCAACTTACTACCCAACAAGCTACTAGGTATTGTCATTAACTGAACAAGTTATAAAGAAAGAACTCAAAACACATGCAAATAGTTAAAAAAAACCAATACATCAATGTATTCATACAACTTTGTTAAGGTCAAAAACACATCCAAACATAAGTATAAAACTGAGAAAAGTAAAAAGCTAAGTGAACCGCCCGTCTAAAGAAAACCACAAAGAGCCTTACCGCTCATGCCCATCATCCTTGTTTATTCTCTTTGTTGTCTTGATTATTTCCCCATAGCCAAAGGCTGCTGTGCGTCTCCCAATCTGGTAACCCTTAATTCAGCGTAAAAAGTTTATTTATTCCTAAGGAAGTGCATCGACTTTCCTTTGTAATTGCATGGGCTCATGATCACCGTTTAATTTAATTCAGCCTTTTCCTTTGCAGCCCTTAGCCCATTATTTGTGATGTCACCAATACTTCAATTCATGATATTCTCGATCAAGTAACCTGCTTCAATTCATGATATTCTCGATCAAGTAACCTGCGTAAGTGTGAAACAGTATAATATAAGTTAATTTAATAATCATAAATACATTGAATAATCTAAGCTCTGAGGTTTTATTACTAGTCGATCATTTAAAGTGTTTAAAGCAACATTTTTTCTTTTGAGACAAACTTAATTATATAAATTTATCTTTTTAGCTTATGGTCTCTTGCATTCTATAACTTACAATAAAAAAAACAACTCCCGACACTATGTTTTATAATAACTAGTTTTTCTGTACGTCACGGCAACCTGTACGTCGCGCGTTGCGGCGAAATCGAGCAAATGATAATATAAATGTACGTGATTTGAATATTAAACATGTTGTTTAAGAAGTCAGGCCATTATAACGGTTTAGTTTAACATCGTACAGTTTTATGATACAAAATAAAAACTTTATTTTGAGTACAACTTCGTTTTTAACAAAATTTATAACGGATTGTCGAGCGAAAAAACCAAGTACAACTATGTACTTAAGTTTTTTTGATAAAAGTTATAAACACAATTTATTAAAGAAGCATCAAATTAACTGATAAATCAATATACGTTCTAAAAAAAGAAAAAACAATTGTTAAAAAATGGTAAAGAGAAATATATGGTTTAAGAAAAATAAAAAAAATAAAAATATGTTATTAAAAGTAAATATAATAATAAACTATTATAATATTAAAAAAATAATAATAATGAAAAGCTATATATTACTATAAAAATAAAGTTATTATTCATGACTTTTCGTTATATATATATATTATATATATATATATATATAATATATGTAACACCCAAAATACGGGTGTGTGGTAATCAAAACACGTTAATATTAAAGAGCGGGAAAAAGACCATAAGTGGTAAAATTGAACCCGTAAATTAAATAACTACGAACAAATTAACCTCGTTAATAACATGCATATAAATAACAAAACAATGAGTTGTAGTCTCATTTATAATCAAAGCTAAACTTGAGGGACCAAAGCTGCCAAGAAAGAAAACTTGTTTTATTAAAACAAAAATTAACACATAATAGACACACTTAGTGTCTGTGTATATGTCGATGAGCAGGAGAAGAAACAAGGGAAACCCTAGTTTCTTCAAAGAATCACCAAATTGAAAGGGGAATTGGACACCAAATCGATGCATAAACGCATATTATCGATCACCTTGATTAAGGGATCATAAGGTATGTCTCAAAACTTAGATTGGTGAAAATCATAACTTGAGACAAGTAGAATACTTGAAATTAGATTGTTGGATTATGATCCAAAGGAGAAATTGAGTGTTATGTATGCTTAATTTTGTTATATATCAAGAAATTATGAAATATTTGAGGTATGATTACTTGTAGGTGATTTACAAGTAGATATTGAAACGGGCTTTGATAATATGATGAAGTTGATGATAATAGTAGGAAGATACTTGAACAATTTATGACTTTGAGTACATATTCATACTTGCTCTGAAATGATTTTGTACAAATTGATGAAATAGATGTTAAGTTAATCTTAAGAAGTGTATAAGATCATGTTGTTTACTAGTTTGCAAGTAGAACTTGATTACATTAAGTATTCGGATGAATGTCTAATAATAAATAAAAAGGGGTCGTTATATAAAGATGAAAACCCTTAGTTCTAGTACAATGAATGAAAGAATTAGCATTGATAATCGAAAGTTAAGTTAACTTGATGTTAACAGTTGCTCGAATTTGTTTAAATGAAAGAAATGACATGAACTTGGTTGGGATTTAGATAAGAAGATAGCTTAAACATAGCGCATACCAAAAAAATTGTAAATGCCTAAATATGTCCGTTGAACCTATTTACGCATTTACATATGTTTATAGACAGTTGACTTTTAAAAGTCAAACTAATCTGTAATAAGATCAAATGGTAATTTGATATAATGCGTAAAAATGGGATAGTCGTAATAGAGGATGACTAATCTAATCATCTTGTGAATGATGAATAATAGTTTGACGCTTGACAAGTAAGTTGGAAGCTTGGGAGAAAACGGGTCAAACGGATCAAGTACGCCGGAAAAGTGCATAATCGGGTGCAAGGTAAGTAAAGCTTACATCCTTAAAATAGTAAATTTATTTATGCATTGACTAAGGATAAGTAATTTTGTATTCGGAACGAGATTTCGAAATACGAGGTTTCGATGTGAATTGATACGGGTTGGAATAAGCAAATCTGGTATTAAACCACAATTGATGGTAAAAAGGGGAAAATAGTATTATGGTCATGTGTTGACAAATAAACAAGTAATTATAAAAAGTTACCTTATGGTGTAAACCATAAGGAATGAGGAGGGGTAATATGGTAATTCAATCACGAGTTTGATGAATAAGTATTAAACGAATTAAGAAATATAAGCACAATGCGTAATCAAAACGGATTAAATAGTGAGATGATAAGTAAATACCATTTCATAATGATAAAGTGGTTATTTAGACCAAATGGGTCAAATGGTGTAGTCACCACCATTTGACAATAATATCTAATGAACGCTTGTCGAGCTTTGTGATCACAGGGAAATAGTGCATGGTTCGCGTCGCTGTTAATTGGTAATTAATAGTGCAAGGTACTTAAATGGGTCAAAGCTATGACTCGAGTCAGGTAAGTGAAATGGGTCAAATTCTTATTGAGAAGTTTAAGGTCCGAAGAGAGTTAAATAAGACTTGGATGATCATTGGATAACCTAAAGAGAGGTATGTTTAATAAAATAAATTCTAGACATTACGTTCTTAGGAACCTAATGAAAATTTAGTAGAATATGAGTTAAAGATACTTGGTTGGTCAAAATATGCATTTAAATGTCCTTCTATGTAAAAAGGACAAAAAATTGACAAAAATGCCCTTTGAATGATAAATTGATCAAACGACCTTTGAAGATAGTTTAAAATGAGTTTTATAATAAAATACATCCTTATGGTGGTATAATAGTGAATGGCATAAGCTGTTTTGGTTTAATACATCATAATGGGTCTTTTACGTAAATTGTCGAACCGAAGGGTAGAAATTGGATAAAATGTATTTACGATAACGAATCCACCACAAATATAATTGTGGTGGAAAATAGATGGATATTTTAGTGTGGAAACGATAAAATAGATAAGATTTGGTTGAATTAACCAACGTATTTCGCTAAGACCACCAAACGGGTCAAAATGATAAATAAATAAAGGTTTGGTTGAATAAAGCGATGCATCTCGCTAAGTCAACCAAACGGGTAAAAATGGAGTTTAACGCATACGAAATGGATGCGTAAATGCGTAGTTTGGTTATATGGTAGTTAGAGGGTAAAATCGGAAAATATAAGCATAAACGGGAATGGATGCGTAATTCATAAGAAATAAGAATCCGGGACAAGGACTTCGGGTTAAATATGTAAGAAACATTTATGGTTATTTAGAAACAAGTTTCAAGTAAAACGGATGAATATTGAATGAGTTACGGAAAATATCACGTCAAAAACGGCAAGTAACACAAATTCTGCCGCAAGCCACCGTAGGCTACGGTAGCCTACCGTAGCTTATGGTGAGGTGCTGCTGTGTTGAAATAGAAAGCCTTGACCGTAAGACAGAAAGCCTGGACCGTAAGCTACGGTGGCCAGCCATTGCTTACTGTGGAGTTTGATATGAAAGTTTTGTTTTGTTTGAATAAGCCATGTTTTTTGTTGGTTGTGTTTGATTGTTTTTGATGTTTTAGGCCTTCGGGTTTATTCGGTTAAGTTATAATCTATTTATAACTAACATATTTCATAAATTATGAAATATAGGAGATGATTAGGAACACCGGAGGAGGACCAAGCTCTACGAAGAACCGAGCATGATCGAAGACAAAGCTCCCGCAATTGGTTTCTATGTTACGGAATTAATCATTAAAGACATGTCTAGATGTTTGGTGTTGATAAAGTTTTAATAAACTCGAAAATTTGTAGTGACGTGTATTCGCATTTACTCGTTTAAATGCGAAATTTTTAACAGAAATTTAAATAAATTAGATAGGGTCTTACAAGTTGGTAATCAGAGGTTAATGATCAAATGTGTTCAGTTCGAGGCTTGGTCGCAGGATCCGGTAAGTTGTCATAAATTTAGCGGTCTAACATGGTTAAAGTGTTTTAAATAACACATAGGGTTATCGTGTGAACGCACGTTGCCCCAAATTAGATGATAAAAGACCGGTATAACTAGTAAAGTACTTGTGTTAACAAGTATTGTAGATAGCATTGTACTATAGTAAGGGCGCTTATTAATTTCCAATGTTACTAATCAATGTAAACGTTTTGGTTAAAGGACGCTCGCATCTGAAGACGGCGGGAGTCTAATGATCTGCCGATATGATGACAGAATGGTCCAAAGTATGACAAGTAGAGCATACTCATTAAGGACCTAAACTAAATGATGATATTAAATAAAGGTGGAACAGCAATGAAAGCCAATGAAGAAAATATCGCCCAGGTGCACACTTTAAATTATTGTATAACTAGTAGTATGCAACAAATACGTAATGAACCACGGTTGTATACGGGATTAAAGCATGGGAAAACCGGACGGGATACCCATCCATGATGATGTTCCCAAGAGAAATTGGGCGGGAAATACGCAGCATTCACAATTGTGAATAATAATAATAAAAATATAAAAGAGTTCAGATCTAAAATCTTGGATGGGGTGACCATCCAAATAGAAATTTTCAATAATATTCTATTGAGAAAAAGGAACGATCACATGGATAAATGTGGTTGTATAAAAGTTTTAAAAAATAAGGAAAACATTCTATATGTTTTGAGATAAAAGGTAAAAGCTAATATTGTTAAATAACAATTAAACAAGGTTTTACCAATAAGAATTTGAAATATGGACATGAATCGAGAATTTACTTACACGAGGAGTAATGTGTTAGTTATAATAAGGTCATGCGTACCATGTATTGGTCGCTTACTCTGGCCAAGTAAGTAATAAACATATGATACCATGAACTTCTTATGATGAACACATATACATTCGATGTAGTAAAGACGCGGCTAATGGGATGAGTTAAAGGAAATCCTTCGGGATAAATAAAGAATAAAGTTTGACTATTCAAAAGTGATGAATTTCACATGAACAAGTCAAACGGGACAAATAAAGAATAAAAAGTCGATTGTTCAAAAGTGATGGATTTCACACGAATAAGTCAAACGGGACAAATAAAGAATAAAAGTTTGATTGTTCAAAAGTGATGGATTTCACACGAACAAGTTAAACGGGACAAATAGAGAATAAAGTTTGATTGTTTCATAGGTGATGAATTTCACAAGAACAAGTCAAACGGGTAGGATAACGAATAAAGTTTGACAGTTCATAAGTGATGAATCTCACATGAACAGGTCAAACGGGTCGGATAACGAATAAAGTTTGACAGTTCATAAGTGATGAATCTCACACGAACAAGTCAAACGGGTTAAATAAAGAATTTGATTTGATCGCTCATAAGTGATGGATTTCAAACGAACAAGTCAAACATGACAAATAAAGAATAAAAGTTTGATTGTTCAAAAGTGATGGATTTCACACGAACAAGTCAAACGGGACAAATAAAGAATAAAAATTTGATTATTCAAAAGTGATGGATTTCACACTAACAAGTCAAACGGGACAAATAGAGAATAAAGTTTGATTGTTTCATAGGTGATGGATATCACAAGAACAAGTCAAACGGGTCGGATAATGAATAAAGTATGACAGTTCATAAGTGATGAATCTCACACGAACAAGTCAAACGGCTTAAATAAAGAATTTGATTTGATCGCTCATAAGTGATGGATTTCAAATGAACAAGTCAAACAGGATAAATAAATAATAAAAGTTTGATTGTTCAAAAGTGATGGATTTCAGACGAACAAGTCAAACGGGACAAATAAAGAATAAAAGTTTGATCGTTCAAAAGTGATGGATTTCACACGAACAAGTCAAACGGGACAAATAGAGAATAAAGTTTGATTGTTTCATAGGTGGTGGATTTCACAAGAACAAGTCAAACGGGTCGGATAACGAATAAAGTTTGACAGTTCATAAGTGATGAATCTCACACGAACAAGTCAAATGCGTTAAAGAAAGAATTTGATTTGATCGCTCATAAGTGATGGATTTCACACGAACAAGTCAAACAGGACAAATAAAGAATAAAAGTTTGATTGTTCAAAAGTGATGGATTTCACATGAACAAGTCAAACGGGACAAATAAAGAATAAAAGTTTGATTGTTCAAAAGTGATGGATTTCACACGAACAAGTCAAGCGGGAGAAATAAAGAATAAAAGTTTGATTGTTCAAAAGTGATGGATTTCACACGAACAAGTCAAACGGGACAAATAGAGAATAAAGTTTGATTGTTTCATAGGTGATGGATTTCACAAGAACAAGTCAAACGAGTCGGATAACGAATAAAGTTTGACAGTTCATAAGTGATGAATCTCACAGAACAAGTCAAACGGGTTAAATCAGAACTTGATTCGATCGCTCTATAAGTGATGGATTTCACATGAACAGACCAAACGAACCAAATGGAGTGTAGTGATGAATTAAATGTAAATGAAAACCAGGTAACGGGAGCGTTAAAGCAAAAGAATAATGAGCCCGGGTAATGGGACGAGATTAAATATGAATGTGACACAAAACGGATAACGGTAAACGCGAGACAAACCAACGGATAAATGACATATGAAGTCGTAGAGTCGGAAGAATTGTCTGAACGAAAACAATCTAGTCATGGACTACAATCGTGCAGGCGCGCACGACAACCAACATACAGTGTCTGATCTGAATAAATGTTTGGGGCAACATACACAAAATGTTGTGGTTGCCACTAAAGATGGTAGTTGTGACTCGGTGATGACGAGTGGTTAATGCCATTTGACCTTGCGCCAGGTATAGACGCAAATGATCATCAACCAATAGAGATGAAACGACTAATAGGTTCGAAAGTGAATGTGACTCCTAAATGACTCGCGAAGTCATAGAAAAACGAAATTTACAACTCGGATCAAATATGGTCTAGGGGCCATAACTAAAACAAAATAAAAATTAGCCTTCATGATAAGAAGAGCCATGATTGGCGGATAAAGAAAAGATAATGTAATGATTTTACTTCAAATATAAAAGAGGTGTATTGACACCAAATATACTTAAAGAATGACAGGGTAAAGCAACGATCTAAAGGATCACCACGACCTTTGGGTTATAAATAGTGTAAAGGTCTATGGGGCCAAAATGACCTTGTGGACACAATCATGTGGAATGATGCATTAAAGGCCTAACCTTAAGACGCTAATTAAAAAAAAGGGTGAGAGTCTAAGGAAATAGCCTACAAGGCTAAATAAAAAGGGTTTAAGGGTTATTTAGACCAAGCGAAGGAACCGGTTACGATTCCCCCGCATAATATAAGAATAGTAAAGAAGAATCCTTGGTTACCAATTACTTGATACGAGTAATTGACATGAGTTGAAGAGAAAACGTTAAACTAAAATTTAGTTTTAGTTAGAAATAATGTTTAAACAAATATAAATAGAATGAGAGAAATTGGAAAATGATTAATATCAAAGGAAATAGGTCTTGACACCAATAGGTGCAAGATGATAAATTCGAAAAGAAAATTTTCAAAAATGAAAGATTGATATAAACAAGAATATGACGTGAATAAATCACGGTCAATGAGAATAACATAGTATATATATATATATATAACATTCCACTGTAGCACGGGCTGCGGGACCTGAGATCTTAAACGCATGTAAAGCCGGAAAAGGCGATGTGATGCACCTGAATGACGGGGCGTAATGCAATTGGTGATTAATTAATCTAACCGGCAAGAACAATTAAGGTCAAAATAATGCTTATAACTCGTTTTGATTTCGCTTGTCGATATAGGATAAGCGTGGAGTAGACATATTGACGGACTCTTGTGGCCGAGCTGCCAAATGACAACCCAATCAAATAAACGACAAAATAAGAAATGTAAGGTGAAGGTTACGGTCGATGAGGCCTCACTTATGAAAGGCGCATGCGGAAAAGTATATGATAATCATTGGACGAAAGATTAAAGGTTTTGGAAATAAAATGTTAATTAAGAAAAAGAGCAAGAAAGGGGTCGGACGTCAATTGGGAATCCGAAGGATACTGGTACATCTTTCTGGTAAGAATTCTAAATAACTAAAATGTGAGTGACGTTCCAGTAAAAACGAAACCAAGTCCAATGGTTAAACCCAAGGAATTATGTAAGAAAGGTTTCGGGGATGAAACCTCTTTAAGGGGGGTAGATTTGTAACAACCCACAAAACAGGTTTAGTAATCAAAACACGTTAATATTAAAGAGTGGGAAAAAGACTGTAAATGGTAAAAGTGAACCTATAAATAAAATAACTAGGAACAAATTAACCTAGTTAAGAACATGCCTATAAATAAGAAGACAATGAGTAGCAGTCTCATTTATAATCAAAGCTAAACTTGAGGAACCAAAGCTGCCAAGAAAGGAAACTTGTTTTATTAAAAAAAAATTAAGATGAGCAGGAAAAGAAACAAGGGAAACCCTAGTTTCTTCAAAGAATCACCAAATTGAAAGGGGAATTGGACACCAAATCGATGCATGAACGCATATTATCGATCACCTTGATTAGGGGATCATAAGGTATGTCTCAAAACTTAGATTGGTGAAAATCATAACTTGAGACAAGTAGAATACTTGAAATTAGATTGTTGGATTATCATCCAAAGGAGAAATTGAGTGTTATGTATGCTTAATTTTGTTATATATCAAGAAATTATGAAATATTTGAGGTATGATTACTTGTAGGTGATTTACAAGTAGATATTGATACGGGCTTTGATAATATGATGAAGTTGATGATAATAGTAGGAAGATACTTGAACAATTTATGACTTTGAGTACATATTCATACATGCTCTGGAATGCTTTTGTACAAATTGATGAAATAGATGTTAAGTTAATCTTAAGAAGTGTATAAGATCATGTTGTTTACTAGTTTGCAAGTAGAACTTGATTACATTAAGTATTCGGATGAATGTCTAATAATAAATAAAAAGGGGTCGTTATATAAAGATGAAAACCCTTAGTTCTAGTACAATGAATGAATGAATTAGCATTGATAATCGAAAGTTAAGTTAACTTGATGTTAACAATTGCTCGAATTTGTTTAAATGAAAGAAATGACATGAACTTGGTTGGGATTTAGATAAGAAGATAGCTTAAACATAGCGCATACCGAATAAATGATAAATGCCTAAATATGTTCGTTGAACCTATTTACGCATTTACATATGTTTATAGACAGTTGACTTTTAAAAGTCAAACTAATCTGTAATAAGATCAAATGGTAATTTGATATAATGCGTAAAAATGGGATAGTCGTAATAGAGGATGACTAATCTAATCATCTTGTGAATGATGAATAATAGTTTGACGCTTGACAAGCTAGGTGGAAGCTTGGGAGAAAACAGGTCAAACGGATCAAGTACGCTGGAAAAATGCATAATCGGGTGCAAGGTAAGTAAAGCTTACATCCTTAAAATAGTAAAATTTACTTAGGCATTGACTAAGGATAAGTAATTTTGTATTCGGAACGAGATTTCGAAATACGAGGTTTCGATGTGAATTGATACGGGTTGGAATAAGCAAATCTGGTATTAAACCACAATTGATGGTAAAAGGGGGAAAATAGTATTATGGTCATGTGTTGAGAAATAAACAAGTAATTATAAAAAGTTACCTTATGGTGTAAACCATAAGGAATGAGGAGGGGTAATATGGTAATTCAATCACGAGTTTGATGAATAAGTATTAAACGAATTAAGAAATATAAGCACAAGGCGTAATCAAAACGGATTAAATGGTGAGATGCTAAGTAAATACCATTTAATAATGATAAAATGGTTATTTAGACCAAATGGGTCAAATGGTGTAGTCACCACCATTTGACAATAATATCTAATGAACGCTTGTCGAGCTTTGTGATCACAGGGAAATAGTGCATGGTTCGCGTCGCTGTTAATTGGTAATTAATAGTGCAAGGTACTTAAATGGGTCAAAGCTATGACTCGAGTCAGGTAAGTGAAATGGGTCAAATTCTTATTGAGAAGTTTAAGGTCCGAAGAGAGTTAAATAAGACTTGGATGAACATTGGATAACCTAAAGAGAGGTATGTTTAATAAAATAAATTCTAGACATTACGTTCTTAGGAACATAATGAAAATTTAGTAGAATATGAGTTAAAGATACTTGGTTGGTCAAAATATGCATTTAAATGTCCTTCTATATAAAAAAAAGGACTAAAAATTGACCAAAATGCCCTTTGAATGATAAATTGATCAAACGACCTTTGAAGATAGTTTAAAATGAGTTTTATAATAAAATACATCCTTATGGTAGTATAAAAGTGAATGGCATAAGCTGTTTTGGTTTAATGCCTCATAATGGGTCTTTTACGTAAATTGTCGAACCGAAGGGTAGAAATTGGATAAAATGTATTTACGATAACGAATCCACCACAAATATAATTGTGGTGGAAAATAGATGGATATCTTAGTGTGGAAACGATAAAATAGATAAGATTTGGTTGAATTAACCAACGTATTTCGCTAAGACAACCAAACGGGTCAAAATGATAAATAAATAAATAAAGGTTTGGTTGAATGAAGCGATACATCTCACTAAGTCAACCAAACGGGTAAAAATGGAGTTTTAACGCATACAAAATGGATGCGTAAATGCATAGTTTGGTTATATGGTGGTTAGAGGGTAAAATCGGAAAATATAAGCATAAACGGTAATGGATGCGTAATTCATAAGAAATAAGAATCCGGGACCAGGACTTCGGGTTAAATATGTAGTAAAACATTTTACGGTTATTTAGAAACAAGTTTCGAGTAAAACGGATGAATATTGAATGAGTTACGAAAAATATCATGTAAAAAACGGCAAGTAACACAAATTCTGCAGCAAGCCACCGTAGGTTACGGTAGCCTACCGTAGCTTACGATGAGCTGCTGCTGTGTTGAATAGAAAGCCTTGACCGTAAGACAGAAGCCTAGACCGTAGGCCTGGACTGTAAGCTTGGTGGCCAGCCGTAGCTTAGGGTGGAGTTTGATATGAAAGTTTTGTTTTGTTTGAATAAGCCATGTTTCTATGTTGGTTGTGTTTGATTGGTTTTGATGGTTTTAGGCCTTCGGGTTTATTTGGTTAAGTTATAATCTATTTATAAGTAACGTATTTCATAAATTATGAAATATAAGAGATGATTGGGAACACCAGAGGAGGACCAAGCTCTACGAAGAACCGAACATGATCGAAGACAAAGCTTCCGCAATTGGTTTCAATGTTACGGAATTAATCATTAAAGACATGTCTAGATGTTTGGTGTTGATAAAGTTTTAATAAACTCGAAAATTTGTAGTGACGTGTATTCGGATTTACTTGTTTAAATGCAATTTTTAACAGAAATTTAAATAAATTGGATAGGGTCTTACAATATATATATATATATATATATATAAGGGAATGGTTTAAATGAGAACGCTAAATATTGTGAGAACCATGAGAACAAATGAAAAACCGCAAGAACTTTGTCAAAAACATTCGAATTCAATTTTTTTTACACTTATCATTATTATTCGAATACAATGTTAGAAATCTAATTTACATGTTTAAATTTATGTGAATTCGTAAATAAAGAAAATTTACACGTGTAAGTTTGCCATATACATATATGTAAATGTTATATATTTACACATGTGTAAAAAATCTAATAAGAGTGATTTTGAGAGGAGAAATGAATTATTTGATGTTGTAAATTCTTTTTTTATACTGTATTTTAATTACATTGAGGTTTGTATTAAAAAAATGGTTTTGATTGGTTTTCTCATTTGTTCTCATGGTTCTCGCAATATTTAGCGTTCTCAAGATAACATTCCCCTATCGATGCTTTTATATTATAACTAATTAATAACAAATAATGTGTATCTTAAATGCATCGATCATTGCGCCACTCTAATGAGACTATATTGTCTTAACCCGTCTCACACTGGTTTCAGAGTTTGGCTTAAGGCGTTCCTCCGGGAAACCATACCGTCGGCTGCAACTTGACAACCGTTATGCCACCAAAAGAGCTGAACACTCTCTGGCGTAACACACAGTGGAACGAAACCCAGGAGGGCTAAAGATAGAACCTGGCACGTCTACAAAGAGGCTAAGCTTTATCTATCATTGTCTAATCTACCAAAGTGACATAAGTGAGGATTGAACTAAGGTCTCAATTGGAGAACACAAGCATCCCTACCATTAGGCCACAAGTGGTGGATTTATCGTAATTTATATACGAGTGACCTTTCCTTTTTAGTGTATTGCTAGTGGTTTTCAGCCCGTGCGTTACGGCGGATCACGAACGGAACACGGTTCAAAACGAACATGGCGGCAATGTAAATAGTAACGCAAACAATTGATTATAGAATAGTTTCAATCAAAATTTGCAATCAACAACAATAACATTTAACATAATAAGATGACATTATATAATTACATCTAACCTATTTCTTCGATTTCTGGGTCTAACGAATCACAACCTTCTCCATCAAAACTTTACCGACTGTTGATCCACACACGCACTGCGCACCCGCGACACATAGTACATATTTACATGGGAAAACCGAAAACATCATATATAGTTCTTTTTTTTTTTTTTGCCATTATTGTTTTACACTTCCAACTACTCCAGGCCCTAATCTTTACCAACCATAGAGAGAAAACATTAAGAAAAAGTGAACTAAAATTTAAGAAATCGTAACTGAGCAGGTAACAGAAGCAACCAAAATCCCAAATACCTTACAAAGAACCAAAAACATAAGAAACTACAATGCAAGTAGCGACGTACCTTTCTTACTGTTAGGAAAACATGTTATGCTTAATATTCCATCTTCCATTTGAAGTAAACATCATGCTGGTTGATTGGCATTCGGATGATTGTTACAGGTCAACAAAATACACCGTAAACCTAGCTTTTTGGACATTACGTTACGCAGTTAGTATCGGATGTGAGGGTGGAATACTTGAAGATGGTACGAGACAACCAGCGAGGAGATAACATCGTCCTACAACAAGCTGTCGATTTTGAATAATAGACAGGTTATAGTAAAATATAGAACTTAACAGTTGTCAGCAAGTTGTCAATTTTGAATCTTTAGATTCTAAAGTAACGAAAGTCACCAAAATTATAACTTAGCTGCGTAAAACCTCCCTATCTGTTTTAACTAAAGGCTTAGATTATTATCATTACGACAACTGTATTGGAATTTTTAATAATATTTTTTTGTAAAATAAAACTTAAAATTGGACAAAAATGTTGGTACTTTAACCCAACTCCGTACGACTCTTTTAAACCAGCACTAAAAACAACTTGTTTTGACCCATTACCCAATAATAATTGTTCAATCCTTTTATGATACCTAAATGTACAATGCTGGTATTTGTAGGGTATTTGCTCACTCGGACGTAAATCCTTATCCTTTGCAGGCTATATTGGAAGATTCTGTTATGAAATTTGAAACCTCGAAATCTGCTCAGGAAGATAGTCTTAGATGGGTTGAAGACCATACTCCCACAAACTATCGGTTCTCAGGTATTAACAGAAACTTCAATTATTGAACCTCTTTTAAGGCAAAATTTCGTGTTGAAACTTTGATGTGGCTAGATGTCCAGGATGGATACCGGTCAAAACTCGCTCTCTTTGAAACAAGCAGTACTGGGTTGGGATGACTCCCAAAACACCCTTTTTAATTCATTTCTTTATCATGTAAATAAAGGTTTAGTTATAATTACAATGCAGTATTATTACAATTAATAATAATCTACACAGTTTAATAACACAACACATGAATAAACTTTCGGGTATATCCATTTAGCTAATGCTTTTTTATCAAACTTATTTGACCCATTTAATCTACAATTAGGCATAGCACACATGCATTTAACCACCTTATTGACCTTTATCATGAAAATACGACACGGCCTGTTTTGACCCGTTTCAATTAAATTGTTTACATCGAATCATCAAATGTACCAAAACAGTTTAAATCCCAACGCCGAATACTACACAAATTTTATATTTGATAGGTTCGTCACGGTCCCAATTTCTACAACTGCACTTTGCATATGGAACTTACTGAAGACCCGGACTGAGATTGTGGCTCTTCAGTTAGTTACCTGAAGATGATCAGGGTCTGGGGGCGGGCCAGTTTGCAGCATTCTACAAAGAACAGGTTTGTATGGGGTCAGCTGTGATCTTGGAATCATGGGATGATAATGGGTTTAGTGTTTGTAAAAAAGGCCCGTGTAATTGCAAACTTGGAAGATAACTCTAACCTTGGTAAACCCATCAAGATTAAGCCAAAACTTGATGATTGTTTAAGGAATTCAGTTATGATGATATGAGATTAGTTTAGAATTACATTTTGGTGTATATTTGGAAGCTGTATGCTTTCTTTGGTCTGTTGGAATAATTCTATTAAGTATTAAAATTAGTTTTATATCACAAGCTAATCATGTTTATGATTTTTGATTTACAGAAGTGAACAACAGTAACCTACCAGTACCAGATCGATTCTGATCGAATAATATTGGAACGTGTGTTGGTAGCTTTTACGACCCGTCACCATATCATGATTGGCTATAACACCGACATTCATTCGATTCCATCAATAGTTGATCTTGTATTTTTTTTTAATATAGCATGATTGGAATCGTAAACAATAGCTTAGTTGTGATTTCATTTTCACCCTTTCTTGGAACAAGATATAGCTAAGTTAAGAAGGCTTGATAGGTGTATTTTACACATTTCTTATGACATCTTGAACGTATTCTATTTCATCATTATTTTCATAAGAGTATAGCTACTTTGGATTATTTGTTTTATGCAAATTAAAGGTGTAAACGAGACAATCATTAATACAACTTAACAGTATTTGTTATTTGTGAGCTTAGTTAAACATAATTGGGCTTGAAGAAACTGTTGTAATTCACAAGAAATCCATAAATTGGCGGCCCACGAATTCAAACCGAGTGGCCCGGCTCGATTCGAAATTATGAAAGCAAGCAGAAAGTTGATGCTCGAACTCGGTTGGTTTATAACCGAGCAACTCGGTTTTACTCATTTTCAATCTGTTTCAAATTTTGTACTAAATTTTAATGCAAATTTATAAATTATAAATGTCACAATTCCAATACAAAACAAGTTAAACAAAATACAAATTAAGATCAATAAAAAGAAGTGGAAGAATGAGAGTTTTAGATTTAATGGTTAACTTCTTTTATTGGGTTGATTGCACTATTAGTTATCAGATAATGCTTATCATATTCACACACCCCTTTGCCTATTTGGACACCTTTGGGCCCTAGACGGGTCGTCTAGGCACTGATTTCAAGGAGGCAGCAAGGGAATATCTAACATAGAATTTAAGGGGTCTAGACGCCCCGTCTAGACCTAGACGACCCTTCTAGGACGTTGGTGTTTTTTTGAGTTGAAAAAATGGTGTTTTGGTGGGGTAAATTGATTGTTGTTGGAAGGTGATGTTTTTTTAGTGAAAAAATAGGTGTTTTGGTGGTGTAATTTGAGATGTTAAATTTTAAAAGGTTTTATTTTTTGTATAAAAATATCTTACCTTTTTCGATCGTTTAAATATTTCATTGTTTTTACATTTTATTTTTTAAATATTACATTTCCATTAAAATATTATATTATTTAAATTTAATATTGTTTTCATCATTTTAAAAAGAATTCAAATATTGTTATTATTTAACATTCTGAAAATTATATTATATCCGTAATATATTTTAATGTCGATTCAAAACAAACAATCATTAAGTAATCGAATAACTGAAAACAAACTTAATAACATATATTAACATAGATAACATAACTTTGTACATCCATAACAATATATATTTGTACAGCTGAATACAAAATACAAAACGTCTATGCATACAAGTCGGAATCTGAATCTAGATTTGGCTGCTGCGCAGCTGCTGATGATGTGGTGCTCGAGGTGGTGGGAGCAGTATGGCATGTAACCCCTCTCTCTGTCGTCTATCATGTGCCTCCCGAACCATCCAACCCATCAAATCCATAAGTCTGTCAACGGTCGTAACTGCGGATATGCTACAGCTCCCAGAGCATGACCTTGAATAACGTGCCGAGAAAACTAGGGCGCCCTGGGAGGTGGTGGTGGCTATGGCGGTGCTGGTCCGTCTAAATCCTTCGGAGGGTCATGAACGACCGCTGCCTCATCTGCCAGAGGATAGACCGAATCGAAGTGCTCCGGTAGGGCCTCCGAATCCATAGCTCACCTGCACGGGTTTTAAACCGTTCCCCGAGGAGGTCGAACCTCTTAACAAGCTTCATCCCCCATAATGTCTGAAAACCCATTCGCGTCGATGGTATGGCCGGCAGTAAGTGTGGGTCCGTATCCGGTAAATGACCCAACAAACGGGCAATGACAGTCACGTACGCGCCGCCATACAAAAATCCGTCTCCTGCCGGTGATGGGCAGTGGCGAAGTACTGGGCCAGACCATGTGCAAGTGCGCACGCCTCCCGTTTTAATAAGCAGTAGAAGAAAAAGAGGTCGGTGCTCGTACACCACTCACGGCTGTGGCCGCGAGCGGTGATAGAAGTAGCGAGCATCCTATGTATATACCTGCAGATATTGTTAGCGAAATACAGAAATTGATTTATAATAATAATCACAATAATTATTGTAATAAATGTACGTACCTGTACAATGGGTCATAACATGTGAAATCCTCCCCTTCGCCCTCAAGTGCTCCCAAGTGTCCTGCCCCGCAACCACCTCCAAAATCCTAAAACTGCGTATAAACATCTTAGCGATCTCCTTCTTGTAGGTATAAAGCGCTATGAACGGCAAACTCTGCTAGCTCTTCGAACGCCAAACACTGGCAAGCCTAAAAGACTGTGGCTGTGGAGGCGGCTGTCGACCCGTGGAGGGTGAAATGTGAACGTCGACAAAAACTTGATCAGCAGCTCCCTGTAGCTCGACGTGCCCGCCAAGTCAAATAGACGATGCCATGGAGAATCCACGGGAATGAAATAACGCAGTCTCCGCGTCTTACCAATCGCGTCGATCGCCTCCCAGTCGAATCACGGCATGCGATCCATCGTGCATCCTCCTAAGCTTCCCACAAAAACGGGCGGCCTCGGTGTCGGGAGGAAACTCTAGATATGGGTGACCGTGTAGTGGATCCGCCGGCGTTTGCAGAGCCCGCCGCAGACCATGCGGATGTGGAACCTCGTGTATCTAATCTTCAACCTCGTCCATAATCAATCTGCAAGAAAATACTGTATGCGTACAATAATACTAACAATTAAGAATAAAAATTGACAATAATAATAACAATATAACACAAATAATAACAATTAACATGTGGATGTAGAGCCCCGTGTATTTGAAACATTTTCTGCTCAAATGGTTAATTACCATTTTACTCCTGAATTAGGCCTAGACAGAGGGCAACTCAGGGGTAAAATGGTGATTAACCATTTCCCTTTTAAATTCAAAAAATTTAAACACCTTAAATTTGCCGCTCAAAGTGTATGCTGCGTCTACAACTAGACTGGGCGTCTAGTTCTTCAATATAATCTTTATACCCCTGGGTTAGGCCTAGACGGGGTGCAATTCAGGTGTAAAATGGTCTTTTGGCCAACAACAGACGTCCAGTCTAGGTCTATACGATGTGTATATTCATATTGTTTTTTTATCTTTTTCTTTATACAAAACATCATATTAATTAAACAAAAATCAATTTAATTATACAAAAAATCATATTAACTATACAAAAATCATATTAATTATACAAAAAATCATACTAATTATACAAATATCATATTAATTATACAAAAAAATCATATTAGTTATACAAATATCATATTAATTATACAAAAAATCATTCTTCGATTCATTGTCGATGAAATTAATACTCGGGTTTGGATTTGGTGGGGGATTCATTATCGATGTATACCATTCTAAATAAGAAGTGTACATATATTGCCACTGTTCTACAACGGGTCTTCGGTGCGTCAACCATAGCCCATTTAGTGTCGGCATTGGATATTGGTCTTCCACTTAATATGTATGAAGTCGTTATCGTTAACATGTGCAAGCGTTATCATTCGTGGTTCTCGATCAGTCGGAGGACTCAATATCGGGATGAAGGTGGAACTCCTATCGATGCTTAACAGGTGCACTACGATACCGTACCTTTGTGCAATAAGAAGCCCTGCTTGGGGGAAGCCATCCAGTGAGTGTGGGGACGACGTTCCACTGAATCCCAAATTAGGCCTCACGATGCGTGTCTAAAATATCCTTCGTCCCATGTTTCAAATATTGCAACCAGATCGATGCGTTCTGAATCCATCTCCTGTACAAGGTGTTTTCGAATGTGCCCCCATAAACGTTCTCCCATACCCAAGCTCACAGCCACAGACCAAAACCACAATGAACGCTCTGGCCTCACATCTTATATGCACAAGATGTATGGGTGAAACAATCTATGAAGGAGAGACTCAAACCGTTTGATGATTGAAACATTCTTGTTGCCCTCTATCAACGGAAAAACATTATCGTCTCGAATCTCTTTTTTTAGAACTCGTTGAATGCTTCGACCCGCTTTGGGTAATTGAGACTTTATGACCGACTGTTGAGAGGCCTGGGACGGAACGTACGAGCTGTGTCGGGAGGCATCGTATGTACTTTATTGGGAACCTTCAAAGCACGTGTTTGCATCACCAAAGGAGCTTCTCCTCAATTGTTCGTTTCTACGGGCGACCTCGTTAAACCGTTGTTGTACTTACTTTGTTGTTGGCCGTCCACGAGTATTTTGTGGACAACCGGTGGTTTCTTGGTAGATTTGGTTGGAGTCAACACCACTTTAATCTTTGCCAACAAGTTTTTTTTTTTTTAGCAGGGGGGTGTGACTCTAACTGTTGCCTAACAATATTGAGCTCTTCTAACACGTCAACCTGTATCAATTTACATGGTTGAAAGTTAAGCTTCTGCTGAAGATGTCTATGTCTTCCAGTTGAATCGGACGCTATGCACGGTTAAAACAATGCACTGTTAAAGTCACATGATTAACGGACATATATAACACACATCGTTTTGTGTTTAACAAGTATTACCTGCACGTACGTACTTTTCCAGCCTACAAGCACACGACAACCCACAACTGTACCACATCTGACAACCACATGATTATGAAAGCGCTACAACACGTCTAGTTACCTAAGTAGCTCTCCACTCAACAGTCAAGCCTGTATGGGAAACTTTTCCACGTAGGTGGTCAAATAACGGGTTTTTGTGGTGGTTCATTATTTTTTCGATGCTTTCTCGAAAGCTCCTCCTTATTTCACTGTATTGTGTTTCAACTATATCCTTGACACAACCAACTATATGGTCCATGAGCTCCTATCTTGGATGTATCTCTTTAAATTGGCGTGTTGACTCTCAACGTTGTTTGTGGTACGCTGACCGAAGTTGCGACTCTGATCAATCCACGAAAAGACGAACATTTCCTTGTAATATTTCAGCCAGTTATCATACCCGTATGTAAAGACCCCTAAAAAGTAAAAATAATTTATTAAATGTACATAGGTCAGCTATGTTATTAAAAAAAACTTACTTGAACGTCTGCACTCCAAAGTCGCTTTTGTAGGTTACGCAAGTTGTACTCGTATATGGGTATTATGGAGACTCACACAATGTCCCCCAAAATGACAGAAATTTTTGCCAGTCTTCTTCTGTGAAGGCGCTCTTCCAGTGCTTACAAATATTCTGTTGTATGTGAAACTTGCAAAGATACCGAGAGGCGTTTGGAAAAACTTTAACACAACGTTAATTAGGGCCAGGTCTCTATCCGTTACAATCACACGTGGCTCCATACATTCATCCAACATTTACCTGATCCTCTCAAGCACCCATACAAAGTTATCACTACGTTCTTTGAAGATAACGGCATGCGCAATACAAAACGAATAGTTGTGGGCTTTTACCAATTATATGGACAAATGGCATGTTGTATACATTTTTTTGTATGTGGAATCGATCAGCAAAACGTGCGGGAATGCAGCCACATTTGACTCGAGTATGGATGAACAAAGAAGATCTCTGTTACGACCTCTGTTTCGTGTTCCTCCCATGTGTCGTAAATAAATTCGTTTAATCAGGATGTTTTCTAGTGACTGCATGGGAGTCAGTCTGTATCTTTGTTCGGCCCTAATATTCTAAACTACGTTTTGTACGTCTTTCTGAACATGGAAACTGTCGGGAAACTGCTTCCTTAATGTTTGAAAAATTTTGCGTGGCTCCATGTTTTGAGCTGTCAGCTGCTCGATCAATTTATATTCGTTGAGGTAAACCTTCGCACAAACGCATGGGCCGACAGGTCCTCACATAGTTCGTGGTTATGTTCAGTCATTCCCCCTTTTATCCCCCAGGTTTCATATGATGGTCTCGCACAGCCACTAGGTAAAACGGGCAACCGGTTTTTTGCTTCCTAGCTTTTCTAACTGTTGCTATAGTATGGTGCTTACTACCACGGTCACATTCAAGCTATATCCTCCCGGTCATTCCCCCATTTTCTTTGATCGTCGGGTCACAATAACGAAACCATCCGTCTTTGCCGTTTCCTATGCTCAGTTTTTTAGTTCATCTAGAGAGTTGAAAACCAGTAACATCGATAGCTTATGTTAGATATTATATTTATTCATCTGTCTAACATAAATAAATAAGTTTGATACCATCTTTGTGAGGTACGAATTGCCTACGCTAGGGGGGGAGTGCCTCACCACCATAACCTCCACCGTCAGGATGTTTTGTTGACCGTACAAAGACTGTGTTGCATTGTAACTTTCGTAACCGTCTCCTCCATATCCATCCGGATAGTGTTGTTGCACATAAGAATATTCAACCCGTATCCATAATCCGGAAACCCTTGTTGCGCCAGATAACATGGTTCATCAACATGGTATGAGTCATCTATAGGGGATGTTTCATAAACAGGAGGATGCGTGTTCAAATCAAGAAACAGTCTGTTTTGATTTCCTTATACACTAGACACAACCTCCTCTTGCTCGTTAGAATTGGGAACGTAAGTCTCCGCATAAAAACGGTATCATCATTAGTAAATAATTAAAACAACAAGTAGTTTAAGCTAATAACTGTTACCGGAATGGCTTTGAGCACCCATGACTCGCCAGAATACGCCTGAAAGAAATAATTGTCGTCCTAGTATGATGACATTTCAACACCTTTGAATGATATCAAATAGAAGGCAAAGAAGAAAAAGCAGAGAAGTTCGATGAATTGTCTAAATAATGAGAATGCTCTATATGTCCATATTTAACAAAGAAATATATGCCTCATCTAGGCCTAGACGCCTCGTATCACTTTACCTACTTTACTCACATGCATGCAGACCACCACAGTCAAATCAACCTGCAAGACGTCTCGTCTAGGCCTAGACCACCCGTCTTGGGTCTGTCATATACGGCCCCCGTCTAGGCCTAGACGCCTCCTCTGATGTGACTGATTTGACATTGTAGAGGTCAGGAATGTGGTCGGAGAAAAAAACCCTAGATGCCCCGTATAGAGCTAGACGGCGCGTCTTAAAGGTGTAGAAATAGACACTTGGGTGTGTGAATATGCAGACCATCAGATAATTGTATATTTGTAGAAGTGGTAGAACTCTTCTCGTTATCAACTTATTAGAACCCTATTTAATGGTTTGTAATTTAGATTAACCAAACACAGCCGGTTCGTTGTAAACCGGTCCAGTTTGAACTGCCGTTTTAAGGTGTTAAACCACAACCACCATCTTCCAATATCATTTTTGCATTTGAATTTCTACTTTATTACAATAAAGGTTTATGCAAGCGAACACTAAATACAGAATTTTAATAAAAGGCATATAAAATATATATGTACGTTCTTTGACTAAAGAGAGTCAACGAGCATAAGTCGAGAGAGGTAGTGTTCTTACTTTTTACAAATTAAAGAGTACAAAAGGGGATCTCATTTGTATGAAAATGGACCAATTTACATCACCCAATATGTTTTCTAGTACTATATCTCGGCCAAGGATGTAAACTTGCCTTATTCACCACAGATAACCTTATGAACTTAGGTAGGAAAAGATATATCCAAACCTTGAAACTTTTCTTCTGTTATTTCATCTAAAATACGGCTCATGTCTTCGGTTAGATGATTCTTCCAATCTCCAACTTTACCTTTCCTAAAAAACACACTATTAGGTATACCCTCGCGTATATTTCCATGCTTATTAACCTCACGTAAATTATCAAAACCACAAAGGCTAACAATTTTTTGCACCGCACCTTCAGCCTCTTCCTCCTTTGTCAAGGGGTAGCCCAAGAACTTTGTAAGTCGCTTCACAATGTTTGTAGTGTCTATTGACATCTCCTCGTACGTTAGGAATAAAACATTTTCTGGGTGTTCTAAACTAGCCTTACGGTACCCTTTCACATGGTCCCAATAAGGTCCATTTGGCATGATACCTTTACTAAACAATTTAAATGCCTCTTCGAATTTCATTAAATCACGTGATTTGTCAATCAACTTATTTGCAAAATGAAACATAGAGACTAAAACATCTTTAGGATTTCTACATAAATACACAAAACGACAGCCAGAATCAAAAATGGATTGAGGCAATGAAGTGTAGGCCATGTGGGTAGCTAAAAGACGTGGTGAATCTCCATCTACATAAGTAGGAGTGTTTCTAAATATTTCACTTTCAATGAAGGGTAGACAAATATGAGGGTTAAGAACAAGTAGAGGGTGAGTTAAAAGACTATTATTTTTATATTGGTTTCTCTTTACCAAAGCAAATATGAGCGCCTTGAGCCATGTTGTGCCAGATTTAGGCATTGTGGCCAAGTAGATGTCAGTTGGATGAGCTTTGAAAGTGTCTTGTATGGCCATCACAGCTTCAATTGAGATTCTACGACCCGATTGATGCCAAAAGCCTTGATACATGTGCAGATTTTCGGTCAACCAACCTTTCTCCTTTCGAAGCGAGGCAATCCTATCTTTGTATCTATCAAAAACACGAACCATATTTGCCCTTTCTTCATCGTCATCACTGCGTTTAGCTATAGGAGGAGGAGAGGATGCATGAGTAGCTATAGGCATCGACATTTGAAGTTTATTTGTATGGAACCAAATGATGTTTTCGTACATGGATGGCATATACATTTAAGGAATAAGAAATATTATAAAATGGTTCACGTGGTATGCATTTCTAAATCTAAAGGAGATCTGAGATCTGGTTCATTATATAAAGCGTATAAAATCTCACATATATGGATGACACATATATTCAAGCAATAAAGATATATTAAAAAATCAAGGGGAAAGATTCTATGTAATGAGATTACATAACCCAGAAATCTTCAATTTGACTATGATTAGACGATAATATCACTAGTTTAATTTAAAATATGAAAAGTAGAAAAGATAGTAAGGGTGGGGTTAGTGTAACTGAAGGTGGTGTGGCTTAGGGGTTTGGGGTGACACGTGACAAATGTGGATACTCGTTTATAATTCATTAAAAATTTGGGTGTGAGGTGGCGTGGCTTCAGCTGATGTGGCCAGCCATATGAAATATAATTTTTTTCCAACTATTTAAAAAGTAGATAAAATAAGAAACTAACTAAAATAAAAAGTATAAATAAAATTTAAAAAAAGTACATAAATTTAAAAACCAACTAAATTAAAACAAAAAAAGTTAAAAAGTTCATCATTCTTCCATGTAATAATTTTTCAAGAGCTCTTTTTTCATCTTCGACGTTGATGCCAATTCGTGCCGGATAGATGATCGACGTTCATGACGATAAACTTCATATCAGCAAGCTTTTCTTTGTGAGATACCCTTTTTTCACGAGCCTGAAACTTTTGTTGTTGGATGAAATTGAATGTGTCAATTTTCAACCAAATTTCTTCCAACTGATCGGTGTACAACCCTTTGCCCGAAGCAAAACCTGGGGCGGAACCCGAGGCCGATCCCGATGAGGCAGAGCCCGATCTAACTTTTTAGCCCGTTTTTTTTAAGTCTCTACCTGGTGGGCGGATAGAGAATCCTCAAAATCATCCAAATTTAGATCAAGCACTTGATCAGAGTATCGGATTGAGCTTGGGACAAGTTTGTTCGTGCCCTTTTCGATGAGATTGATTCGCTAGCAGTAGGGACCGTCATCCATTTAGAAGCGTACCTACATATACTCCAACAATGCATGTACTTGAACTCGTACTTCTTGTTATCTCTATATGTCGCCATGGCATTTTGGAAAAAGTCGGCTTCGGTTTCGTCACTCCTTGGCGAGTTCTTCGCCTTATGGAAACAACCGTTGAAGAAGGTGACGTGTGTATTTATGTCACTCCACTTGGACGAGAGGCTATCATTTTCACGATATACCTCATTGCTTTGCATTTGTATATGAAACGTGGAGAGGTATGGTCCCAAAAACTCTGCGCCTGCGCAAGGAACCATACTCTCAATGACAACATATCACAATCATAACCTTGCGCGCAATGCGCAACAGTGCACCATTCTTGATGCAGGTTGCACAACAAACCTTGCGCGCAATGCACAACGATACTGCAGCCTTGATAATAGCAGGTTGCACAACGAACCTTGCGCACACTGCGCAACGGCAAGTTAAACCTGGAAGCGCATGCCCTTGACCCTGCGCGAATCAAACAACCCTCTAGCCGCGAAGTCCTAAAACCTTACAAAAGGCCACGATCAACATGAGAGCAACTCATAGTCATGAGAAAATGACTTAATCCCTACAATTCTGCGCTGGTTAGAAAGCACTGAAAAGCCACGTGGAAGGGAGAAGCGGAAAGAGGCATTGACCAAATACAAGGGTACAAAGTGACAGAGTTGTGACCCAATAGCTGGAGCCCTCAGGCCAAGCGAAAGTATGACCGTCTTCAATTGCCGGTGATGGATAGTGAGCGAGGCGCTCCAGCATGACGAATACGTGGATCGCTTGAAAGATATATTCCAAGATGTAGCCGAGGTTGAAGAGAGTGAGGGATGAGTGTGGAATGCTTGTATGTTGGATGTAATTGCGCGTTGCGCTTGATGGTTTTACATATATTTTAATGAAATGAATGTTTTCTTTGAAGTTGCAATATTGCGTGAAGATAACAACTTTGTGTAGGTAGAGCGAATAAAACTGGTAATGAACTCGTGTATGAACGTCACATCCCATGTGCGTACGGTAGGTAGTAAATTTTGTTCCTGAGTCATGTTGTACCATGGTGTTTTCGCGTATACTCAAAGTGGTTTCGCGCATTTGTAACAAAAATCTAGATAAAGAAAACCATGTATCCGTTGTCTTTATTAACAATAAGGCGTAAAAGCCATGTACAGGATAGACAATAAGAGCATAGGTTTTGCTAGTTTACATGTAACACCGCCTTAGCTGTTGCGTATTCCAGGTCCTAGGAATGTTTATATCATCCAAACGTTTGACGGTGTATGCACCCTTTCCTAAGACTTCATGGATTATGTAAGGGCCTTCCCATTTGGGCGCGAGTTTTCCTGGACTTTCGGCGTTGGACACTTCAGTCTCTCAAAACAAAATCGCCAGGTAGGAAGGTACATACGCGGACTCGCGCATTGTAGTATTTCTCGAGCTTGGACTTGTACTTTGCTTCGTTGATTGCGGTGTTTTCACGTCTTTCTTCTAGAAGGTCCAAGTCAAGTCTGCGCTCTTCTTCAATATTCTGGTTTTGTACAGCTAGCATATGTAGTGATGGGAGGCCTATTTCTGCGGGAATCACTGCCTCCGTCCCGTACACCAGGCTGAATGAAGTTTCGCCGGTGCTGGTTTTTGGCATGGTTCGATGAGCCCAAAGGATACTTGGCAACTCATCTACCCAGCCTCTCTGCGCCGTCCCCACTCTCGTCTTGATCCCTTCGACGATACTCTTGTTTATGCTTTCCACTTGGCCATTCCCTTGGGGATGCGCGACCGAAGTGAGCACATGTTCGATATGCATTTCCTCCATCCACCTTTGTAGTTCTTCAGCAGCAAAATTGGGGCCGTTATCGCTGACAATGCGCAGGGGTAACCCAAAGCGGCAAATGATGTGCTCCTAAATGAATTTGTGAACTACATTTGCTGTGATGAATGCAAGGGGTTTTGCTTCTACCCACTTGGTGAGTAATCGACGATACAATTATGGAAGGGCCATGCTGTTGTCACTGGGATTAAGGGATTCTTGGGGCGCAATGTTGGAAGGGCCATCTGTTGCTTTGACACATAGCTTGAAGTGAGATCACCCAGAATAGCAAACGAGAGATAACCTTTTATACAGAAGCGTTGAGCTGTAATGAAGATATCTACGGATACCTCTCGGTTCAGCCGATGTTTCTTCATTGGCGCCATCTGGTTTTTACTCACTCTTGCATCAATTTCTCATTCGTTTTTTCTCAAACCTCACTTTCAAATGGCTGATTTCCCATCAAACACACCACGAGGTCCTCGGGCTGAGTGCAAAAACCCAGTTCATGCCCTCGACCCGACAGACAAGTGGAATAAGGTTCTTCCGAAAAGCCAATGTTCATCATGACTCAGGTGTGTGAACATCCCGGTAACTCCCGGAGTTCAAATGGAAACTCCTTGTGTACCAATCATATCTATTTACCTCCGGGTGAAACTCTGATGTATTGGTACATCAAATCTCAAACGGCCCTGAATGTCGTCTATGCGCAATTATGTGCGCAAACTAATGCATCTGATGCTCCGGCGAAGCCACCTACTACTCACGTGCATGCTTCGCCTGCACCACGAGTACTCAGTTATGACTCGCCGGCCGGAGCGAGTGTTTCCTCACACCTTCGTACCAAGGAAATGGAGTATTCCCAGTCGCTGCCTTAATATGAGTGTCATACTCATAGACGAGCGTCCATCCACTCACGGCTGGGCCCGCGTCCTCTAGAGGGACGGGACACCCAGCGTGAGGAGGATAGAACATATGGCGAGGGTGACAGCGCCAGTATGTTTCACCGGCTACCCAAAAATCACGCTGCTTACAAGTCTTCACCACGGGCTGTATACAACCCGGAGGCGGAGTACAATTACAACCTGATCTATAGGCCGGCTGAAGCAGCAGAACACTCGAAGTTTATAAAGGAGATCGCGGTTGCCCCACTTGAGCGCGCGAAACTACCTTTCAATGTTGGTAAGTTTAATGGGGTTATAGACCCAGACGACCACATGCGCCTGTTCACGGGCGCATGTCTAATCAGAGTCTGGACGCTGCCCATGTGGTGTCACTTGTTTGTTCAAACTCTTACAGGCGCTGCGCGCCTATGGTTTTACAACTTACCCACGGGTAAGCTCACGTCATGGAACGACCTCAAAGATAAGTTCTTGACACATTTCAGCCAACAACGCCGGTACGTCAGAGATTCCTTTGACGTCATGAATATCTTGAGGCGGGATGATGAAAGTCTCGAAGATTTCATCACCCGCTACAATAAAGAGTTGATGGAAATTAGAGACGTGCACGAAGACCTGATTCACGCACAATTCAAATACGTTGTTCGCTGCGACGAGATGATCAAAGTCTTGTAGGGAACTACTGGCCTCCCAAAAAGCTGGGAGAAACTAATGGCAGCAGCAAAGGTCTACGCGCATACGGAGCGCAACCTAAACTCCAGCAAACCTCCCCTACCACAATACCTTCCGCAAGACATGAGTAGGAGTTTTGCGAAGAAGAATAAGAAGAGTTGGAGGGAATCCAACCAAACCCTTCCTACTCACTAGTCGACGCTCGCACGACGATTAATAAGATTGCTACCCAAAGAGCATTCAAGCAAGATAATCACGATCGTCAGTTGACGCCATTGACGAAGACTCCGGCGGAGGTGCTCAGCACAGAAGATCACCAGTTCAAACAGCCACTGCCGATGCGCAACAAAAAACGTCAAGACCCTAACCTTTTTGCGATTATCACAAGGATACAGGGCATGCAACCGACAACTGCATCTCCTTGCACACAGAGATCGAAAAGGCGTTGAAAAGTGGGAAGCTCACCCACTTACTTCAAAATGTGCGCAAGGAGGTGCGCCAGGTTACTCGCGTCGAAGAAGGCCCTAGTAACAAGAAGATCAAAGCATTTGTTCATATGATCCAAGGTGGCCCGTCGCCAAGCGTGGCCATCAGAAGAGTTGTACGCCACACTGGCGCAAACAACAGGTCAACTTCCCCATAGTTCCCGGGGCCCGCAAGAGGAACGTCCGGTCGTGATAACTGGTAACTTTGGCCATTATCGCACCGACTACATGTTCTTAGACCCGGGAAGCTCTATGGACATCATATATGAAAAATGATTCCAACAGTTGGACCCAGAAGACAAGGCACGCTTGGAGCCGGTCGACTTCCCACTGACTGGTTTCTACAACGAAGCCGTCTTTCCACTGGGTAGATCTCATACTCAATAACTTTTTCCGATGGGCGACACTCGCGCACGGTCTCAGTCAACTTCATGGTCATGCCAGCAACATAGCGCCATGACGTGTTGCTAGGCAGTCGCACCCAAAGAGAGTTCAGCATGATCACCTCCACTCCTCATGCTGCCGATGGTTTTCCAACAGAAACCGGGTGGCATCATGTACTCGAGGAAGGAGATCATGTCCATCGACGAGGAACCACCGATGAAGGTACCGAAGTCATCATCCAATGCAAGCCGGAGAAATGGGTACTCAACAACAAGTACCCGGAACAAACGGTGTTGCTAGGACCCGCCATGACCCCCGCAGTCAAGGCGTGGCTAAAATAACTCATGTTCCGCAACGTAGATATTTTCGCTTGCCAGCAGATATGACAGGGGTACCAAGGGAAATTACAGAGCACATGCTGCACACATTCCCTTCAGTTGACCTATCGTTCAGAAGAAGCGCAGTTTTGGTCCTGAAAAAACTCGTGCAATGAACGAGCAAGTTTCAGAGCTCCTCCAAGCCGGCATCATTAGAGAAGTACGCTATCAGACATGGGTAGCCAATCCAGTCATGGTCCATAAACACAACGGCGGTTGGCGCATGTGCGTCGATTTCAAAGATCTGAACAAAGCATGTCCCAAACACTGCTACTCTTTACCTGAAATCGACAAAAAGGTGGACTCCTTCACTTCACTCAGGTGGAAATGCTTTTTTGACTGCTACAAAGGCTACCACCAGATACAAATGAAGAAAGAGGACGAAGACAAAACCGCATTCCGCACTGACAAGGGAATCTTTTGCTACACAAAGATGCCCTTCGGATTGGCAACGCAGGAGCCACCTACAAGCGTTTGATGGACCATGTCTTTGGAGACGACATTGGCGAAACATTTGCATCCTTGCGCAAGGCCAATTTGAAACTGAACCCTGGTAAGTGCTCGTTTGGAACGGAAGAAGGCAAATTTTTGGGATTCGTCGTCACGCGTGACGGTTTCAAAGTCAATCCTGAGAAAGTGGAAGCGATTTAGCGCATGCCTTCCCCTCGACCATCAAAGAAATGCAACGGTTGGCGGGGCGATTGGCTGCACTGAACATGTTCTTGGCCAACCACACAATGAAGTCCTTCCCATTCATTAGCACTTTGAGGAATTGTTTAAAGCAGAACAAGTTTCAGTGGACTTCGGATGTGAAGAAAGCCTTCACACAAATGAAGGAGTGATTAATTCAGTTGCCTACACTCATGGCACCATAAAAGAACGAGCCACCGATCCTTTACCTGTCCGCATCAGATATCGCTCTGGGCGCAGTCTTCTTAGTAGAACGCGCAGGAGTCCGAACTCCAATCTACTACGTCAACAAAATGCTAACTGACCCGGAGACAAGATATCCCATGATGGAAAAATTTGCTCTTGCTTTAGTCCACGCATCCCGCGGGTTGTGTTGGTAGTTTTCCGGTCATGTGATAACACTTCTCACGAACTTTCACTTAGGCCAAATTTTGTCCAAATAGGACATATCTGGCCGTCTGGCGAAGTGGACGATTGAGCTTGGTGGACACAATACCATGTATAAACCACGCCCAGCCATCAAAAGCCAGATACTAGCCGATTTTGTTACAGAAGTACTAAGTAATAAAGCGCAAAAGTGTGAAGCTGTACGAAACCCAGCGCCGGTCACAAACGACCGCGCATGGATACTTCACACAGACGGCGCATTCAATGATGATGGCGTAGGGGCAGGTCTCTGTCTATTAAGCCCCGATAACCAAGAATTCACCTATGCCATCAGGTTGGATTTCAAAAGCACGAATAATGAAGCTGAGTATGAAGCGTTTCTAGCAGGCCTTCGGTTAGCCATCAAAATGGGGGCCAAGAATTTGGAAGCACACGTCGATTCCCTTTTGGTCATAGGACAGATCAATGGCCTGTGTGACGCAAAGGGCGAATCGATGGTCCTGTATCTTGAACAGGAACAAGCCTTAATAACCAAATTCCAAAGTTTCAAAATAACCCACATTAATCGAAGCGAGAATAAACATGCCGACGCACTCCGCAAACTGGCTGCTACAAGCTTCAAGCACCTCACGCGAGAAGTGCGCATTGAGGTGCTCAAGAACCCTCCTGTTCCGTTGAGTTAAGTAAACGTCATCGAAATGGGAAATCCTTCCTGGATGTCTCCCATAATCATGTTCTTGCAGTCTGGGGTCCTCCTAGAAAACAAGGCGGAAGCAAGAAACGTCTAGAACAGGGCACTCAACTACAAAATGGTGGACGGTATCCTTTACCTAAAGTCATACCTTAGACCACTTCTCTGCTGCGTTGACCCGCAAGACGCGTAATACTTGATCTACGAAATACATGAAGGGTTATGCGGAATTCACGCCGGTCCGCGCATGGTCGTCGCAAAAGATCATGAACGCTGGCTACTATTGGCCTGGCATGCACTTAGATGCAGTCAAAACGCTGCGGAAATATGCATCATGCCAGGGACACGCGGCGAAGACATTGCGCCCCAAGAATCCCTTAATCCCAGTGACAACAGCATGGCCCTTCCAACATTGCGCCCCAAGAATCCCTTAATCCCAGTGACAACAGCATGGCCCTTCCATAATTGTAGTCGTCGATTACTTCACAAGTGGGTAGAAGCAAAACCCCTTGCATTCATCACAGCAAATGTAGTTCGCAAATTCATTTGGGAGCACATCATTTGCCGCTTTGGTTACCCCTGCGCATTGTCAGCGATAACGGCCCCAATTTTGCTGCTGAAGAACTACAAAGGTGGATGGAGGAAATGCATATAGAACATGTGCTCACTTCGGTCGCGCATCCCCAAGGGAATGGCCAAGTGGAAAGCATAAACAAGAGTATCGTCGAAGGGATCAAGACGAGAGTGGGGACGGCGCAGAGAGGCTGGGTAGATGAGTTGCCAAGTATCCTTTGGGCTCATCGAACCATGCCAAAAACCAGCACCGACGAAACTTCATTCAGCCTGGTGTATGGGACGGAGGCAATGATTCCCGCAGAATAGGCCTCCCATCACTACATATGCTAGCTGTGCAAAACCAGAATATTGAAGAAGAGCGCAGACTCGACTTGGACCTTCTAGAAGAAAGACGTGAAAACACCGCAATCAACGAAGCAAAGTACAAGTCCAAGCTCGAGAAATACTACAATGCGCGAGTCCGCGTATGTACCTTCCTACCTGGCGATTTTGTTTTGAGAGACTGAAGTGTCCAACGCCGAAAGTCCAGGAAAACTCGCGCCCAATTGGGAAGGCCCTTACATAATCCATGAAGTCTTAGGAAAGGGTGCATACACCGTCAAACGTTTGGATGATATAAACATTCCTAGGACCTGGAATGCGCAACAGCTAAGGCGGTGTTACATGTAAACTAGCAAAACCTATGCTCTTATTGTCTATCCTGTACATGGCTTTTACGCCTTATTGTTAATAAAGACAACGGATACATGGTTTTCTTTATCTAGATTTTTGTTACAAATGCGCGAAACCACTTGAGTATACGCGAAAACACCATGGTACAACATGACTCAGGAACAAAATTTACTACCTACCGTACGCACATGGGATGTAACGTTCATACACGAGTTCATTACCAGTTTTATTCGCTCTGCCTACACAAAGTTGTTATCTTCACGCAAATATTGCAACTTCAAAGAAAACATTCATTTCATTAAAATATATGTAAAACCATCAAGCCAACGCGCAATTACATCCAACATACAAGCATTCCACACTCATCCATCACTCTCTTCAACCTCGGCTACATCTTGGAATATATCTTTCAAGCGATCCAGTATTCGTCATGCTGGAGCGCCTCGCTCACTATCCATCACCAGAATTGAAGACGGTCATACTTTCGCTTGGCCTGGGAGAAGGTAGCTTCAGTATCAACCTCACGAGTGGAAGCACGAATTGAATCCCACTGAACGTCCAGCGCACGAGTCACATGGTGTGCGCACTCGACGTAGCCCTGCGCATATCCATCACGGCGTGTCGTGACCATCAGCTTGGCCACGACATTGTCCAACTCTACCGAGTTCAGGATAGAATTTCGATCTACAAAGACAGGAAAACAGGATGAGAATCAAGATAAAGTGATCAAAATAACAACGGAGAACTTACATTGACAACTCCATGTTGTTGCATCCACAGCATGTTGTTTGTCAGCGACTCCACCAGACTCTCCGAGATGGCGCGGGCGTCTTCAGAATCTTATAATTTTTTCTCGCCCGCCCCCATCTTAGCCTCCATAAGGCGGAGCTTCTCCAAATCCTCCAGGTTCTGCGCTGCAGCTCAGCCTTTTCAACCGAGGCAACCTAGAGATCTTTCTTCGCGCCTTCCAATTTTGCGCAAGCCTCCACCTGATCATACAATAACAAGGTTAGTATAAAAACCTATTGATCCTGTAAAATAAAGAAGGGTAGGAGTTTTTACCCCTGTTGCTCGCTCCGCTCTCGGTGCGACCGGGCCTCCTCGGCCATGGTGGCAGCCGCCTCCTTCTCATTCTTCAACGTGCAGCCTCAGCACGCAGGCTCACGATCTCCTCTCTTAAACATTTTTTCTCTACATTATCCCTCTCGCAGGCCTCCCTCCACAGCTTGCGCTCCTCCGCAAGTGTGGTAGCGGAGCCTCCCGCCTTCTTTTTCCACCCTAGCACGGACCACTCTTCGGTCCGCTAGGCTTCGGCAAACGTTGCCTTCTCAGCCTCCAGCTCAGATTTTTGCGCAGCCACTTGGGCTCGCTATTTGACGAGGTCCTTCTTAGCAGCTTCAAATTTCTCTTGATCCTTATGCATGCTCCACCATTCTCTTATGATCTTATGTATGTTAGAGGTGGAGCTAGCAGCTGCTTGGAGGTACACGGGTAAGTTTGCTCGTGGCTCTGTTCTGCGCGCGCGCACCTCTTCTGGGGGGAAGCGCTCTTGAACCACTCACGGCACACCTGCATGAGCACCCCGAAGCATCTCCTCAACCGGTTCACTTCCCACCACCTCCTCAACCGATTCACCACAAACACCACCTCTTCCGCCACTTCCTTCTCAGGCCCAACGACCTCCACATTTACCTGAACCTCCGCCGCCCCGGCACTTGGCTCCCCACCCTGTACACTCGACGCTTGCGCCGTCTCAACCTCAGGTGGGGGCATAGGAATATCAACGGGCACAGCTGGAGCGGTTGGGGCAACAAAAACTGTTTCACCTCCCCTGCATGATGATAAACAGTTAGACAAGTTGAAACAAGAAGAAAAGTAAAGTATAAAACACAAGTCAAAAGATGTTTACCCGGGGAAAGTTTGGCGGCGAGTGCATCTAGGTTCTCGCGCTTCCCTATTATTTTCTGTGCAGCAAGAAGGCTGCGCGGCAAAATCGCTCTTTGGACCCTCTTCCTCTTGAGGGGCTCCGAGCTGGACTCAATCTCTACCGGGTCATCTGGGTTGGCAACTGGAATCTCCACGCTCTCCAGTAGCTTCGGCTTTGGCTTCTTCAAACCTACAGGTGTGAGACCCTCTAAGGAATCAGAGACTACTACATAGTCATTCCAAGTGTCTAGCACAGAACACATACCTTTGGGCGGGTCCACCGTGGGTTGAGCCGCCTTTTTCTCTACCACCGAGCTTGGCCCCGCGCGCCTCTTTTTCTTTGGATCTGGGCCGATGCCCAAGTTTTTCAGTGCACCTGAACCATGGCGCAACACAGTAAGCAATCTAAAAAAGTTGTAAACAATCAAATTATGAAGGCTTACACTCTCAGGCGCGGGGGCCGCCAGATCCGCGTTCCTAGGAAGCTCAAAGTTTCCCAAGATCTGCGCATAGCATGTGGGTTCCTCTGGGCCAAGGGCGATGTTCTCCATCCGCTCATTCTCCCTTTGGAACGCCACCACATACAGCGCCACCTCTGCAAAAATGCGCATATGGTTAGTCTGCGCACAAGGAGAAATCAGGAAATAAGGGAATGAAACAAAGGTACTTACTCTTTTCCCTTTCCATGTAAACTAGCTTCTCCCAGCGCTTGGGCTTCCATACCAAACTCATGTTCGCCACCACCAGCGCCCTCTCTGGCAGCTGCACCTTCGAGATATCTTTCATCTCCAAATACCACGGCTCCTCCGCTGGTATAGGAGATGTCTCCATAGTAATATCATCCACTCCCGGAAGTGCATCTTGAGGGGGATCACGCAGGCCTACACATAAAAGAATTTTGCCTTCCAATCATGGTAGGACCTCGACGGCGCGTGCAAAATTTTATTCGCCTGGATTCTCTGTTGAAAGGAATGAAACCAGGAGCAGTGCAACTGGTAAAAAAACTATACGTTAACGGTTGGGATTATTCCCATCGATCTGCACAAAAATTCAAAATGTTTGATTCTCACCATCCCCAACGGATTGAGTTGGAAGATGTGGAATCGGTAGTGGTCCAAAATTTCAAGAAAAAATTTAGTTGCCGGCGACCGGGGAAGTTGCTATCGGCGAAAAAAATTAAAAATAAAGTAATGTAGCCGGCTGGAGCGTCAGCGGCGGTCTCTTTGTCGGAAGGATACTAGGCATCCCAGTCCTTGGGGAACCGGAAGCCGGACACCATCCTCTGGAAATTGGCGGGGACCACTTAAGCACCGACAAAGAAGTCGACACCTCCATTGCAGAAGCACTTTCCGGACCCCTGGTCACCATATCAATCGCCGGAAAGAAAGAAACAGTAAGATCTAGAGAAGAAATTTAGAGAGAATTCAGAGAGAAAGCAAGAAGTTTTGGAAGCATGAAGAGAAACCATAAACGCAAACAACCAATCAGCGCATGACGCATGTAGGGAAAGTGGCAACTGACGGTCGCCACACGCGCGTGGCTGATACTTTCTCTACCAACTCATTAATGAAAGAGAGGATGCACTATTGACAGCATGCTACAGCTGTCAACAGCCACTTCCACCTCACCTTTTTTCACACCAACTCGCCTGCAACATCAGCATGACGAAGATTCAAATTTCAAAGACCTCATCATGAGCAAAGGTTTCCTCCACACAAAGGTTTTCTTCATCCCTTATTGAATTCTTGCCGTTGAGTTAAGCGCGCAAACATGAATTCTTAGTCCAGCACTCCACCTACTTGCCAACATGCGCATAGGAGCACCACTAGACTAGGGGGACTTGGAGGAGTATGGTCCCAAAAACTCTTGGGCCTGCGCAAGGAACCATACCCTCAATGACAACATACCACAAGAATAACCTTCCGCGCAATGCGCAACGGTGCACCATTCTAGATGCAGGTTGCACAACAAACCTTGCGCACAATGCGCAACGGTACTGCAGCCTTGATACTAGCAGGTTGCACAACGAACCTTGCGCACACTGCGCAACGGCAAGTTAAACCTGGAAGCGTAGGACCTTGACTCTTCGCGGATCAAACAACCCTCTAGTCGTGAAGTCCTAAAACCTTGCAAAAGGCCAAGACCAACATGAGAGCAACTCATAGTCTTTAGAAAAGGACTTAATCCCTACAACTCTGCGCTGATAAAGCCACGCGGAATGGAGAAGCGCAAAGAGGCGTTGACCAAATACAAGGGTACAAAGTGACATAGTTGTGACCCACTAGCCGCTCGGCAGGTTGTGTCAGACTGCGTCGCATAATAAACAGTCCTGCAGAGGGCAGATTGTATGCAAGGACAGACAGGTGGCACCAACCAACTCACGCCAACGACTGTCACATGATCTCCACTATCGGTTGATGACAGGTCTGACACCAGGGACAACTGTCATGACACGTGGCTCCATTCACATGCGCCAAGCGCACCTCCTTCCAAAGATCATTAATGGTCGATGCAGATGAGACAGTTAGGATAATCCTGGTCGTCGGGCCCAGGCCCACTGCCCATTAGCCCATCTCCTACACACTTCACTTCGGCTATAAAATAAGGATCACACCACAAGGTAAGATCATTCACATCTACAATTACTATCACCATTACAATACCATTGCATGCTACTTTGAGCTTTACTTGCTTATTACTTGCAATCCCAATACTTATTCTCACGCCGGAGTGTCGTCACGGAGAAAACCTCCCCCTTTATCCCGTGACGAGGCTAACGGCGTTGCTAGTTTTGTAGATAGCTTGAAGTGAGATCACCTAGAAGAGCAAACGAGAGATAACCTTTTATGCAGAAGCGTTGAGCTGTAACTAAGATATCTACCGATACCTCTCGGTTCAGCCGGTGTTTCTTCAAAACGATTTTTTGCTAGAATGCCAAAATCGGTGCGGTGTAGTGCATTCCCTATTCCAAAATTTTAAATTTAATCGATATAAAAATTATATTTCAAACGGAAAAAATTAATATTGTTATATTTAAAATACCTTTGATCGAATCTTGCGATTGGTCGATATAACATTTTGTCAAAATAGCTTCTTCTTGAGCCGTCCACCTTTGAAAGCAAAGGGGTTGTTCGGATCGAGATTTCGGATTAAATGAATGCATTAAAGGATAAAAAATGGCTTGAAATTAAAAGAGTATAGAGATAGAAGAAGGTGAAAAGAGAGAAGTGGTAAAAGTTAAAAAAAGGTGAGCATTTATAGGTATTTAAAAACATTTTTTTTAAGATATAGCCGTTGGGTAACGGCTATCCCAAACGGTCACCTTTGCCTAGCCAGTCACGTCCCCGCCCCAACCCGTCCCACGCCAGGCTTCAGCCATGCCAACGAGGCAACGCCGCTACCCTTGCTGGCCCGATGTGGCTAAAGCGTCGTTGCTTGGCTAGCCACGCCCTCAACCCAAGCATACACTCCGCGGTCTAAAAAGGGGTGGTTTTGTGAGAAGTGTAAGAAGTGTTTTAAGCCCTTAGGTAGCGTTTGGTATGAGAGAATAAAAGGTGGAATGGCATTGGTCATTCTGATACAATGAAAGAAAACATGTTTGGTTATCATATGGTAATGAAATAAAATATTACAAAGGTAACTACTTCCAAATATAATAATTTTTATTTTTGTAAAGAGTTTTTTTTCATTTTTAAGGAATGGAAAAAATATTATTATTATTTTGATTTATTATATTATATTTTAATATTAATACTAATATTAAAACCATAGTCATCTAATTCGTCCAAAAAGTAACGTATTTGTTTGGTACGTTTTGTACCGTACCGTATAGATAGAATACGAATTGGTACGCTTCAAATTGTGAATTCATTGATTCAATTCTGTGTATTCTAGTTTTCAATTCATCGGATTAGGTCTTTCAGTTCAGCGATTTTTGGGTTTCAATTCAGCGCTCAATACGTTTTAGGGTTGGATTGGTATACACTTGGCGAGAATACATATACAATTGGCGGGACTGTGGAAAGCGGGAAAACCCAAGAATACCTAGCGTTAATCTTTTCCATAATTCAACCAATTACCAAAAATCAAAATCATGTATATCAGACGATTTTATCTACAATTTCTCATCTTATACTTCAATATCTGGTAGTGTAAACTGAGATACTGATCTTCTTGATGCCAACTGGTTTTTTGTCAAGTCGTTAGAATATAATAGTAAACAAATTGTGAGTTCTTTTTCTTGACTGTTATAACTTGATACCTTATAAACTGTATAAGACTCCGTTGATTTGGTGACTAGTTAACTAATTCAGCAGAAAACAAATAGTAATGGCTGTTGATTTTATTTGACTTTTCTGTCTAATATGTTCCTATTAATTTAGTAATTTCTGTTTTTTTTTATATTGAACCAGACTCAATGGTACACCATACCGGATCGTACCGAAATGAACCTACCCCATTCATACCGAATTCGTCCCATCTAGCAAATCGCGAACCCGAGCCGCGTACCCGAACCGGAGATAACCGCGAATTAGATGACTATGATAATACTAATATTAATATATATCAAATTTTTTATTATTAATATTTTTACAATTAATATATTATTCTATTGAGGCAATTATATTATTATATTTGTCGTTTTTAATACAATTGTGTTTCTTTACTTTGTCTTTTTTTGTTTATCAAATTCTACAAAGTAATGATTTATTTTATTCACATATGAGTAAACAAACATCACAATGGAATGGAATGATTCATTTTATTCCGTTGTCCATTTTATTACCTCGTTCATTTCATTCTCTCATTCATTCCATTACCTCATACCAAACAAACACTTAGATCTTGTAGTTAATGAGATCAAGAAAGGCTGAAAATGTAAATTATGTTTCATCGGTTGGGGTGTGATATCGGTAAGGGGCTCAATTTGGTGGTCCATTCGGCCAGCAGAAGGGTACCCAACCCAAGGGGAGCTGTTAAGACATCACAGATCCGTCCCAAGGGGGCTGTTGTGAAGTCGTACCACTAGAAGAAGACGTTCCATTTCTACACTACTAAGAACCGGACCTATTTGGGTCGGTGCAGTTGAGGTATGGTTGCCTCATAGGACCTGATTGTTGGGCACGAGGTTCACCAATGGCAGCAGCAGCCATGGCAGAAGAATTGGCAGTCATGAACCTTTTGTCAGTGTTCTAGCTGAAACATATTACATGTTGTCTCCTATGATGGTAGAGTTTGATTAAGCATATTACACGAGCCTTTTGTCGGTGTTCTTCAAGTTGAAGCCTGTTACATTATCAAACTCTAGTGGCAACCCGCGTATGAGTTGAAGGACCAAACGATTTTCACTAGCCGGACAATCCATATCAGATATAACCAATGGCCAAGGCATGCATTTTCCAGTAGTAATCTTCTAGAGATGGCATAGACTTTAAGGACAGATTTGTGAAAGCATGTTCTAGGCCCAAAATCTTTGTTAAATCAGAAGGAAATATTTGACTTTTTAGATTCAACTGAAATCATTGTGTGCTATTTTAATTGTTTATATCATCATCATCATTATATACGAAAATGGGATCTATAAAACATACAAAATATCATATACATACATACATACATATATATATATAATACATTTGTGTATGGATATATTTCAAAACATCTTAAAGGCATAAGTGGATCTTCACCATTTGAGATTGAAACATTTGATCCACAATAAAAGATTAGTGTTTTAAGTGCAACATAACTATTACAAACATGGAGTGGCGCATAGTTTTTACAAGAAATGAGAATCATGTGAACAAAACGTACTTCAATCACAATGAAAGTAGACTAACACTCGACATGTTTCAGTACGAAATATTGGCAAAGCATGAAAGCATATATTCTTTACCACGGTTAACCTTGCAAACATAGTTAGAGGGAGATATCCAAACCATGAAAATTTTCTTCGGTGATTTCATCAAAATACGACTCATATCATCAGTTAGATGGTTCCTCCAATCTCCAACTTTACCTTCTCTAAAGAACACCTTATTAGGCATATCATCACGCAAATTCCCATGCTTATTAATCTCACTCAGATTTTCAAAACTACAGAGAGCAATGATCCCTTGGACGGCTCCTTCCGCCTCTTCCTCCTCTGTGAAGGGGCAACCCAAGAACTTTGCAAGTCGCTTCACATTGTTCGTTGTATCTATTGTCATGTCCTCATATGTTAATAATAACACATTTTTCGGATTTTCTAAACTGGCTTTGTGGTACCCTTTCACATGGTCCCAATATGGCCCGTTTGGTGAGATACCCTTACTAAACAACTTAAAAGCCTCTTTGAATGTCATTTGACCACGTGATTTATCTCTCAACTCATTTACAAAATGAAATAGAGACACCAATACATCTTTGGGATTTCTATATAAATAAACAAAACGACATCTGGAATCAAGAATGGATGGAGGCAATAAAGTGTAGGGTATATGAGTAGCAAAGACGCGTTGCAAATGTGAATCTACATAAGTAGGTGTTTCTTTAAAGATTTCAACTTCAATAAAAGGTAAACACTTATGGGGGTTAGAGACAAGGAGAGGGTGTTTTATAAAGACCATTATTTTTATACTTGTTTCCGTTTACCAAAGCAAACACGAGGGCCTTGAGCCATGTTGTTCCAGATTTTGGCAGTGTTGCCAAGTAGATATCAGTTGGACGAGCTTCGAAGGTGTCTTGTACGGCCATAATAGTTTCTACTGCCTGAGACCAAAAGCCTTGGTACATATACATGTTTTCGGTCATCCAACCTTTCTCCTTCGGAAGAATAGCAACCTTATCTTTGTATCTATCGAAGGCGAGGGCCTTATTTTCATTTTCTTGTCTATCTTTATCCCTACATTTAGCTAGCCAGGAAGAAAGAGATGAAGCATGAGAAGCTATAGGCATTGACATTTGAAGGTTGTTATTGGAATCAAAGAAATTTTTTTTCTCATTTATAGACCAAAATATTTTTGTTTTCGTTTATTGTTTGAATTTTAAATTGTTCAAACATGGATAACACATAGACTAAGGAATAAAAAAGTCTTATGAAATCTAGGGAGAAGATTATGTGTGAATAATTAAAAGAAAGGAATCTCAAATTTGGACAAAGGCCGAAGAAGTTACTCAATTATAAAAAATAAAAAAAAAACACATAAATGAATAATTTAGTTATAGTAAACAAATAAATGGTATACACTTAAATACAATAGATAAAACACATTTATATAATTCGAAAACCGATATTTAAATTCGAATCGGTTACTAACCCAGTTCAAAAATTCAAATTTGATTCAAATTATTAAAAATATTCACAGAGAGCAATAAAGTTTGCGTCTTGTTTAATGTATCTTCAAAATTTCATGTGACTGGATACCTGTGATGAAAGATTTCTAATTCCCTATGGCCATGGGAGGTTGATAAATTGGTTTAATACTACTTACAAATGGGTCTGCAATCTGCATGGTGTTGAATGTACTAAAACTTAACAATAAAATATAAATATAGTTAAAAAATGAATATAACAATATATGTACTTTCTTTGACTAAGAGTCAACAAAAATAAGTTCACAAAGATAGTGTTGTCACTTTTGATCATGCATGCATGATACCTGATGAAGAAGAAAAATATGATAGTAGCCAACAAGGCTTTCATTTGAGTGCTAAATCATTGAAGCTTAACTTGAATCGGAGACCAATGCTAAGGTTACTCTGAGATGAAAGACTTCTGATTCCCTATGGAGAGTAAGCATTGATTGACATTACACGAGTTTAACTTCGCCTGAGTTTTACTAAAGATATGCCTTAGAGCGTTCACATTTGATCCTCTTTAATTATATAAGGTATTGTTTGTTTTTTAAGAGGTAAATTGTCTGCAGTATGCGGATCATATCTGTAGAAGAAAAGGTGGACCAAACCTATACAGTCTGCAAGAAGAAGGTTGTTTGTTTTTTAACATATCTAGACTTCTAAAATAAACTGGTGGTGGTGTACGGACGGAGGTGGTGGGTGGTGGTGGTGTGCTGGACAGTGGTGGTGGACCGTGATGGTGGTAGACGGTGGTGGTGATGATGGACGGTCGTGGTGGGTGGTGATGTTTAACTCTATGCAGATCTTAAAAGATCTTAGAAGTGGCTAGGCCAAGTCTGCACCAAGAAGAGCTTGCGTAGATGTTTTTTAATGAAACGCCTTCGAAAAAATAAACGTCTACGCAGAGCTTTTCTGAAAAAACAAACAGCACCTAAGTGTCCTCTATAATTATTATATAGAGTAGTTGTGCGTGGAGGAGAAAGAAAAAGTTATTGTTCATCAGTAAATTTATTTACAGTAAACACTGTTTACCCTCTACAATTTTTTAATATTTTTGAAAATGGTTGTCAGTGGAGAAGAGAGAAAAGATAATGATAAAAGAAAAATATTATTAAATTGAAAAAACATTAGTGATTTTTAGCCTGAATACAGAGATGGAACTGTGAATACTCTTACATGTATGCTATTTGATCTCAGTCTTTACTATCAGATGTATTATCAGCTAAATACCTTAATTCAAACAAGAAATTTCATAGCAAGTACATATGCGAGTTTTGCTCCCAAAATGCAGTGCTTCATTATAAAAGTGTTGTTTGGTGACAATACACCACGTATCACACGCATGTAAGTCTGTATTATGGAAAACACGTCTATACACACAGACACCTACCCATGTAATACTTTTGATGATTTCCTCATAGAACTTGTTAACAGATCATTTCGCTATAGGTAACATTTTCCATACCCATTCTGAAAAGAAACTCAAGGAAACATTAAAGCAAACAAACAAATCTTTCTCATAAGAGGGCTGAAGCAGTTAAGCGATGAGGAAGGGCAAAACGGTCAACATGAATTCTTCATATGTAAAAGTCGCATTCCCTGAGTATGTTTTGTCCTTCTCCTTGAACTTTTCGTTAGCCTCTGAAAACATCAAAAACATTCTTTATATAAATTCAAAATTATAGAAAGTAACTAATTTTTTCATTAACTTATCAATGGTTTCAATGCTTCTGATTGGGTAAAGGGATCCGGGTCATATGTGTTGGGAGCGTTAAAATATTTGTGGGTTAACTAGATCATCTAACAAAACCCGTTTTGACCCACAATGAGTCTAATAACAAAATTTCAACAAAAAAGGGAAACGGGTCAAATGGATTGAGCGCAAAAAAATATGTGTGGGTTAAGTATATCCAATCTGATCCACAACCCATTCATGGGTCTAATGAAACGGGGCAAAAAAACATCACTGGGTCTAATGACAAAATTACAACAAAAAAGGGAAACAGGTCAAATGAGTTTGACCCAAAACAAATTGTGAGATTAACCAAAATGCAATTTGATTAGATCTGTTTTAATCCAAACCCGACCCACCATTCTGCACCCTCTATGACAAATGTAGTTATTTATCCAAATTTGACCGAAAAAATAGTAGTTTGCGAAATACACTGTAACAACATACCTTAACAGTCAAATAGCACCTGAAATCATCAGACAAAAAACAAGAACAATGTTAGAGATGACTAGATTTAATCATATGCACACATGAAGTAAAAACAAAAATTGTTATCGTATAAGCTTACTCAATGAAATTATCATATTCAATAGCCTTGTTCTTTCCACCAGTTTTGTCAAACTTACACCAGTAAATCCAAAACGACAGGCGAAACCGCAAAGCTTAAGCTCAAGAGAGCCTCTTGTAATTCATTGGCATCGATCTGGCCACTACGATCTCAATCAAATTTCTTGAAATTTGCCTTCAAAAACAAGAAATACAAAACTTATTTTTTTTTGTTGGGAAGTTGGTAAACAAATGATCTCGAAATGACGATAACGAATCGTGTTAGAACTCACCCTCCAGTTTGTAAACTGTAGAAAACTTGAGTGAATTCTTTAGGTCCTGGATCCATCAAGAACAATAAACAATAAGTTCATAAAAGAGAATCACAAGAATAATCATTTTAGTGTCCATGAAAAAAGATTGGCTTCTAGCATTTTGCACAAGTGGGTTGAAATTAGGGTATTATACGTAAAAACAACCAAAACAGTGAAGAGATTATAAATGGTTGATTATATGAAAAAAAGGATCGAGGGAGATGTTGGTTTTGGTTGTACACAAAGTTCATCTGGGTGTACATACAGCAATGGATAATGTATGTGAAGCCCTAGCCTTGCGTCTAGCATTTTGCAACTTAGCTTTCGGTACCTAAACGGCTCAGGGTGCTTTATTATGCATTCTTAAACTTTGTGGGGATGCGGGCCTAACATTTAAACGATCATTCGTTGAATCCTCAAACGGCCATTCAAAAGTAGAGGGATATCACGTAGTTTGAAAACAATGTGGGATCACATTATGTGAAATTGGTTTTCATTGTTGGAAACTAAGCCCAAAAACACAAAATTTGATCTCAACTAAGATAGAGAATTTTCTTTTGCTATGAAAACTTGACACACCAAATTTCAAGAACCCTAACCATCTATTTATATTAACGGAAATTGGATTTTAATAATTCAGATACAGAGGTGGTTGGTCACAGTCCCACTTTTGAATATTACTATTAGCAGTCCCACCTTTTAAGTATTTTTCTCTCACTGCACCTCCTTTAGAAAAAAAAACTGAACTTTTCGAATTACAAACTGATATTTTAAGTCGACTGATGTAAAATTTATCTTCAAAACAGTGCTCCAAACCACAAAAACGGTGCTTCAGTTCAGATGTTTAAACTTCCAATTAACAAAAATCAAGCCGTTTGGAGTATCATTTCGAGGTAAGTTTTACATCAATCGACTCGTAACCTCGTTCTGGTCAAAGACCCTAAAACATCGATTTGTAATTAGAAAAAAAATAAGTTTTTTAACAGATATGAAGTGAGAGAAAATTACTTAAAAGATTGGACTGAAAGTGATAATATTCAAATGTAGGATGTCTGTGGCCAACCATCTTTAGGTGGAATTAAAAAAGTTCAATTTCCTTTATATTAATTAACTTCGAGAATCCTAAACATACTCAAACACGTAGTCCATCTTCTACTCAAACATGCAATTTTCCCTAATTAATATATTAATTAGCAGATTTCTCTAGTATCACAACTTTACTATTCAATTTCCTGATGATCTAATTAGTCCACACCACAACTCCACTATCCATCTCTCTTCCTCTATCCGTTGATACCTCTATTCTGTGTCTACTATTGTCGTTCCCCAGAAATTAACCAAACGACCACAACAACACTAGATTCTACAACGATTTGTCATTGGTGCACAACTAAGACAACACAAAATACAAAATGGGATGAGGTAAGGCCGGACAGGGGATACCCACCTCATTCGCCGGAAATGGCGAGCATGGATGTGGACTGAGGAGAAAAGTTAATTTGATTTTTTTCTTTGCCCATATATTAAATTGAAGGTTGCGTAGAAGATGAAATGAAGAAAAGTGCTTTCAAGATGCAGGTGTTGATGGTGAGATAAGAAAAGCCAAATATAAATTCAATTTTGTAAATCCTGAGGATCGCCATCTTTTGAAATTCCCATTATATTCTACTTTAATATAAAATGAAATTTAAAGATGGATTACTATACCATTTTCTGAGGTAAATATATTTGTTAGTGTACTTGCTACAAAATTACAGTGGATTTGTGCGTTAATAAAAAACTTTCACAAAGGTAAATTATAGTTTTGTTTCCATCATTTGGATGTTCTGTTGTGATTTAGAACAAAGTGAAGAGTGTATTTTAAATGATTTTGTGTAAATATATTGTTTAATTAAAAGGTTATACAGAAACTAAATAAATTCAAAGCAATATTGCGTGTAACGAACTGAATATATTGGTTATATACGGGCGTTCATCTTTTGGGTATATCACGATATTTTTTTAAATTGGTAGCATTTCCGACTAATGGTAGCGATATTGTAACAAAATGAGCCGCTACCGACCACTTGTGTGGCGTAGCACGGTATAATTTTCCTAGCTTAAATAAAACAACCAACCAATAACTCTAAATATATAAACTATTAAATTTCCAACTATTAATTAAATACTAATCAACTTAACTCTTTCAAATCACACCTTTAACTATCACTTTCTTTCAAAAACCACTTTAATGATTCTCTCTACTAAAAAATTATCCCATTAATCACACACATGGCTCATGTGGACTTTCTTCTATACTTTTCGTACACGTCACCATCTTACACACACATTTCACATGGATCAAACTTAATGGCCCAACCCAACGCGTTTAGGCTATACGCACACATCAACGTTTAAAAGTCAAATTCACAACCACCACCACACGCCGCATAAGCCACGTGTCCAATTTCACATGCTCCAATCTCCGATCAGAATACCAAAAACCTAGAAAGAGAAACAGAGAAACCGAAACATATTGATTCTTCTAGCGATGTTGCTAATGAGGAGATACATAAGTACATGAACAGTACAGATACTAAGCTCTTTGTATGAAGATAATGCTCTCTGTAACTCCTTATCATCAATAACTCTGCCACGTTTCGATCCACCACCTAAAAACACGCCACCACGTTTGGATCTGTTCCCGGAGGAAACTTTGACAGCATCAGCGTGGAAAATGGACTGCCGTACGCTCGGCCTGGTTGCCGGCCACCTACGGTGAAGATGAGGGTTTGTTGTGCTATGTTGGTGGTTTGGTTTGTGCCGGTGCACCGTAGGGTTGAGCTGGTGCATCGCAGGTTTGTGCAGGTTCGGTTGAGGGTGTGACACCCGAACCGATGATGGCGGAAATGCCAGGTGTAACACCCTGTAAAAATCGTGTCCAATAATATAGCGACACGTATTATATTTTATTTTTAGTCTATTAAAGACTAACAAGGACTAAAAGCGTTAACATGCTCAAACTAAGTCTCTGAGTGATCTTCTGATGTCAACATGCATAAATCGAGACTCTGAATGACCATTAGTGTCAGCATGCTTAAATCATAGCCTCTGAGTAACCATTAGTGTCAACTTGCTAAAACTTGGCCTCTGAGTGACCGTTATGTCAACATGCCCAGCCTCTGAGTGACATCGGAGTCAACATGCTTATAACGAGCCTCTAAGTGATCTTTTACGAAGTCCTAACTCTCATACGTGCCATTTGTTGGACGAGAGGGTTCAATTCTGTAAATATGTGAAAGTTGGATAATGGAGGGATTAAAAGTGTCAAATGTTAATTTATACCTTTAAGTGACCTTTTAACAAACCAAGAGCTCGACAATGTCCGGGCATAATCCCGGGTATGCCAGGTATTGGCTACGGAGGGCTAAAAGTGCTAAAAATGGTGTTTAAGGAGGTTTTAAGGGTGTTTAATAAGTTGAGGGGCTAAAAGTGACAAACTTCAATTCTGCCCATGGGGCGAGAGGCAACCCTTGTGCCTCTCGCGGGGCGCGAGAGGCCTGTGTCTGTAGAAAGTTTGCTTGACCTCCATACATATTGCCAAAAACCATTTTTTTCGAAACTATGGACTTTCAATCAGCTATGCCACGTTTTAGGACGCTTGTAAGTCCCTCTTACACCCTAAACACCTGGCATCACCTCCTTTGAGTTCTCCAACTATAAATAGGTGTCCAAGTCCACCATTTGAACTTGCACCTTTCTTATTCATAACTCTTCTCCCTCCTCTGGAAGTTCCTAACTTAAAGGAGCATCCAACTTAGTTCTTTGCTTCTAAACCTCTTGTAAGTGTTCCTTCCTTGTGCATTTTTGTTTATAGGATTTTATAGCCAAAAGTCAAGCGTTTTACGGAAAACACTTTGACTTTCGGTTAAGACCATTATGGTCCAGCCATTGTTCGAAATGAACATGGCTAAGTAATCATAATAAGGTAGGTGTTAGTCCCTATAAAGGGCACCTCATAAAGATCACGTTTGCTAGACCAATTGACGGGTCAAAGTTATGATATTAAAAAGTCAAACAGGTCATTTTCGAAAAAATCATAAATTGATCTTATATATGTTATAAAACCTGTTTTGACACTTAAACAAGTTGGTAATAATTATTAGAACATGTGAGAACATGTTCGGCTCGTCAATTTCAGTTCTAGGGTCGGTTCGCAACGAAAGTTAAGAAGTTTAACTTCTGCTTTGACTTTCGATTCTGACCCGATTTAGATTAGTTAGCTACTGATCTAAAGTTGCATTATGATCGTAATATAATGTAGCATAACCCTCTGAGGTTATATTACATGATCATAATCTGAGTTTATGCGCAAGTTCTATAATTATGTCATTTTGACAAAAATGCCAATTTTTGCATAAAACAAGGTTTTAATGATAATGAACTTGAAAATAAGATTTCTCTGATATAATATTATAATAGGATTATTTAGGATGTTAAACCAGATTACAAACTGAGTTTACAAGCAGGTCCTTGAATTATGTCGATAAATGACGATTTAGCCCTTGTGGCTCATAAAATAGTTTTAATCAAATCTTTTCAAGGTAAATATTTTACCTACTGATATTTTATATTAAATAGCATATCTAAAACATTTTAATCTGAACTTAACATCAGTTTTCGTAAACATCGCATAAGACGTCATTTTACGACATAGGCGCCGTTTCGGCGCATAGTATGGTTTAAACCATATTAATTGACCAAGACTTGTTACCTACTAATTTTAAAACTTACTTTAAACATATTTACAGTAGGTACATGTTATAAACTTAAATCCCAAATAATTTATAAATTATGTGTGAAATGACCAAAATGCCATTCGGTGCATAGTTTGGTCATAAAAGATAAAACACACACATAATTAATATCCTACTGATATTATATCATAAATAACTATTTTTCCTAATACTCATGATTATAAACTTAAATTATATTCAAGTTCCTTTTATATGGTATGAAACTACCGAAATGCCCTTATGAGGCATATATCGTTTTAAAACCTTAACGGCATGTAAGTTGATATCCTACTGACATCTCAACTTATTGAAAGTGTAAAGGCATATAGAACTTGTCCATGACTTATCCGGTTACCCGATATCGCTAAAATGCGTACGATCAAGTATATGTAACTATTTTACAAAAATTAACCGAAACGGGTTTAACCTTATCATTTATGTTTCAAAATCCAAAATGTTTATAGTTTACCCATATTATGCAAGTCAAAGTACTTGTCGGGTTTAAACTACATTCTATCCAATCATCGTTAGTCAAGCATTATACGTTTTGATCATGTACACTACGGTCTAAGTCTATGACTTAAATAAAGACGTTAGTATTTTATTGGTTAGCTTATGCCATAATCCAGACTAGAGCCTTGCTGGTAAATGCTATCTGCACTTAGTACTTGTGTATACAGCTGAGTTATTAAAACTATAAGACTAGCTCAGGTAAATACTCTCGACTTATTACCGCTTGGTCGGAAATGGGATCATCCGAATGCCAGATTGTGGCTAGTAAATCTGCATATTCCGTTTTAATCAGTTTTGTTTGATAACTTAAATATCGGGGGTTAAATTACCGTGTCCTGGATATCCTCGGCTCATTAAATTAGTTAATGTCACGACCTTAGCGCGGGGTGTAGCATACACCTGACAGACGCTCAAATGCAAATTACCCAAGACGTTGGGGATAACTCCTCCGTGAGTTCTAAGTGGTGTGTATTTAATCATGTCTCGGTCTTTGTACTGGGCCCTGTATGTATGGACAAACATGTGAATCTGTTAACGAGGTTACAAAGTAACTTTCCCAAGTTATAAAAGATTTTGTGCCCTGTGCACTTAAAATCATTTTAAAATGTTTTCAAAATGAGTCAGTTTGGTGTATTTACCAGCGAAAGCTGACGTATCGTCCAAAGGCTAAGTTTGCAGGTATAATACAAAATAGGCCGGAAGCTGCTCGGTAGTGAAATAGAGGATCTTGCAAATCCTTAAGATCTGCCCTAAAGTCTGTTTTATATTCATTTCTTTGTACATTTTACGATCCGCCTGTGGATCTTCTATTACGAGCCTGTATATTATTTTGTGTTTCGAACATTTGGTTTGTGATAGTAATTTTACTCCAAGACTTCCGCTGTACCGTGTTTAATTGACTATGATGTTATCAACTGACGTCACGATACTCCCCACCCGAGCCCACCGGTGTATGGATTTGGGTTGAAATCCGGGGTGTGACAGGTTGGTATCAGAGCCAAAGTTTGAGAGAATTAAACACTACCCTACTAGTGTTTAATCTCAAACTTACACGTGCACATTCCTTAGACTTCCGAGACTAGGCATTGACCTAGGATTACTCATTTCATTATTAAGTTATTAGTAGTGTTTTTGAATTAATTTTGACAGGAAAATGCCGCCAAGAGTGAGAGGACGAGGAAAAGGACCCATGAGGGGAGGACCATCAAGACACAACCCTCCACATCCCCATCACCGGAACCCCTATGAGGACTCGGGAGATTCATGGTCATTTGCTCAACAGTCGCCTACCCACACCCAAAGTTCTTACCATTCATACCATTCGCACCACTCTCGCCACTCCTACCACTCTCATCATTCTTACCATGATGAGTTTAATCCTAACCAATATTTAAACACATCTCCAGCCGATCAAAATCAGTTGGACCAACCAAACCACATGGACGAGGACTCCAACCCAGAGATGTCGTCGTCGGGATCGCATACGCATCCCATAGATGTCTCAGGTGATTCGAACTCTTACGCCGGATCACCATACCAAGGTCCTAACGAATGGGACCAATATTGGAGTCAATTTACTTTTGCCAACACCCTTCCCATCACTCTCAACCACCCCTATACAAGAAGATGTCCACATGGAACCGGTGGACCAACCTCAACCACCACCTGAACCACCAAGGAGGAAGTGTGGAGCACGTATGTCGGTACGTGCAGGACAAAGGTCGGGATTGCTACCACCTTTGCCCAATTCCTACCCCACAATTCAAGAGGACCCACAAAAGGGTGGACCCTCTAATGTTTCACCTGTGGTGGAACCAACACCAACACCCGCAGTTCAACCACCACCATCAAGTTATAGTAACCCAATTCCAACATATCCAGATAATACTGGATATGATCCCTTTAACCCGTCTACACCTAATTAATTACCAAGCATGGTCGCATGACCGATATATGCAAGCGGTCATGCATAACACACTTTACCCGTCTCCTTTCCCACCTGCTTATCCACCGACTGGATATCCAACTTATGGGTATCAATACCCTAGTATGCCACAACCAAACCACAACCTCTGCCACCACTCGAGGCCATTAATGAGGCCTTGGAATGGATGAAATAAATGCAACAACAAGCGGAGAAAACGAAGAAGAAAACAAACAAGTTCTTCAAGAAACTCTCCAAGTGGTCAAGGGAAAGAAGGACGAGTGAAGTCTCTTCTAATAACTTATGTAGTCCCTGCGAGGACATTGTTATTTCTTTAGTCCCTGCGTGGACATTTTGTTTCTGTAGTCTTACATGGACAAATTATTTCTTTCTAGTATTGTAATTTCTATTTGAAATTTAGTGAAGTTTTTTTGGAATTATATACATGTATCATCCTCTTCAAACGAGCGTCTCGATTTTACCCCGAAATTTATGCTCTGCGATATAATTCCAAAACGATCTTAATGGTTTTGATTAGCCAAGTGGCACAGACCACACATTTGGCCAATTTATAAATGATAGTTAAGTACGAAGGGGTCTTCTATCAGGATAGTTAAGGGAAGTTATCCTTCTATCCAGAGGTGGTGGACTTAAGTTCAAGCCTCCAAGTCGTTAAGGTTAATGCGACCTGGACTATTAATCAACCATTAAGGTACTCTTATGTTAACATTAAAAAATGTTAATACTCTTGGTAGTGTGACTTGAGGAATCACACTGACCTTCAAGGTAAAGGACTATGTCCTAACCTTATATAGCCTATGTGATCAAATTTGATTCCGGCTAGTATCATCAGTGCGATGATTAAACCATCCATTAGTGATGTATTGCCCTTGGGGCTATGATTAATTAGTGATGTATTACCCTTGGGGCTATGATTAAACATCCATTAGTGATGTATTGCCCTTGGGGCTATGATTAAAACATCCATTAGTGATGTATTGCCCTTGGGGCTATGATTAAATATTCGTTAGTGATGTATTGCCCTTGGGGCTATGATTAAACATTCGTTAGTGATGTATTGCCCTTGGGGCTATGATTAAACATCCGTTAGTGATATATTGCCCTTGGGGCTATAATTAAACATCCGTTAGTGATGTATTGCCCTTGGGGCTATGATTAAAACATCCGCTGGTGGTATATTGCCCTTGGGGCTATGATTAAAACATCCATTAGTGATGTATTTCCCTTGGGGCTATGATTAAACATCCATTAGTGATGTATTGCCCTTGGGGCTATGATTAAACATCCATTTAGTGATGATTTGCCTTTGAGCAATATTATATTGTCAAAAATGACAACGACAGTTGTGGTTAATATAACCCCCTGTCCAAATTCATGTGCCATATTTTATGTCCATTGGTGACATGCCAATGTAGCCATATTTTTGTGTCCATTAGTGACAAGCCTATGTGCCATATTTTATGTCCATTAGTGACAGGCCTATGTGCCATAAATTTTATGTCCTTCGTGACAAGCTTAAGAGCTAAATATAATTGTCAAATACGACAATGAACAGTTGTGACATTACGATCCACTGTCTAGTAATATACGAACTATGTCCAAATTTTAATTTGCTTTTGATGTCCTATTAGGACCTAGGCCAAATATAGATATATTAAGCCTAAGAGTTGTGATGTTATTCACACTAGTATAAGCAATGGATTGTTATATATACAATGTTGAAAGCCAATATGGTTGATATACCATGGCTAAATGAAGTTTTATTGGTATATAGAACCAAAGCTCAAGAGATGGCTAACTCAAATGAGGCACAAATTAGCCACCGGAATGTTGACTCTAACAAAGCCGAAAATAGAGATATTTATAATGAAATTTTCAAGCTCGCATTGATTCGGCTGTTGAAAAGGCCATGGGAAAGGCCATAGAAAAGCTTAGGGAATCGAGTGCTACTCGATCCAGACCCTTATCTATTCCACCATCTTCAGCTCATAAGGAGAGCTCAGTTCACTCTTCAAATGCGAAGAGTGAACCAAAGAAACTAGAATTTGCTGATAGGACCCGTTCTCTTAAAGATGGATGTACCTACAAATACTTTGTCCCTATAAGCCACGAGACTTTAACGGGGAGAAAGGAGCTGTAGAAGCTTTGAAGTGGCTTGACGAGATGGAGACAATAGTGGATATCAGTGGTTGTGCGATAAAGATATGGTTAAGTATATATCACAGTCCTTTAAGGGGATGCCCTAATCTGGTGGAAAGCCATGATCTTGTCTACAAGTAAAGTACACCTGTAAATTTGGGATGGTCAAGTTTGTAGACCTTGTTAAAGAAACTTACTGCCCACCTCATGAGGTGGAGAAATTAGAGACAAACTTTTTGTCTCTTTCAATGAAAAACCTAGATTGTCGGAAATATGTTTCCGATTTTAATTCCCTATCTAGGTTAGTTTCCTATTTGATTACCCCGGAACCTAAACGCATTGCGCGTTTTATTAATGGGTTAGCGCCCGAGATAAAAGGCATGGTAAAGGCTGCTCAGCCTACTACCTATAGGTCTGCTGTTGACCTATCTCTCTCCCTCACCTTGGATTTGGTGAGGCAGAAGTCAGTCAAGACCGAGACTGACGGGAAAAAGAAAACGGGAGGATGATAACTCCCAAAGGTTTAAGAATAAAGGGATATTTGGGTTCAAAAGGAACCAAGACAAGTCGGCGTGATGCCAACGTGCAAGACTTGCAACGCAGGCACTGGGGACAGTGTAATTATGGTCCACAAGCCAAACCCTATGGTATCTGTAAGAGAAAGGGGCATAAGACCCTAGAATGCAAGGATCTTAGGATGCCGTCTGCTACGTCTACAATGAAAAAGGGCACATTAAGACTAACTGCCCTAACGAACCTTAAGAATAATAATGCGAAGCCAGGAGAGGCTAAGAAGGGGAATGCTCGTGCCTTTTAGATAACTGCAAGAGAGGCTGTTAATGACAACAATGTTATAATAGGTACATTCCTCATTAATGATATTTATGCTAGAGTTCTTTTTGATTCGGGTGCAGATAAATCTTTTGTCAGTCATAAGTTTAGTAAACTATTAAACTTACCCATAAGAACTCTAGATGAAACATATGAGATAGAACTTCTGATGGAAGTTTAGAAACATCATCTTCCATTCTTGATGGAGGTTTTATATCCATTAAGAATCATTCCATTCCTATCTCTCTTTTGCCAATGAAATTATAGGGGTTTGATGTAGTTTTAGGCTTGGATTGGTTATCTCATAACCAAGCCCGCATTGCCTGCGATAAGAAACTCATCAAAATTAAAACCCCATCTGGTGAAATGATCACCATCCCTGGAGACTCACACTATGGATTGCCAGACAAGATGTCGTTATTTAAGGCATCCAAGTGTTTGAGGAAAGGTTGTGTCATTAACAAGGCACAAGTTAGATTAATGAGCCTAAGCCAAATATTGAAGACCTACCAGTTACTCGTAGTATTCTGATGTTTTCCTTGAGGAATTACCAGGCCTACCTCCAGATAGGCAAGTGGAATTTAGAATTGATATCATACATGGATCAGCACCCGTAGCTAAGGCCCCATATCGCCTAGCTCCAACGGAAATGAAGGAGTTGAGAACACAATTAGATGAACTCTTAGAGAAAGGCTTTATTCAGTCAAGTTCCTCGCCCTGGGAGTTCCTATCCTCTTTGTTAAGAAGAAAGACGGTTCGATGCGGATGTGCATTGACTACCGAGAGCTAAACAAGTTAACAATTAAGAACCGGTGTCCATTGCCCAGGATCGATGATTTATTCTACCAACTTCAAGGAGCTAGTTACTTTTCAAAGATTGATTTGAGATCTGCATATCATCAGCTAAGGTTAGAAGTGAGGATGTTCCTAAAATTGCCTTCAGGACCCAATATGTCATTTTGAATTCTTGGTGATGCCTTTTGGGCTCACAAATGTACCTGCAACATTCATGGATCTCATGAATAGAGTCTGCAAGCCATATTTAGATAATTTTGTCATTGTCTTCATAGACGACATACTTATTTATTCTCATAATCAAGTTGATCACGAGAAACATCTTTGGTGCATCTTAGAACTGTTAAGGCAAGAGAAGCTTTATGCTAAATTCTCTAAGTGTGAGTTTTGGCTTAGAGAAGTCCAATTTCTTGGACATATGGTAAGTGAGTGTGGTATCCAAGTGGATACTGCCAAAATTGAGGCTATAATGAATTGGGAAGTACCTAAAACCCCATCAGAGATTCGTAGTTTCCTAGGATTGGCTGGTTACTATAGAAGGTTCATTGAGAACTTTTCGAGGATGACCACTCCTTTAACTACCCTGACCCGTAAGAATGTTTAATTTAACTGGGGTCCAAAACAACAAGAATCCTTTGAGATTCTAAAACACAAGTTGAGCAATGTTCCTGTGTTATCTCTACCTGAGGGTATTGAGGAATTTGTAGTCTACTGTGATGCATCGCACACTTGCATGGGCTGTGTGCTAATGCAAAAAGGCAAGGTAATTGCTTATGCATCACGACAGTTAAAGGTGCACGAAAGAATAACACCACCCACGATTTGGAATTGGTGCCATTGTATTTGCACTAAAGCTGTGGAGACATTACTTGTATGGCACAAAATGTATATATACACTGACCATAAAAGTCTCTAGCATCTGTTCAATCAGAAGGAATTGAACATGCGACAACGCTGATGGATGGAAACACTTAATGACTATGATTGCGAGATTCGTACCATCTAGGCAAGGCAAATGTAGTTGTTGATGCCTTAAGTCGCAAGGAACGAGTTAAACCCACAAGGATTAACGCTAAGAGCATTGAGCTCAGAAATAGCTTAAATGAGAAGCTACTAGATGTGCAGAAGCAAGCTCTATTAGAGGCTAGTATTCCTAATGATGGATTAGGTGGAACTGTGGATCAGTTAGCGCCTAGAAAGGATGGAATCCTTAGATTCAATGGAAGAAACTGGGTTCCAATCTTTGGGGGACTTAGTGATCTAATCCTCCAAGAAGCGCATAGTTCGAGATACTCAGTTCACCCGGGAGGTGACAAGATGTATCAAGATCTGAAAAAGAATTATTGGTGGATAGGTTTGAAGAAATTCATAGCCACTTATGTAGCTAAGTGTTTGACGTGTTCGCAAGTTAAGGCCGAACATCAGAAGCCGTCAGGACTTCTACAACAACTGGATCCCACATGGAAATGGGAAATGGTAACTATGGACTTGTTACAAAGTTACCTAAGACCAAAAGTGGAAATAACACTATTTGGGTCATTGTGGATAGGCTGACTAAGTCAGCACATTTCTTGCCAATAAAGAAAATGTATAATTCAGACAAATTGGCTAAGTTGTATGTGGACAAGATTGTGTCCCTACACGGAGTGCCGGTATCTATTGTATCTGATAGAGATACTAGATACACATCCCACTTTTGGAAAAGTTTCCAACAATCTTTAGGCACAAGATTAAACTTTAGTACAGCTTACCATCCGCAGACTATGGTCAAAGTGAGCGTACTATCCAGACATTGGAAGACATGCTTAGGGCATGTGTGATTAATTTAGGTGGAAGTTGAAAGGACCACTTACCCCTAATAGAATTCTCCTACAATAATAGTTATCATACGAGCATCAAGGCTGCTCCTTTTGAGGCCTTGTATGGGAGAAAGTGCCGAACGCCCGTGTGCTGGGCAGAAGTTGGGAAGCCCAACTATCAGGACCAGTGATTGTCCTGGAGACCACGGAAAAGATTGTGCAAATCCATGATCGTCTCAAAGCTTCCAGGGATAGGTAGAAAGATATGCTGACAAGATGCGTAAACCTCTTAAGTTCCAAGTAGGGGACAAAGACATGTTAAAAATTTCACCTTGGAAAGGTGTGATGCATTTTGGAAAGAAGCGCAAGTTAAGCCCAAATATATCGGACCATTCGAGATAGTCGAATGTGTCGGCATTGTAGTTATAAGCTCAGATTGCTAAAGGAGCTTAGTGGAATCCATGATGTGTTCCACATCAGTAATCTTAAGAAATGTCTAGCCGATGAGTCGCTAGCAATGTCGCACAAAGATGTGTAAATTAATGAAAACCTGAGGTTCGTTGAGAAACCGATTTCGGTCGAGGATCGACAGGTTAAGAAGCTCCGACGAAAATTGATACCTATAGTAAAGGTTAAATGGGACGGCTTTAGAGGTCTCGAGTATACATGGGAGGTTGAGTCCACTATGCAACAAAAGTATTCCGATCTTTTTGAATAAAATCTCGAGGTCGAGATTTCTTTTAAGGGGGTAAGGATGTAACACCCTATAAAAATCGTGTCCATAATATAGCGACACGCGTTATATTTTATTTTAGTCTATTAAAGACTAACAAGGACTAAAGCGTCAACATGCTCGTCTCTGAGTGATCTTCTAATGTCAACATGCATAAATCAAGCATCTGATGACCATTAGTGTCAGCATGCTTAAATCATAGCCTCTGAGTGACCATTAGTGTCAACAAACTTGGCCTCTGAGTGAGCGTTGTGTCAACATGCCCAGCCTCTGAGTGACATCGGAGTCAACATGCTTATAACGAGCCTCTGAATGATCTTTTACGAGGTCCTAACTCTCATGCGTGCCATTTGTTGGACAAGAGGGCTCAATGCTGTAAATATGTGAAAGTTGGATAATGGAGGGATTAAAAGTGTCAACATGTTAATTTATACCTTTGAGTGACCTTTTAACGAACCGAGAGCTCGACAATGTCCGGGCATAATCCCGGGAATGCCAAGTATTGGGTACGGAGGGCTAAAAGTGCTAAAAAGGTGTTTAGGAGGTTTTAAGGGTGTTTATAAGTTGATGGGCTAAAAGTGACAAACTTCAATTCTTCCCATGGGGCCCTCGCGGAGCGCGAGAGGCAAGCGTTGTGCCTCTTGCGGGGCGCGAGAGGCCTGTGTCTGCAGAAAGTTTGCTTGGCCTCCACACATATTGCCAAAAACCATTTTTTTCAAAACTATGGACTTTCAATCAGCTATGCCACGTTTTAGGACACTTGTAAGCTCCCTCTTACACCCCTAAACACCTGGCATCACCTCCTTTGAGATCTCCAACTATAAATAGGTGTCCAAGTCCACCATTTGAACTTGCACCTTTCTTATTCATAACTCTCCTCCCTCCTCTAGAAGTTCCTAACTTAAAGGAGCATCCAACTTAATTCTCTTGCATTTTAAGGAACCTCTTATAAGTGTTCCTTCCTTGTGCATTTTCGTTTATAGCCTTTTATAGCCAAAAGTCAAGCGTTTTACGGAAAACGCTTTGACTTTCGGTTAAGACCATTATGGTCCAGCCATTGTTCGAAATGAATATAGCTAAGTGATCATAATAAGGTAGGTGTTAGTCCCTATAAAGGGCACCTCCTGAAGATCACGTTTGCTAGACCAATTGACGGGTCAAAGTTATGATATTAAAAAGTCAAACATGTCATTTTCAAAAAAATCATAAATTAATCTTATATATGTTATGAAACCTGTTTTGACACTTAAACAAGTTGGTAATAATTATTAGAACATGTGAGAACATGTCGGCTCGTCAATTTCAGTTATAGGGTCGGTTCGCAACCGAAAGTCGTGAAGTTTGACTTCTGCTTTGACTTTTGATTCTGACCCGATTTAGATTAGTTAGCTACTGATCTAAAGTTGCTTTATGATCGTAATATAATGTAGCATAACCCTCTGAGGTTATATTACATGATCATAATCTGAGTTTATGCGCAAGTTCCATAATTATGCCATTTTGACAAAAATGCTCTTTTTGCATAAAACAAGGTTTTAATGATAATGAACTTGAAAATAAGTTTCCTACTGATATAATATTATAAGTAGGATTATTTGGGATGTTAAACCAGATTATAAACTGAGTTAACAAGTAGGTCCCTGAATTATGTCGATAAATGACGATTTAGCCCTTGTGACTCATAAAATGGTTTTAATCAAACCTTTTCAAGGTAAATCATTTACCTACTAATATATTATATTAAATAGTATATCTAAAACATTTTAATCTGACCTTAACATCAGTTTTCGTAAACATCACATAAGACGTCATTTTACTACATAAGCGCCGTTTCGGCGCATAGTATGGTTTTAAACCATATTAATTGACCAAGACTTGTTACCTAATAATTTTAAAACTAACTTTAAACATTTTTATAGTAGGTACATGTTATAAACTCTGAATCCCAAATAATTTATAAACTATGTGTGAAATGACCAAAATGCCCCTTTGGTGCATAGTTTGGTCATAAAAGATAAAACAAACACATAATTAATATCCTACTGATGTTATATCATAAATAAACTATTTTTCCAGATATTCATGATTATAAACTTAAATTATATTCAAGTTCCTTTCATATGGTATGAAATTATGCAAGTCAAAGTACTTGTCGGGTTTAAACTACATTCTATCCAATCATCGTTTAATCAAGCATTATACGTTTTGATCATGTACACTACGGTCTAAGTCTATGACTTAAATAAAGACCGTCAGTATTTAATTGGTTAGCTTATGCCATAATCCAGACTAGAGCCTTGCCGGTAAATGCTATCTGCACTTAGTACTTTCGTATACATCTGAGTTATTAAAACTAAAAGAAGACTAGCTCAGGTAAATATTCTCGACTTATTTCCCTATACGGGCTTGCGTTACGGTAAATTATTACCGCTTGGTCGGAAATGGGATCAATCAAATGCCGGATCGTGACTAGTAAATCTGCATATTCCATTTTAATCAAATTTTTTTTGATAACTTAAACATCGGGGGTTAAATTACCGTGTCCTGGATATCCTCGGCTCATTACATTAGTTAATGGTCACGACCTTAGCGCGGGGTGTAGGCTTACACCTGACAGACGCTCAAATGCAAATTACCCAAGACGTTGGGGATAACTCCTCCGTGAGTTCTAAGTGGTGTGTATTTAATCATGTCTCGGTCTCTGTACTGGGCCCTGTATGTATGGACAAACATGTGAATCTGTTAACAAGGTTACAAAGTAACTTTCTCAATTTATAAAAGATTTTGTGCGCTGTACAAGTCACACCCCGACCCACAGCGGAATAAGAGTCAGGGCATAATTGGGTTATCACCAAAGCTCATGATATTTACTAATATGTTTCATATTTATTAAAGTTAAAGTTACATTTCCAAATATCCAAACATGTCCATACAATACAAAGAAAATAAACCAAACGTAACAAACCCAAATTCTAAATCATTTTATTCTTCTAGTCCAATCCTATGTGTTTCTGGCTGCTGCTGGTTCACCTATATCATGTGTAAAAATGGGGGTTTTTGGGTTAACATAAGTTGGCGAGTGAACCTTGTTAGATAAACATTTGCAATTGATTTTCTTGTTAGTTTATCAATGAAAAATTGTGCATAATCATAAATGAGCATTTGTAAATAACCAAGCAGTAGCAATAGCAATCACAACTATAACATACAATAACACATGATAGCATACATTAACATACCAACATCATACGGTAAATAACATGAATGAAACTGTGCGATCAAGGCTCAATCAAACGGAGCCGATCGTATTGCATGTACTGAAAATGAAAATGTCTGTGCGATCAAGGCTCAATCAAACGGAGCCGATCGTATGTGGGCACGCCAGGTTCACGCTCATAATGTAATGGGGAACATGCTCAACGCTCATAATGTAATGGGGAGCGGCGGTCTATGAAATTGCATGTACTGAAAATAATAAATTGCATCTAACGATAACCACACAACAATTGAAACAAACTGAATACACAGGTTCATGATATGATGTATGCACAATGATTTAAATATGATATTTAGCAAGACACATGATACACCCCAAAACGTGAATAAAACGGAGAATTTGTAAGATTCACTCACATTGGGTGCGTTGGATTGGAGATGGTGAGATGCGCACGAATTGGATGAGCGGAACAACGAGAAATAACTAACCTAAATAATAACGGAAAAAAATAGTAAATGAGTGGATTTTATTAAGGATTTTAATGGAATTTTTAGATATATTTTTGTGAGTTTAAGGCTATTTTCTATCTTTAAAAATGTTATTTTTAAGTATTTTTAATTGATTTTTAAATTAAATTAGATAATAAAAATATAAAAAAATTGTTTATTTTGCGTTGACCGTTGACCGTTGACCGTTGACTTGTTGACTTGTTGACCGATTCGGTCAGTGTGCATGAATGCGCTGGGTGAGACTCGACCCCGAGACCTCCCGTACGCGTGCACGCAGTTCTACCAACTGAGCTACGTGTCTAACCCGAAATAATCTTGTTTTTAATTATATTTATATACTAATTCGATTTAACCAAAATTCTTTTAATTTCAAAAACATTTTAATTCAACAACCCGATGCCAGTAACAGGTTTCGAACTCGTGACGTGCGACTTAGTGTTGCACACAGTCCACCGCTGGACTGTGTGTCTAACCTGGTTAATATCTCGGTTTTTATTATACTTAACAACTAACGGAGTTAACCCGGTTCAGTTTTAAACAAAAAGGCATTTTATTACATAGGGAGTGCGTGTATCAGGGATCGAACTCGTGACGTGCGTGTATATTTTGCACACAGTCCACCGCTGGACTGTGTGTCTAACCCGTTCATATTACTGATTTTAAATAAACTTATAACTTAACTAACTTCGTCTTCTTCATTCACATTACAGTCAACTGAATCACTAATCCGTTTCTTGTTTTTACGATTAACAAACATTCTTAGGGCTAAAATGAAATGGCAGAGACGGTGTTGGAAGTAACATACCGTAGGAATGATATATCACAGAATTTTCCGGCAATGCGTCGGCTCTGTTTTTGTCACCTCAACTGAACCAAACAATTAACCATTTTGATTAGCCAATCGTGGAATTGAAGTGATAAACAAACGTTAACAGTGTGATTGAAGGTCCTTACCGTTTCACAGACGAAGATAACGATTTCCAGAAACTCTCCGGCGAACTGGAATTATCTGATAACGGTGCCTGAATTCGATCTCAAGTGGATGGCTTGAGTTAGAAACAGCTTAACAACTGTTAGACTACGATGGTATTGAAGAACTTACCGATTCGAGGACAAATACGGTTTTCCGGCGAACCTTACAGAAATTTCCGGCGAGTTGATTTAAGCGTTCTGATGGACTGAAAGTGTGACGAAAGTGAAAAGAAATGTTTGTCTGATGTCTCTGAGTCGTGAGAAGGGTTCTGATTGAAGTAATCTGAACTTTGATTATTTTCGGTTATAAAAACCGATGATGATGAAAATTGATGTTCAATCAATTCCGAATTGATTAAAAATCGTCGGTGCATCGGTTATAAACCTGAATGTGCGATTAATCAAACGATTAGACGATTGATTTGCCGATTTCCGTTTCTCAGTTGGCGCAACCGGTTTAACCGAGTTTGTGTATAAATGTTATTTGTTTCCTAGAGATAACAGAAAACAACATGTGGCGGAGTGGTGATGTGGGTGTGTGTTAAGACTTTGAAGTTATAAACCAGCTGACCCGGGTTCGAGTCCCGGCAGCAACATTTTATTTTTATTTATTCTATTTTCACTTTTTATCAAAAATAATTTTTATAGTTTAGTTTGTTTATTAATTATGTATCATTAAGAATCAAGATAACCATAAATACACAACGTGACATTTATAACTTGACATTCGATTACAAAACGGAGCGGGTTTTGGAAACCCGTGTTTTGACAAATGTTACAGTATCCCCTACTTTTAGGAATTTCGTCCCGAAATTTAAGTAGTAGAAGTAGTAGGAAAAAGATGCGGGTATTTTTCGCGCATTGAGTCTCACGTTCCCAAGTAAACTCAGGTCCCCGTTTCGACTCCCAGCGGGTACCCTAACAATTGGAATGCGACTTCGTCGTAGACGTTTCTCCCCGAAGTCCATGATTTCTACTGGTCTTTCAATAAAATGCATAGATTCATCAATCTGAATATCTTCCAGAGGAATGTGGAGGTTTTCATCAGCGAGGCACTTCTTCAAGTTCGACACGTGGAATGTGGGATGAATCCTGTTGAGTTCTTCTGGTAGATCAAGCTTGTAAGCTACAGGTCCGACTCTTTCGAGTATCTTGAAAGGTCCTACGTAGCGTGGTGCTAGCTTGCCTTTTTGACCAAAACGAACTACTCCCTTCCACGGTGATACTTTTAGAAGTACATGATCACCAATGTTAAACTCTAAAGGCTTCCGTCGTTTATCTGCATAACTCTTTTAACGGCTCTGAGCCGCTAGAAGATTGTTTCGGATTTGATGGATCTTGTCTGTGGTTTCTTGGATCAATTTTGGACCAGTGATTTGAGCTTCCCCAATTTCGTGCCAACATACAGGAGATCGGCACTTACGACCATATAAGGCTTCGAAAGGTGCCATGCCGATACTTGAATGATTGCTGTTGTTGTACGAAAATTCAACTAATGGTAGGTGGGCGTCCCAATTTCCCTTGAAGTCTATGACACATGCTCGAAGCATATCTTCAAGAGTTTGAATGGTGCACTCAGATTGTCCATCAGTTTGAGGATGATAGGCGGTACTGAGATCTAATCGCGTACCCATAGCGGATTGTACTGCTTGCCATGTTCGTGAAGTGAAACGACCATCACGATCAGAAATAATGCTTAACGGTACCCCATGTCGGCTTACAATTTCGCTGATATAAATACGAGCAAGCTTTTCGTTCTTGAAATCTTCGCGGATAGGAATAAAGTGAGCTGATTTTGTAAGTCGGTCGATTATTACCCATATAGTGTCATACCCACCAAAAGTACGATGTAACCCGGTAATGAAGTCCATGGTTATATTTTCCCACTTCCATACAGGTATTTCAGGTTGAATCAGAAGTCCTGAGGGTCTTTGGTGTTCAGCTTTCACCTTGGAACATGTAAGGCACTTAGAAACAAAAACAGCAATATCCTTTTTCATTCCAGGCCACCAGTAAGTATATCGTAGGTCTTGATACATCTTATCGGCTCCTGGGTGTATAGAGTATCGCGTTTTGTGAGCTTCATTCATAAGAGTTTCGCGAAGATTGTTGTGATTAGGAATCCATATACGATCTAGATAGTACAGAATACCGTCAGATTTAGTTTCAATTTTTAGCTCAGCTCCACAGGACATCTCCTTTCGTACATCATCTTCCGTTATTGAAACATGTTGGGCTTCTCGAATTTGATCTTTAATGTCTGTTATAATTTGCGAACATAGAAGACAAATGGAGTTCGCATAACCCTTTCGACTAAGTGCATCAGCCACCACATTTTCTTTGCCAGGGTGGTATCGAATTTCACAGTCGTAATCATTTAGAAGTTCGACCCATCTTCGTTGCCTCATGTTTAACTCCTTTTGATTGAAGATATGTTGAAGACTCTTGTGGTCAGTGTATATTTCACACTTAGTACCATAGAGATAATGCCTCCATATCTTAAGAGCGAACACAACGGCTACAAGTTCTAGGTCATGAGTGGTGTAGTTCTTCTCATGCGTCTTGAGTTGTCTCGAAGCATAAGCTATAACTTTTCCTCTTTGCATTAGAACGTAGCCTAATCCTTGCCCTGACGCGTCGCAATAGACCACGAAATCATCACAACCTTCAGGAAGAGTAAGGATTGGTGCATCACAAAGTTTTTGTTTAAGAGTTTGGAAGGCTTCTTCCTGCTTGGGTATATGAAAGGTTTTCCCTTGTGAGTTAAAGCCGTGAGTGGTACAGCAATGCGTGAGAAGTTTGAGATGAATCGACGATAATAACCAGCCAAACCAAGAAAAGATCTTACTTCAGTTGGTGTACGTGGAGCTTGCCATTCTTGTACCGCTTTGATCTTTGAGGGGTCGACATGTATTCCCTTGTCATTGACTACATGTCCGAGGAATTGCACCTCTTTTAACCAGAATTCACATTTGGAGAATTTGGCGTAAAACTTTTCATTCTCGAGAAGTGTAAGGATGAGTCGAAGATGACGCTCAAGATCAGATTTAGACTTTGAATAAATAAGAATGTCGTCGATGAAGACTATAACAAATCGATCAAGATAAGGTTTGCAGACTCTGTTCATTAGGTCCATGAAGACAGCTGGTGCGTTGGTTAAACCAAATGGCATGACCATGAATTCATAATGGCCATAACGAGTTCGGAAAGCAGTCTTTGGGACGTCTTCTTCATGTACTCTAAGTTGATGATAGCACGATCGAAGGTCGATTTTTGAAAAGCAATTGGCACCTTGAAGTTGGTCAAGAAGATCATCAATGCGTGGTAAAGGATAGCGATTCTTGATTGTTAATTTGTTGAGCTCTCTGTAGTCGATGCACATATGAAACGATCCATCTTTCTTCTTACAAAAAGGAGAGGTGCACCCCAAGGCGATGAGCTAGGACGTATGAATCCCTTGTCAGTCAACTCTTGTGATTGACTAGCTAGCTCTTACATTTCAGAGGGGGCTAACCTATAAGGGGACTTTGCAACTGGTGTAGCACCAGGTATAAGGTCAATACGAAATTCGACTTCTCTAACTGGAGGAAGTCCTGAAATGTCGTCAGGAAAAACTCGCGGGAAATCTTTTACTACTGGAATGTCTTCAAGTTTCTTCTCTATGGTTCCCCTTTTGATGATATGAGCTAAAAACGCGACATAATTTTTGCGAAGATATTTTTGGGCTTGAAGTCAAGACATTAAGCTGAGCCCCTTTGACGAGGTTTCACCAAAGATTCGAAGAGTCTGACCGTTTGAAAGAGGAATACGTATAAATTTTTCACGACATACAACTTCTGCCTGATGTTGACTGAGCCAGTCCATACCAATTATGATATCAAAACTTCCCAGCTTCATAGGAATAAGGTCGACTGAGAAATCGTGGTCGTTTAAGGTGAGTGTACAGTTGCGTATAATAGAACTTAATGAAACTGGTTTCCCGTCAGCAACTTCTACCGTTATGGATTTCGTGAGCTTATCCCGATTTTGGTTTAAGATAGGTTCAAATTCTAAAGACACAAAACTTCTATCCGCACCAGTATCAAATAACATAGATGCATATCTACCATTTATAAGGAACGTACCGTTAACCACATTGCCGTCGGCCCTAGCCTGATTAGCGTTGATATTGAAAGCTCTTCCTCTTGCAGGTGGAGGAGCTTGGTTCGCTTGGTTCACTGGGTTGGCTTGAGCCTGAGCATGAATAATGTTTACCAACCTTGGACAAGTGTTTCTGAAATGGCTTGGGTCTCCGCAATTGTAGCAAGCCCGCATAGGTTGGCCCATAGGATAATTGGGTTGGTAATATGTTTGGGCTAGGTGTTGGGTGTGTGGTAATAGTAGGGGTTGTTGGGCTTGACCCATTAATTGTTGGTGGGTTTGGGTTAAGGTTGGTGGCGGTTCGTTCGCTGGGGCATGCGGCAGGTTTGAACCGTATGACCCGCGCGACCACAGCCGGTGCAATGCTGGCAAGGATAATCAGGAGAATGGTGATATTGGCAACGGTTACATTTTGGTAACGGGCCAGAGTAGGGTCTTTTGTATGGTGCAGGTGAAGGGGCAACCTGGGTAATGGTTGCAGCAGGAATAGGGGAGTTGGTTTGAGTAACAGCGAAGTTTCTGGTGTTGCGCTTCCTCTTGTTAGCAAACTTAGAGGAAGAGATGGAATGGTTTGAAGTTTGACCCTCAACAGGGGCTTTCTTTTTCTCCTCTTTAAACTTCGCGTTGCGAATCCGATTCTCGGTCAGTTCAGTCGCTAGCTCCATAGCAGCTTCAAGTGTTACCGGTGAAATGCTGAGAACTGAATCTTGAATTTTCGAGGGAAGTCCTCGAATATAATGCTCGATCAAACAATAAGTTGGAGTAAACAAATTTGGAACCATTTGGTTCAACTCCAAGAACCTCTTGTTATAGGTGGTGTGATCCCCCTCCTTCTGTTTTAAGGAATGAAATTCGTCCTCCAACTTTTTAATTTCACTCCTAGGACAGAAACGCCTAGTCATGATTTCCCTTAACTCCTCCCAAGTTAAGGCCATTGCATCTTCAGTTCCCCTCTTCCCTTTCTCAGTATTCCACCAAGTGAGAGCTACCCCAAATAGTCTCCCGGTGGCGTATCGAACCTTGCGATCCTCAGGACGATCGCAATTGAGGAAGGTGTTTTCCATTTCCTCGAACCAGTGGAGGAGAGCAGTGACACCTTCGGTCCCCTCAAATTTAGGAGGATCACAAGATTTGAAATGTTTGTAAGAGCACTTGCTGGTAGGAGGGTTGTCGATGTTCTAGTCATGTTGTTGGGGAGGGTTAGTAGGATTTGTAGCGAGGGCTTGTTGTACTTGGACCACAATGTCAGGCAGTATCGTGGCCATTTGTTTCGCGATTTGTGTGGCCAAGCGTTCCTGAGACCTTCCTGATCTTTTACCCCTTCGTTGTTGTCTGGACGACATCTACAGGAACATACATGAGAAGATTGTGAGTTTATGGTGTCTTTTTAGGTGTCATGTGTCTTTAAGAAAATGAAAATAACATAAATATCAATAATGCAACTACATCCATAGGATGTCTTGGGTTTGCTCATGTTGGGCCTCAAATGTCCCCCATACCTTCACCTATATAGTCATGTGGGCCCCCATGGCTATTGGCTTGGTAGGATTCACATTAGTATTGGCAATTTAACACGCGCATCACCCGAATGCAAACCACAAAATATGTTCATGAGATGTTTGGTCGGAACGTGTCCAGGTATAGACACAATGACAACTCAAATTGGGGTTAGCTCACACGACGTTAGCTATAGCATGCTTTGGCCTAATAGGTACTTCGTACTCTCATCGTTAGTCCCCAGGTAGGCAAACTGGTCCTTTATTTTGGATTTATACGAATGCCAGCCTAGACAGGACGTTCCGACTACCGGTACTGGTACCCTTCCAGTTACTACATGCCCGTCATGAGAACTCACTTTGATGAGATTTGAAAACACAAAAATCATTGTAAAAGCAATCATGATGTGGTGTGTGCTTTCATGGATGTGATATGTTATGAGTATATGATTCATGATAGGCATTATATGATAATACATACTTATGAACATGCTTGCATAATATTGAATGTAACATTTAACATAAAACATATAAACATCATGAAATTTGGCATGTAACACACAAAAATCTTATAAGTTTCTAATCAACTATAGTATAGGCTCTAAGGGTCTAATAACATATCCTATATCCCTATAGTCATGGCTCTGATACCAATCTGTCACACCCCGACCCGCAGCGGAATAAGAGTCGGGGCATAATTGGGTTATCACCAAAGCTCATGATATTTACTAATATGTTTCATATTTATTAAAGTCAAAGTTACATTTCCAAATATCCAAACATGTCCATACAATACAAAGAAAATAAACCAAACATAACAAACCCAAATTCTAAATCATTTTATTCTTCTAGTCCAATCCTATGTGTTTCTGGCTGCTGCTGGTTCACCTGTATCATGTGTAAAAATGGGGGTTTTTGGGTCAACATAAGATGGCGAGTGAACCTTGTTAGATAAACATTTGTTATTGATTTTCTTGTTAGTTTATCAATGAAAAATTGTGCATAATCATAAATGAGCAATTGTAAATGACCAAGCAGTAGCAATAGCAATCACAACTATAACATACAATAACACATGATAGCATACATTAACATACCAACATCATACGGTAAATAACATGAATGAAACTGTGCGATCAAGGCTCAATCAAACGGAGCCGATCGTATTGCATGTACTGAAAATGAAAATGTCTGTGCGATCAAGGCTCAATCAAACGGAGCCGATCGTATGTGGGCACGCCAGGTTCATGCTCATAATGTAATGGGGAACATGCTCAACGCTCATAATGTAATGGGGAGCGGCGGCCTATGAAATTGCATGTACTGAAAATAATAAATAGCATCTAACGATAACCACACAACAATTGAAACAAACTGAATACACAGGTTCATGATATGATGTATGCACAATGATTAAATTATAATATTTAGCAAGACACATGATACACCCCAAAACGTGATTAAAACGGGGAATTTGTAAGATTCACTCACATTGGGTGCGTTGGATTGGAGATAGTGAGATTCGCACGAATTGGATGAGCGGAACAACGAGAAATAACTAACCTAAATAATAACGGAAAAAAATATAGTAAATGAGTGGATTTTATTAAGGATTTTAATGGAATTTTTAGATATATTTTTGTGAGTTTAAGGCTATTTTCTATCTTTAAAAATGTTATTTTTAAGTTTTTTTAATTGATTTTTAAATTAAATTAGATAAATAAAAATATAAAAAATTTGTTTATTTTGCGTTGACCGTTGACCGTTGACCGTTGACTTGTTGACTTGTTGACCGATTCGGTCAGTGTGCATGAATGCGCTGGGTGAGACTCGACCCCGAGACCTCCCGTACGCGTGCACGCAGTTCTACCAACTGAGCTACGTGTCTAACCCGAAATAATCTTGTTTTTAATTATATTTATATACTAATTCGATTTAACCAAAATTCTTTTAATTTCAAAAACATTTTAATTCAACAACCCGATGCCAGTAACAGGTTTCGAACTCGTGACGTGCGACTTAGTGTTGCACATAGTCCACCGCTGGACTGTGTGTCTAACCTGGTTAATATCTCGGTTTTTATTATACTTAACAACTAACGGAGTTAACCCGGTTCAGTTTTAAACAAAAAGGCATTTTATTACATAGGGAGTGCGTGTATCAGGGATCGAACTCGTGACGTGCGTGTATATTTTGCACACAGTCCACCGCTGGACTGTGTGTCTAACCCGTTCATATTACTGATTTTAAATAAACTTATAACTTAACTAACTTCGTCTTCTTCATTCACATTACAGTCAACTGAATCACTAATCCGTTTCTTGTTTTTACGATTAACAAACATTCTTAGGGCTAAAATGAAATGGCAGAGACGGTGTTGGAAGTAACATACCGTAGGAATGATATATCACAGAATTTTCCGGCAATGCGTCGGCTCTGTTTTTGTGCACCTCAACTGAACCAAACAATTAACCATTTTGATTAGCCAATCGTGGAATTGAAGTGATAAACAAACGTTAACAGTGTGATTGAAGGTCCTTACCGTTTCACAGACGAAGATAACGATTTCCAGAAACTCTCCGGCGAACTGGAATTATCTGATAACGGTGCCTGAATTCGATCTCAAGTGGATGGTTTGAGTTAGAAACAGCTTAACAACTGTTAGACTACGATGGTATTGAAGAACTTACCGATTCGAGGACAAATACGGTTTTCCGACGAACCTTACAGAAATTTCCGGCGAGTTGATTTAAGCGTTCTGATGGACTGAAAGTGTGACGAAAGTGAAAAGAAATGTTTGTCTGATGTCTCTGAGTCGTGAGAAGGGTTCTGATTGAAGTAATCTGAACTTTGATTATTTTCGGTTATAAAAACCGATGATGATGAAAATTGATGTTCAATCAATTCCGAATTGATTAAAAATCGTCGGTGCATCGGTTATAAACCTGAATGTGCGATTAATCAAACGATTAGACGATTGATTTGCCGATTTCCGTTTCTCAGTTGGCGCAACCGGTTTAACCGAGTTTGTGTATAAATGTTATTTGTTTCCTAGAGATAACAGAAAACAACATGTGGCGGAGTGGTGATGTGGGTGTGTGTTAAGACTTTGAAGTTATAAACCAGCTGACCCGGGTTCGAGTCCCGGCAGCAACATTTTATTTTTATTTATTCTGTTTTCACTTTTTATCAAAAATAATTTTTATAGTTTAGTTTGTTTATTAATTATGTATCATTAAGAATCAAGATAACCATAAATACACAAAGTGACATTTATAACTTGACATTCGATTACAAAACGGAGCGGGTTTTGGAAACCCGTTTTTTGACAAATGTTACAGTACACTTAAATCATTTTAAAATGTTTTCAAAATGAGTCAGTTGGGTGTATTTACCAGCGAGAGCTGACGTATCGTCTAAAGGCTAAGTTTACAGGTACAATACGAAATAGGCCGGAAGCTGCTCGGTAGTGAAATAAGAGGATCTTGCAAATCCTTAAGATCTGCCCTAAAGTCTGTTTTATATTCTTTCTTTGTACGTTTTACGTTCCGACTGTGGATCTTCTATTACGAGCCTGTATATTATTTTGTATTTCGAACATTTGGTTTGTAATAGTAATTTTACTCCAAGACTTCCGTTGTGCTGTGTTTAATTGACTATGATGTTATCAACTGACGTCACGATACTCCCCACCCGGGCCCACCGGTGTATGGATTTGGGTTAGAAATCCGGAGTGTGACATCAGGGCATCACGTAAATAGATTGCTCAATAGCTCATGATCGACTAAAAATTTAAATATTTCATTAGTCAATTTAAAGATCATCCATACAAGAAAAACAAATTGACAAACAAAATGACCAGATCAAATTAAAATTATTCTAAGTTCCAAAGCATCCTAGATGTGATATCCTGGTAATCATACTGTATTGTTTCCTGAAATATGTAGAAAATAAAAGGTCAACTTCATAAAGCTGGTGAGCATACATAAGTTTGCTAACACAAGTAAGTAAGTAAGTAGCATGTCAAGTTTTATCTAGAACTATCTTGTGAAAACAAGACTTAGGAACAAATGGACGCAAAATGAAACCTTGTGACTGAAGGAACTGTGAAAAGTTAACATTTGTGGATGTTGCTGTTTCAACCATCCCTTGATTCATATAGGGATAGGTTTGTCAGACCTATAGTGCTATAATCTACTACAGTTGACTTGTACAAAGTTAATAATTGTACGATTTATGTAAACTCACCTGGATATAGCTTAGCAAACACTAAAAGATATACGTTGATGTAGACAAGTTGGAATTGCCAAGGAATTATCCTAATTGATTAATAGATATGGTCTAACAGATGAATTTGATTACGTTTAAAAGTTATAGGACTATTAGGAAATTTTAGGAATTTTGGGTTAATGTTTGGTAATGCATGAGGATTCGATTAGAAAATTAATATAATATTTTTTAGAGTTTAGTAAAATGGATAAAGTTTTAAATTTATTCAGTGAAATAAATTTACTTGTTTGATTAGTAAAAGTAGAACAATTATTTAATGGAATAATTTATAAAAAAAAAACTTATTTAATTAACTTTTATAAATAGTGGAACAATAATAAGTAATAATAATAATAATAATAATAATAATAATAATAATAATAATAATTAATTATTATTATTATTATTATTATTATTATTATTATTATTATTATTATTATTATTTTAGTTTATAAAGATATATGTAAGTATAATAAATGCAACTTATAAAAATAAGGCTAAATAGTAATGGTAAATTTATGAAATTGTTTTGTAAACTAATTTCATGTTAAAGTTTATAAATAATATTAAAAAAATACTTTTTGTTATTAATTATATAATAATATTACTGTTATTGTTTTCTAATAAAACAGTTTTTAAAATGTTATTAAATGAAATAAAACAAATAGAAATCTAATTTAAAATTGAGTTTTTTAAAAAAAGAAAAAGAAAAAAACAAGCAGACCGTGGATTTGAACTCAAGTCTCTACAATTCACATGAGTTGACCGCGTCCTTGTTACCAGTGAGCCATGCTCCCAATTTCAAGAACCCGAAATATATTTAAACTAAAATTGAATGTGCATGATATATTGGGTCATAAAATTAGTTTAGAGCTTAGTCCTGTGATTAAAGACGAATATAAATCATGTAAATTACATACCTTAAGAGCTCGGTACGAAGAAAATAGAAACTTAGTTGGATGTCACGACTTTGGAGAGTATATGAGGTAACAAAACAGAAATTTTAAAGGTGTAATTGTGGGTGGAGAGTTCAGAATCATGTTTAGGGACCCCTATTTTATTAATTGAGGTCTGCTTAAGTCTTAGAGTCGTAATAGGATTTGGGTTATCGGTTAGATCATAGAATATCGCAAATTTGAGATGTTATACGAGATAAGGATTAGTTCAGCGTGGAGATAACCGAACCCACAAGAAAAACAGGATGAAAACATGTAAAACACGGACTCCGGGTTTACTAGGGAATTTGACCGGAAATCCCACCGGAAACTCAAGGAGACAAGGGGCACAACTAGTCCTTGTGGTTTTGTCATCTTTTAAAACATGTTTGATACTTAAATCTCTTTAGTTTTTCAAACTTTAACAAATTTGTTGTTTTAGTCCTTGGTTTAAAAAAAACTTATATATATATAATTTCAAAACTTTATTTAATAACTTCTATTTTAAAACTTTGTTAATAACTATTATTTAAAGACAATAAATAATTGTATATATAATTTTTATGAAGTTTTATCGAATATGAAAAAGAAATTTGATACAAAATCATAAATAAAAATAAAAAATAGCTTGAAATGCTTAACGATTGATCGAAAAATACAAGTTGTTACAGTCTTCTTTACTTTAGAATTTTTTTTCCCGAAACTGAAGAAGACTGTCAGATAAGATTGTGTTTACATGGAAAAGTTGAAGTTTATAAGTTATGATTTTGGGTTATAAGAGCACAAACAATTTGAGGAACAGTCTATTTCATAGAAGAATTAAGTGATGACCATTTGCACATGGGGTTGAATGTGTATGTTTAAGGTTAAGGATAAAAGAAAATAGAAGATTGAATTGTTGGATAGATTAGGGTAAAAGATTGCTGATGTAAAGATTGGATTCCAAAGGTGCGATGCATCATTGGAGTTGAAATGATGGCAAGTTGCTATTTATGATTAGTTTAGAATGAGATTTAGGCGCGTCTAATAGTTAAAACTAGATAATTGAATCTTAGTACATTGGCCAAGGTCCAAAAATAACATAGAACTTCACGTGACAAGAAACAACACTAAATTTGACAACATGATAGGGACACTTATACATAGGAAGTACCAGTAGAGTATCCACCATACCCTTATCCTAATGCATTTGTTTTGTTATTTCGTATCACGATAGGTTCTATGCTATGCTATGCTATGTCATATGACCGAACTTACTATGATTCCCATGCGCCAAATTTTATAATTACATGTGCAACTGTAATTACTCGATTCGTTGCATAGTCCGCATAGTTCATCATGTTTTTCGTGGGTCAAAAGGACACAAAAACTTCTAGATCATCGATGTGGTTCCACAAGTTTCATAAATAACTAAGTTTTGTAGAGATCTAAGTTTATACACAAACAGGTTTATAGTAAATTCAGCTCATAAACAAGCAAGTTTTCATAAAAAGTAAAATTCATAGACCATAGACGAATAAGGTATCATAAATATGCAAGAAGATGAATATTTTCATTGACAAGTAAAAAAATCACTTTCATAGATAAACAAGTTCATTGATAAAAGAAATACCCAATTGTTTTGCTGATTAAATGAAGTAAAAATACAAAGGAAAATAAACTGAATGAATAAAACAAAGATGAAGTAAACTGGATGTCATTGTTGGTTCCCTACATCGTTGTTGGCTTGGGCTTCGTTAGCATTGATGTTGAGGGCACGTCCACGAGCACCTTTGTTTCCATTTGCGAGTCTTGGGCATTGATTTCAATAATTGTTTCGATCACCACACTCATAACATGCGCCGCCATAAGTTATAGCAGGATGCATAGGAGCAGGGGGTTGGTTGGTATTAGGTCTTGTAGTTGACCTACAAAAGTTGGCCAAGTGTCTGTACCTGCCATAGTTAGTGCATTTGCGATATGGCACTACGGTGGGATGATGGGACCTATGGGTGTTGCATAAGGGTTAGTTTCCCACATATGGCCTTCTAGCGGGAGCTTGGGCTGCTTGAGCTATTTGGGCTACAGGTGCTAGTTAGGTTATGGGAGCTACTTGGGTTATAGGAGTGGCTTAAGTAACAGCATCATAGTTTTGATTAGCCTTGCGATTTTTATTGTTACGAGAGGTTACAACCTTAAAATTTTGGGTTGTCACAGTAGTAGTTTTATCCTTTTCCTTTTGATCTTCCTTCCTAAATAATATTTTCACAATTAAATAACAGCTAGATAAACAGCCTCTTCAACAGTGGCAGGTCTGCTTCCCAATATTGCATCTTGGATCGGAAGAGGCAAAGCGCCAGCGTATTTTCGATGGTTCTAGACATAGATGTGACCATAGTAGGTATGAGTATACTACGCTCGTAGAATTGTTTATTATAAGCAAGGTTTCTTCGTTATCCTGCTCAAGATGATAGAACTCAGCCTCGAGTTTCTTCAGTTCATTTCTAGGGCAAAATTTCTCCTTCATTAATTCCTTAAACTCATTCCAAGTTAGACCTAAAGCAGCTCACGGCCACGAGTTCGCTTCTCATTGTTCCACCACGTAAGTGCTCGTTGCAAGAGGACACTAGTGGTGTATTAGACCCTGAGGTTATCAAAATAGTTACTGTTCATGAAAGTATTCTCCATACTTTCAAACCATTCAAGAAGTCCAGTGGCTCCTTCGAAACCAATGAACCTTACTGGGTTGCAAGAGTTAAAATGTTTAAAGGATGCAAGGAACGTTTTCATTATTGTTAGCAATGGAAACTTGATTGAGTTGATTAACCAAATTTAGAAGGATAGCAGCCATTTGTTGAGCGATGGGAGCAGAAATTTCCTGGTTTTGGTTGTTGTTTCCCTTACATTTCTGCCATCATCGGTTTTGGTGTTACAACGGGTGCACCATAAGGTTCGGCTAGGGGCGTAGCGTTGAGCTGGTGCGCGATAGGTTTGTACAGGTGCACCGTAAGGGGCGTAGGAATAAGTTTGTATTACTGAACAGGTTCCAACTGATATCCAATTCGTAAAACTTTTCCTTAGTAATTTCCTCTAAATAGAACTCATTACATCAATTAGATGGTTTGTCTAATTTCCAACTTTACCTTCCATAAAGAACGCGTCATTACGCATGTAACACCTTGTAAAATCGTGTCCAATAGTATAGTGACAAGTGTTGTATTTTAATATAGTATGTATGCTCAATCTGAGCCTCTGAGTGACAGTCCGATGTCAACATGCATAAATAACAGCCTTTGAGTGACTGATATGTCAACATGCTTAAATCATTAGCCTCTGAGTGACTGATATGTCAACATGCTTGAAATTTGGCCTCTGAGTGACTGATACGTCAACATGCCCAGCCTCTGAGTGACATCGGAATCAACATGCTTATAATAAGCCTCTAAGTGATCCTTTGCGAATTCCTAACTCTCATACGTGCCAAATGTTGGACGAGAGAGTTCAATTTTGTAAATATGTGAAAGTTGGATGATGGAGGGATTAAAAGTGTCAACATGTAAATTCTTACCTCTGAGTGACCTTTTAACGAACCGAGAGCTCGACAATGTCCGGGCATAATCCTGGGTATGCTAAGTATTGGCTAAGGAGGGCTAAAAGTGCCAAAAAGGTGTTTTAAAAAGGTTTTTACAAGCTTTTTAAAGTTAAGGGGCTAAAGTGTCAAACTTTGAAACTGGCCGAGAGGCGGTCGCGGGCCGCGAGAGACCAGGCCTGGGTCTCTCGAAGGGCGCGAGAAAGGCTCTGCTGCAGAAAGTTGTTTGGCAGCCAAGCAAAACTCCAAAAAAACATTAATTCGAAACCATGGACTTGTAATCAGCTATGCCAAATTTTAGGACACTTGTAAGCTTCCTCTTACACCCTAAACACCTGGCTTCACCTCCTTTGAGTTGTCCAACTATAAATAGGTGCTTAAGTTCACCATTTCAACTTGCACCTTTCTCATTTATTCACTCTTCTCCCTCCTCTGGAAATTCCTAGCTAAAAAGAGCATCCAACATAGTTCTTTTGCACCCTAGGAATCACTGGTAAGTGTTCCTTCCTTGTGCATTTTCGTTTATATGCGTTTTTCGTAAAACGTTTTGACTTTCGGTTAAGACCATTATGGTCCAACCATTGTTCGAGATGAATATGGCTAAGTGATCGTTATAAGGTAGGTTTTAGTCCCTATAAAGGGCACCTCCTGAAGATCACATTTGCTAGACCAACTGACGGGTCAAAGTTATGATATTAAAAAGTCAAACAGGCCATTTTCGAAAAAAATCATAAATTGATCTTAAATATGTTATGAAACTTGTTTTGACACTTAAACAAGTTGGTAATAATTATTAGAACATGTAAGAACATGTTCGGCTCGTCAATTTCAGTTCTAAGGTCGGTTCGCAACCGAAAGTCACGAAGTTTGACTTCTGCTTTGACTTTCGATTCTGACCCGATTTAGATTAGTTAGACACTGATCTAAAGTTGCATTATGATCATAATATAATGTAGCATAGCCCTCTGATGTTATATTACAGGATCATAATCAGAATCTAAGTTTATGTGCAAGTTCCATAATTATGCCATTCTTGACTAAAATGCCTTTTTTCTATAAAACAAGGTTTTAAATGGTATTGAACTTGAAAATGAGATTCTAACTAATGTAATATCATAAGTAGGATTATTTGGGATGGTAAACCAAGTTATAAACTGAGTTTTCAAACAGGTCCTTAAATTATGTCGATGAATGGCGATTTTAGCCCATGTGGCTTATAAAATGGTTTTAGTCAAATCTTTTCAAGGTAAATCATTTACCTACTGATATGTTATATTAGATAACATATTTTAAACATTTTAATCTGACCTTAACATCAGTTTTCGTAAACATCGCTTAAACACGTCATTTTACGACATAAGCACCGTTTCGGCGTGTAGTATGGTTTTAAACCATATTATTGACAAAGACTTGATACCTAATGATTTTAGAACTTATCTAAACATATTTACAGTAGGTACATGTTATAAACTCAGAATCCCAAATAATTTATAAACTATGTGTAAAATGACCAAAATGCCCCTTCGGTGCATAGTTTGGTCATAAAAGGTGAAATTACACATATAATCGATATCCTACTGATATTATATCACAAATAAAATATTTTTCCAGAATACTCATGATTATAAACGTAAAATATGTTCAAGTTCCTTTTATACGGTATATAATTACCGAAATGCCCTTATGAGGCATAATTTCGTTTTAAAACCATAACGGGCATACAAGTTGATATCCTACTGATATCTTAACTTATTCAAAATATAATGGCATATAGAACTTTTCCATGATATATCCTGTTACCCGATATCGCTAATATGCGCTCGGTTAAGTATGTGTAACTATTTTACGAAAATTAACCGAAACGGGTTTAACCTTGTCATTTAAGTCTCAAAATCCAGAATGTTTATAGTTTACCCATATTATACAAGTCAAGGTACTTGTTGTGATTAAACTACATTCTATCCAATAATCGTTTAATCTAGCGTCATACATTTTGATCAAGTACGCTAGTCGGTCTAAGTCAATGACCTAAATAAAGACCGTTAGTATTTAATTGGTTAGTTTATGCCATAATCCAGACTAGAGACTTGGCGGTAAATGCTATCTGCACTTAACTCATTTTGAATATGGCTGAGTTATTAAAAATTAAAGAAGACTAGCTCAGGTAAATACTCTCGACTTATTTCCCCTATACGGGCTTGGGTTACGGTAAATTATTACCGCTTGGTCGGAAATGGGATCAATCGAACGTCGGTTCGGGGATAGTAAATCCGCATATTCTATTTTAATCAGTTTTGTTTGATAATGTAAACATCGGGGGTTAACTACCGTGTCCTGGATATCCTCGGCTCATTACAATAAAAATGGCCACGACCTTAGTGCGGGTGTAGGCGTACATCCGATAGACGCTCAATTATGCATTCCCACAAGGCTGATGGGAATTGACTCCTTCGTGAGTCCAAAGTGGTGTGTACGTTAATTGTGTCTCGGTCTTCGTACCGGGCCCGTATGTATGACAAACATGTAAATCTGTTAACAAGGTTGGACGGTCAATTAACCCAAGTCATAAAAAGATTTTGTGCTGATACGCACTTTAAACATTTTTTAAATGTTTTCAAAATGAGTCGGTTGGGTGTATTTACCAGCGAAAGCTGATGTATTTTCAAAATACTAAACTGCAGGTAAAATACGAAAAGGCCGGAGGTGCTCGGTAGTGATAGAGGATCTTGCAAATCCTAAATCTGCCCAAATACTATTTTATATTCTTTCCATGTACAATTTATGATCCGCCTGTTGATCTTCTATTACTAGCCTGTATATTATTTTGTATTTTCGAACATTCGGTTTGTAATAGTAATTTTACTCCAAGACTTCCGCTGTGATGTGTTTAATTGACTATGATGATTATCAACTGACGTCACGATACTCCCCACCCGGGCCCACCGGTGTATGGATTTGGGTTGGAAATCCGGGGTGTGACAGGTTGGTATCTCATATGATGTAGGCCAATGTGCCCAATTTATGTCCAAAGGGACAGGCTTATAAGCCATTTACATCTGATATGATGTAGGCCAATGTGCCCAATATATGTCCAACGGGACAGGCTGATATGCCATTTACATTTGATATGATGTAGGCTAATATGCCCAATATATGTCCAACGGGATAGGCTAATGTGCCCAATTTATGTCCATCGGGAAAGGCTGATAAGCCATATATATATATATATATATATTATATATATATATATATTATGTCCAATATGACCTGCCAATGTGCCCAATTATTATGTCTATTTGGGACAAGCCTATGAGCTATATAATTGTCAATTATGACAATGACAGTTGAGACTTTTCGATCCACTGTCCAATGATATATGGACTATGTCCAAATTGTAATTTGCCATGATGGTCCTATTAAGACCTAGGCCAAATATAGTTATGTTAAGCCTAAGAGTTGTAACGTTATTCATACTAGTATAGGCAATGGATTGTTATATCCAATGTTGAAAGCCGATATGGTTGACATACCATGGCTAAATGAAGCTTTATTGGTATATAGAAACTAATACTTAAAGATGGCCAATTCAAATGAAGCACAAAGTAGCCACAGGAATGTTGAATCTAATAAAGCTGAAAACAAAAATATTGATGATGAAAATTTTCAAGCTCACATTGATGCGGCTATCGAAAAAGCCATGGGAAAGGCCATAGAAAAACTAAGAGAGTCGAGTGCCACTCACTCTAGACCCTTATCTATTCCACCATCTTCAGCTCATAAGGATAGCTCCGTTCACTCTTCAAATTCGAAGAGTGAACCAAAGAAATTAGATTTAGAAGAAAGGTCCCGTTCTGCTAAGGACGGATGCACCTATAAGTATTTCATCTCATGTAAGCCCCGAGACTTTAATGGGGAAAAAGGAGCTGTGGAAGCTCTAAAGTGGCTAGATGAGATGGAAACGATTGTAGATATCAGCAACTGTGCTGATAAGGATGTGGTCAGTACGTATCACAATCCTTCAAGGGAGATGCCCTAATATGGTGGAAAGCCAAGATATAGTCTACAGGTAAAGTACACCTATATAATTTAGGATGGCCCAAGTTTGAGGACCTTGTTAAGGAAACTTACTGCCCAACCCATGAGGTGGAGAAATTAGAGACAGACTTCTTGTCTCTTTCAATGAAAAACCTAGACTGTCGGAAGTACGTCTCCGATTTCAATTCCCTATCTAGGTTAGTTTCCTATTTGATCACCCGAATCCAAAACGCATTGTGCGTTTTATAAATGGGTTGGCGCCAGAAATAAAGGGCATGGTAAGGCTGCTCAGCCTAGTACCTATAGGTCCGCTGTAGACCTATCTCTTTCCCTCACCCTTGATTTGGTAAGACAAAGGTCAATTAGGACTGAAACTGACGGAAAGAGGAAACGGGAGGATAATAATTCTCAAAGATTTAAAAGAAGGGAAATTTTGGGTTCAAGAAGAACCAGCACGCGTCTAATGACAAACCCTTGTGCAAGAATTGTAAATATAGGCATTGGGGACAGTGTAGTATAAATCCACAAACCAAACCCTATGGTATCTACAAAAGAAGAGGGCATAAGACCTTAGATTACAAGGATCTTAAGGATGCAGTTTGCTATAACTCAATGAAAAGGGACATATAACATACAATTGCCCCAAGAAACCCAAAAGTAGTGATGAAAAGCCTAGAGAGGCCAAGAAGGGGAATGCCGTGCCTTTCAAATAAATGCAAGAGTAGCTATTAATGACGACAATGTCATAACATGTAATTTTCCCATTAATGATATTTATGCTAGAGTTCTTTTTTATTCAGGTGCAGATAGATCTTTTGTTAATCATAAGTTTAATAAACTATTAAACCTACCCATAAAATCTCTAGATAAACCTATGAGATAGAACTTTTGATGGAACGATAGAATCCACATCTTCCATTCTTGATGGGTGCTCTATATCCATTAAGAATCATTCCATCCCTATCTCTCTTCTGCCAATTAAATTGGCGGGGTTTGATGTTGTCTTAGGCATGGATTGGTTATCTCATAACCAAGCCCGCATTGCCTACGATAAGAAGCTCATCCAAATTAAGACCCCATCTGGTTAAGTGATCACCATTACCGGAGACTCACACTATGGATTGCGGACAAAGTATCGTTATTTAAGACATCCAACTGTTTGAGAAAAGGCTGTGTTATCTACATGGCACAAGTAACCATCAATGAACTAAGCCGAACCTTGAAGATCAACCGGTTATCTCAGAGTATCCCTTTCCCTGAGGAATTACCAGGCCTACCTCCAGATAGACAAGTGGAGTTCAAGATTGATGTTATACCAGGATCAGCACCCGTAGCTAGAGCTCCGTGTAGGCTAGCACCAACGGGGATGAAGGAATTAAGGACGCAGCTAGACGAAGTCTTAGAGAAAGGCTTGGGAGCTCCCATACTCTTTGTAAAGAAGAAAGAGGTTCGATGCGAATGTGCATCAATTACCGAGAGATGAAAAAGTTGGCGATCAAGAATAGATATCCTTTGCCCAGGATCAATGATTTATTAGACCAACTTCAAGGGGCTAGTTATTTCTCAAAGATTGATCTGAGATCTGGATATCACCAGCTGAAGGTTAGAAGTGAAGATGTTCCAAAAACTGCCTTCAGGACCCGATATTGTCACTTTGAATTTTTAGTAATGCCTTTTGGGCTCACAAATGCACCTGCAGCATTCATGGATCTCATGAATAGAGTCTGCAAGCCATATCTGGATAAGTTTGTCATTGTCTTTATAGACGACATACTTATTTATTCTCGTAATCAACCTGATCACGAGAAACATCTTCGGTGCATCTTAGAACTGCTAAGACAAGAGAAACTTTATGCAAAGTTCTCTAAGTGTGAATTTTGGCTTAGAGAAGTCCAATTCCTTGGACATATGATAAATGAGCGTGGTATCCAAGTGGATCCCGCCAAAATTGAGGTCATAATGAATTGGGAAGTGCCCAAGACCCCAACGGAGGTTTGTAGCTTCTTAGGATTGGCTGGTTACTACAGGAGATTCATTGAGAAGTTTTCAAGAATAGCCACTCCTTTAACTACCTTAACCCGTAAGAATGTTAAGTATAATTGGGGACCAAAGCAACAAGAATCTTTTGAGATTCTTAAACACAAGTTGAGCAACGCTCCTGTGTTATCTCTACCAGAGGGTGTTGAAGATTTTGTAGTCTACTGTGATGCATCGCACACCGGCATGGGCTGTGTGCTAATGCAAAAAGGCAAGGTGATTGCCTATGCATCACGACAACTAAAGGTGCACGAAAGGAATTACACCACCCACGATTTAGAATTGGGTGTTGTTGTATTTGCACTAAAACTGTAGAGACATTACTTGTATGGTACAAGGTGTGTTATATACCAGACCATAAGAGTCTCCAACACTTGTTCAATCAGAAAGAATTGAACATGCGACAACGCCGTTGGATGGAAACTCTTAATGATTATGATTGCGAGATTCGCTGCCATCTAGGCAAGGCAAATTTAGTTGCCGATGCCTTAAGTCGCAAGGAACGAATTAAACCTATAAGGATTAACTCCAAGAGCATTAAGCTCAGAATATCTTAAATGAGAAGCTATTCGATGCGCAAAAGCAAGCCCTATTAGAGGTTAATATCCCTAATGAGGGATTAGGTGGAACTATTGATCAATTAACGCCTGGAAAGGATGGAATCCTAAGATTTAATGATAGAATTTGGGTTCCGATCTTTGGAGGACTTAGAGATCTAATCCTCCAAGAAGCGCACAATTCAAGATACTTGGTTCACCTGGGTGGTGACAAGATGTATCAAGACTTGAAGAAGAGTTATTGGTGGATGGTTTGAAGAAATCCATAGCCACTTATGTAGCTAAGTGTCTGACGTGTTCGCAAGTTAAGGCCGAACATCAGAAACCGTCAGGACTTCTGCAACAACTTGAGATTCCCACTTGGAAACAGGAAATGGTAACAATGGACTTAATTACCAAGTTACCCAAAACCAAAAGTGGAAATGACACTATTTGGGTCATTGTAGATAGGCTGACTAAGTCAGCATATTTCTTGCCAATAAAGGAAATGTATAATTCAGATAAATTTATGTGGACAAGATTGTGTCCCTACACGGTGTACCGGTATCTATTGTATCTGACATAGATACTAGATAAACATCTCATTTTTGGAAAAGTTTCCAACAATCTTTAGGCACGTGATTAACCTTTAGTACGCTTACCATCCACAGACTGATGGTCAAAGTGAGCGTACTATTCAAACCTTGGAGGACATGCTTCGGGCATGTGTAATTGATTTAGGTGGAAGCCGGGATGACCACTTACCCCTAATAGAATTCTCCTACAATAATAGCTATCATACTAGCATCAAGGCTACCCCTTTTGAGGCCTTGTATGGGAGAAATGCAGAATGCCCGTGTGCTGGGCAGAAGTTGGGGAAGCCCAACTATCAGGACCAGAGATTGTCCTAGAGACCACGGAAAAGATTGTGCAAATCCCTATCGTCTCAAAGCTGCCAGAGACAGACAGAAGAGCTATGCTGATAAGAGGCGTAAACCTCTTAAGTTCCAAGTAAGGGACAAGGTCATGCTGAAGGTATCACCCTGGAAAGGTGTGATGCGTTTTGGAAAGAAGGGCAAGTTGAACCCAAGATATATAGGACCATTCGAAATAATCGAATGTGTCGGCACTGTAGCTTACAAGCTCAGATTGCCATAGGAGCTTATGGAATCCACGACATATTCCACATATCTAACCTTGAGAAATTTCTAGCTGACGAGTCGCTAGCAATGTCGCACAAAGATGTGCAAATAGATGAAAACTTGAGGTTCGTGAGAAACCAATTGCGATCGAGGAACGACAGGTTAAGAAGCTCTGAAGGAAAATGATACCTATAGTAAAGGTTAAGTGAGACGCTTTTAGAGGTTCCGAGTATACATGGGAGGTTGAATACACTATGCGACAAAAGTACCCCCATCTTTTTGAATAAAATCTCGAGGTCGAGATATTTTTTAAGGGGGTGAGGATGTAACACCCTGTAAAATCATGTCCAATAGTATAGTGACACGTGTTGTATTTTAATATAGTCTGTTAAAGACCAATAAGGACTAAAGGCATCAACATGCTCAATCTGAGCCTCTTGTGACGGTCCGATGTCAACATGCATAAATAACAGCCTCTGAGTGACTGATATGTCAACATGCTTGAAATTTGGCCTCTGAGTGACTGATATGTCAACATGCTTGAAATTTGGCCTCTGAGTGACTGATACGTCAACATGACCAGCCTCTGAGTGACATCAGAATCAACATCCCTTTTAGTAAGCCCTGAGTGATACTTTGCGAAGTCCTAACTCTCATACGTGCCAAATGTTGGACGAGAGGGTTCAATTTTGTAAATATGTGAAAGTTGGATGATGGGGGATTAAAAGTGTCAACATGTAAATTCTTACCTCTGAGTGACCTTTTAAGAACCGAGAGCTCGACAATATCCGGGCATAATCCCGGGTATGCCAAGTATGGGCTAAGGAAGGCTAAAAGTGCCAAAAAGGTGTTTTAAAAGGTTTTTAGAAGCTTTTTAAAGTTAAGGGGCTAAAGTGTCAAACTTTGAAACTGGCCAAGAGGCGGTCACGGGCCGCAAGAGATCAGGCCTGGGTCTCTCGCGGGGTGCGAGAAAGGCTCTGCTGCAGAAAGTTGTTTGGCAGCCAAGCAAAACTCCACAAAACCATTAATTCCAAACATGGACTTGTAATCAGTTATGCCACGTTTTGGAACACTTGTAAGCTTCCTCTTACACCCCTAAACAATTGGCTTCACCTCCTTTGAGTTCTCCAACTATAAATAGGTGCTTAAGTTCACTATTTCAACTTGCACCTTTCTCATTTATTCACTCTTCTCCCCCCCCTGGAAATTCCTATCTAAAAGGAGCATCCAACATAGTTCTTTTGCACCCTACGAATCACTGGTAAGTGTTCCTTCCTTGTGCATTTTCGTTTATAGGCTTTTATAGCCAAAAGTCAAGCGTTATTTGTAAAACGCTTTGACTTTCGGTTAAGACCATTATGGTCCAGCCATTGTTCGAGATGAACATGGCTAAGTGATCGTAATAAGGTAGGTGTTAGTCCCTATAAAGGGCACCTCCTGAAGATCACGTTTACTAGACCAATTGACGAGTCAAAGTTATGATATTAAAAAGTTAAACAGGCCATTTTTCGGAAAAATCATAAATTGATCTTATATATGTTATGAAACCTGCTTTGACACTTAAACAAGTTGGTAATAATTATTAGAACATGTAAGAACATGTTCGGCTCGTCAATTTCAGTTCTAGGGTCGGTTCGCAACCGAAAGTCGCGGTTTGACTTCTGCTTTGACTTTCGATTCTGACCCGATTTAAATTAGTTAGACACCGATCTAAAGTTGCATTATGATCATAATATAATGTAGCATAGCCCTCTGAGGTCATATTACATTATCATAATCAGAATCTAAGTTTATGTGCAAGTTCCACAATTATGCCATTCTTGACTAAAATGTTCTTTTTGTATAAAACAAGGTTTTAAATGGTTTTGAACTTGAAAATGAGTTTCTAAATAATGTAATATCATAAGTAGGATTCTTTGGGATGGTAAACCAAGTTATAAACTGAGTTTTCAAACAGGTCCTTAAATTATGTCGATAAATGACGATTTTAGCCCTGTGGCTTATAAAATGGTTTTAATCAAATCTTTTGAAGGTAATGTTATATTAAATAACATATTTTAAATATTTTAATCTGACCTTAACATCAGTTTTCGTAAACATCGCTTAAATACGTCATTTTACGACATAAGCGACGTTTCGGCGCTTAGTATGGTTTTAAACCATATTATTGACAAAGACTTGATACCTACTGATTTTAAAACTTATTCTAAACATATTTACAGTAGGTACATGTTATAAACTCAGAATCCCAAATAATTTATAAACTATGTGTAAAATGACCAAAATGCCCCTTCGGTGCATAGTTTGGTCATAAAAGGTGAAATTACACATATAATCGATATCCTACTGGTATTATATCACAAATAAAATATTTTTCCAGAATACTCATGATTATAAACTTAAAATATGTTCAAGTTCCTTTTATACAGATATAATTACCGAAATGCCCTTATGAGGCATAGTTTCGTTTTAAAACCATAACGGGCATACAAGTTGATATTCTACTGATATCTTAACTTATTCAAAATATAATGGCATATAGAACCTGTCCATGATTTATCCGGTTACCCGATATCGCTAATATGCGCTCAGTTAAGTATGTGTAACTATTTTACGAAAATTAATCGAAACGGGTTTAACCTTGTCATTTAAGTCTCAAAATCCAGAATGCTTATAGTTTACCCATATTATACAAGTTAAGGTACTTGTTGGGATTAAACTACATACTATCCAATCATCGTTTAATCTAGCGTCATACGTTTTGATCAAGTACGCTAGTCGGTCTAAGTCGACTTAAATAAAGACCGTTAGTATTTAATTGGTTACTTTATGCCATAATCCAGACTAGAGACTTGCTGGTAAATGCTATCTGCACTTAACTCATTTTGAATACGGCTGAGTTATTAAAAATTAAAGAAGACTAGCTCAGGTAAATACTCTCGACTTATTTCCCCTAGACGGGCTTGGGTTACGGTAAACTATTACCGCTTGGTCAGAAATGGGATCAATCGAACGTCGGTTCGGGGATAGTAAATCCGCATATTCTGTTTTAATCAGTTTTGTTTGATAATTTAAACATCGGGGGTTAACTACCGTGTCCTGGATATCCTCGGCTCATTACAATAGAAATGGCCACGACCTTAGCGCGGGTGTAGGCGTACACCCGATAGACGCTCAATTATGCATTCCTACAAGGATGGGAGGAATTGACTCCTTCGTGAGTCCAAAGTGGTGTGTACGTTAATTGTGTCTCGGTTTTCGTACCGGGCCCCGTATGTATGACAAACATGTAAATCTATTAACAAGGTTAGATGTTCAATTAACCCAAGTTATAAAAAGATTTTGTGCTGATACGCACTTTAAACATTTTTGAAATGTTTTCAAAATGAGTCGGTTGGGTGTATTTACCAGCGAAAGCTGACGTATTTTCAAAAGACTAAACTGCAGGTACAATACGAAAATAGGCCGGAGGTGCTCGGTAGTGATAGAGGATCTTGCAAATCCTAAATCTGCCCAAAGTCTGTTTTATATTCTTTCCATGTACAATTTATGATCCGCCTGTTGATCTTCTATTACGAGCCTGTATATTATTTTGTATTTTCGAACATTCAGTTTGTAATAGTAATTTTACTCCAAGACTTCCGTTGTGCTATGTTTAATTGACTATGATGATTATCAACTGACGTCACGATTCTCCCACCCGGGCCCACCGGTGTATGGATTTGGGTTGGAAATCCGAGGTGTGACAACGCATATCCTCGCATAAGTTCCCATGCTTATTAACCTCGCTTAAATTCTCAAAACTACAAAGTCTAAGAATTCCTTGAACTGAACCTCCGGCCTCTTCCTATCTGTAAAGGGGTAACCCAACTACCTCGCAAGTCGCTCCATATTGTTCATGATGTCTATTTCATATCCTCGTATGTTAGGAATAAAACATTTTTCAGGTATTTAAACTAGCCTTATGGTACCCTTTCACATGGTCCCAATAAGGTTCTGTCGGCATGATACCTTTACTAAATGACTCAAACATCTCTTCAAATGCAAGTAGACTACGTGATTTGTCTCTCAACTTATTTGCAATATGAAACATAGAGACAAAAGCATCTTTAGGGTTTCTACATAAGTAAACTAAACGACAACCAAAATCAAGAATAGATTAAGGCAATAAAGTGTAATGTATGTGGGTAGCAAAAAGGCGTGGTTAAATGTGAATCTACATATATAGGTAGGCATGTATCTAAAAACTTTGATCCAATGAAGGGTAAACAATTATGGGGGCTGGAGACAAGTAGAGGGTGGATTATAAGACATTCATCTAAACACAACCGCCTTGAGCCATGTTGTGCCATATTTTTGTAGTGTGGCCAAGTAAGTATCAGTTCGATGGGCTTTAAAAGTGTCTTGTAAGGCATTACGGTTTCAACTAATATTCTATGACTCGACTGATGCCAAAAGCCTTGGTACATGTATAGGTTTTCGGTTATCCAGCCTCTCCATCCGAAGCATTGCAAGCCTATCTTTGTATAGATCGAAAATGAGGGCCAGATTTGTCGTTTTTGTTTACCCTTGTCAATAATGGTAAGAAAATATTTACACCCTACCTTGCTTTTTACATACATCTAAATGAATTAATTCACCTAACATTTTAGTTTATGGTGGCTGAAAGAAAAATGTTCTCTACGTGGTTTGGCGCTATGACATGTTTTAGCTCATTAACCTTTTTATTTATATATATAGGGACGGATTAAAATGATAACCACCTTGAGTTGTGAGAACCGTGAGAACTAGGCCATCCAAAAGATTTTTCCAAATTTTTTTCTCAAAAGTCATAAAAAATCACTTGTTTCAGCAAAAGAAAATTTTAAAAATGCCACATACCCACATTTACAGAGGCATAAAAAATATTTATCTTCGTACAAATTTACACCAACACGTAAAAAAACTTGCATCAATCAAAACTACGGCTCGACAGTGTTTTTTAACTTTTTTTATAGATGTGTTTATAATATTTTTATCTTCGTTTGTGAAAAAAAAATTGGCCCAACTCGCGCGGGAAGAAAAGTTCTCACAGTTCTCACAACTCGTGGTGGTTCTCATTTGAACAAAGCCATATATATGTGTGTGTGTGTGTGTGTAAAGGTTCCTCTACAAAGGTTAAATTCTTAATAAGGCTAAGAAGCCATTTGAATTAGACATGTGAAAATCATTAAAATTTGCGTATATGGTATAATGAGTAATTCAAACAATTAGTCTAATTTAGATAAAATAGTATGTAACTGCAAAACAATATACCATGCACCACTTATAACCTGTAAAGGAAAACACCATACACCCTTATTAACTTCAAAATAATTTCATATACATGCTACAAATAAAACACCACATAATGAACATTTTTACGTGCAAAATAAAACACTGTCTACCTGCTAGAACTAACAAAACCATTGTTGGTGCATGATTTGTGATTATTGCTATGCACATGAAGTTAAAGGTTATTTCATGACTCATCTAGACTACAAAAAGTTGTAATTGGTGTTTAGTTGTATAGGTTTCTAAGGCCTAAGTTAGAAAGCCCATAAGAAAACTCCTAATACTGTAAATAGGCATGGCCTCCTCATTAGTGCAGGTGGTTATTGGTGTGAGTCACTAACCTAGGTGAGCTCACCTAGGGTTGGACATGGGGCATTAACGTAAAGATGTAAACACTTTCAGTATGTAATTTGTGTTAATGAAATTAGTTTCTACATCTTCTATCTTGTTCGTTTTTGTTGTTTGTTTGGCTCATACCACACCATCATTTTTGATGAATCAAGAGTGATGTTATGGTGTAAATTTTGTTTTAGAAAAATATGTATATATAAGTTATTGGCGTTTAAAAAAGATAGGGCAACTTGCATGTGGATTGCACGTGAGTTTCTAAATTTATGGTGTAATCTTTGCTTTAATCCTTTATTCATATACTTTTCTTGTTTATTATTGTTTGTTTATGGCTCGAATTCACTCGTCTCCATGTTTTGACCAAACAGAGACTAAATCAGATCTACGTCGACATACATGCAAAGACCAAAAGCAGGAAATCGACCGGGTAATAAAAACCCTCCACCATAACTACCACGTTACTTAACATTCCCCTAGAACGTATATGAGTTTGATTAGACAACACCACGGTGGTGTAGAGGACCAGCATCGTGTCGGTCATATACTTCTCGGGAGAATGCTAACACAAGCTCCAAGATCTAAAAGTAAGTCAACTTTAACTTCTATTGAAATAAGGGGTGCTCTAGGATCTTGAAATTTAGGTGGCAATGTACCCGACAAAGCGTCATTCACATGTGTTATTAGCTCAAACAATTTTGGTAGCTTGTTGTGCCAATTAGTTTTCACTTGTTTGAAACTTTTCTTTAGTAACTTAGATAAATCTGTCACGGATAGATTATTGGTCCAATCTTCAAATGTAACTTCATTAAAGAAAGCATCATTACTAGAGGTAATGTTTATTGTACAAGAGAGTCAATTCCTACAAAGTGTATGAGACATTCAAAGACTAGGGTATTTTAGGAAAATCCAACATTGTTGACTCATAAACTCACTTCCTTCACGATTTCAAATGGCTATGACGTTTTCATATGATAATATTTTTTTTAATTACACCGTATTAAAGAGTATTTCATTCTCTTTAATTTAAGTAGGCTATTGTTATAGTTTTCTTAATTTTTAAACTTTTTTTATATGATACATGATTACACATTCAATATAAAATCATTACATCATTACACATTCAATATGATTAGTTTGTTATAATTATGTTATTACAATTATGTTTATTACGTGATTATACATTTGATAGTAAGAACTCAATTGTTTATGTTTTATTACGTGATTCAATCTCTAATATATCACATTACGTGGTTATCATAGGTTGATTGGTTAATGTTTTTATTATATTATATTTATACTATTAATTAGACCTAAATATTAGGTAGTCCATGAAATACTATGAATTATATGTTTTGTTCTTTATTACAATTATGATTAGTACGTAATTACGTAATCACTTAATGGGTTTTCACATAAATACTATAATTAAATCACATAATCACGTAATAAGTTTTCAAAAACAAGTAATCACGTAATAATATATAGTCAACAACTGTTACATAATTACGTACTGATACAAAATCACGTAACGCTACACTTATTCAAAAATAAAATGCATATTACATAATTATGTACTTGAAGATAATCACGTAACGTTACAAAATCACGTAATGTTAGAGCTTGGAAAATAAAAAAAATTTAAAAAACAAAACTAAAGCAATAGCCTACTCAAATTAAAGAGAATTAAATGGGGAAAGATTAACTAAAAAGTAGGTTTTTCCAAAGTAGCCAAAGAAGGATTGTGAATATGACATGTGGCACTACTTATAGATAGAATGGAAGTGTATTTTGATCCTAAAACACAAACTCTCACCCTTTTGCTTTCTCAAAATGCAATAAAAAATCTAGTACAAAAAAATGTAACACAAAAAATTCAGTACAAAAAAATCCAAAACAAATAATCCGGCACAAAAAAAGTTCGGCACAAAAGAAAATCCACTACAAAAATTCAACACAAAAATCCAATACAAAAATGTAGTACAAAAAATCTAGCACAACAATGTTATACAACATAGAAATCTAAGACAATTTTATGGGTTTTTTTAGATCTCATATTTTATATAGCAATATGATTCTTAAATTAAAGATAAAAAGATATTCGATTTTATGGTGTATTTTTTTTAAATAAATAATGTTCAATGAAAAAATAATGAACGTTTAAACAATAAGGGAGAACACGCATATGCCTTGCATGTGGAGATCGAAAGTCAACAGATAGTATTACAAAAATACACTTACACCATCTTTTTTCCAACATTTTCATCTTAACCATTTATTCAAAAAAATAAAAGGTCAAGTTTAATGCTTATCCTACTTAGGCAAGATTAACTTTTTATTCGATCCTACTAATACGGTGTAACTTAAAAAAATATGATTGTATGAAAAAGTTATAACCATTTAAAAAATCATCCGAGAAGTTGATCACATGAATTCTATATTTTGAGACTACTTAATCTCAACCATTAAATTGCTTAATCAAAAACCAAATTCTTCTCCAACACTTCATACATAATATTGGCTCTGTATATGATTCATTGCCCATTGTACAAAGTTATTGTTTCAATAGATAGTCGTAAAACCCTATCTTACGTCAAAATACTAAGACAATCAACAAAACAATTATCGTAATCCACTTCCTATATAGAATTCATGAGACAAACCCATCTAAAACACGTAAACGGGTTTTTAAGTCTGTCAAACAAACATGTTTCCACTTTCCATACAATGAAACAAACATTTACCAACAGAACATGGTTCACATGATTTACTTTTCTAAATCAGAAGGAATTTGTCCTTATCTCTATGTGAAGCTAGCTTCAATAAAATGACATGACAAAAAGGTTCAGGTGTGTCTATATAACAAACATACAAAATATTATGCATAATGTCATTGACGTAGGTCACTTGTAAACGTTAATTAAAATTGTTGGAAGTTTGTATACCATATAACAAAGAAACTGGGACACTTTGGGACACTTATTACAAACATCGAAACCAAACAAATAACATCACTCAAGATGAAAATGGTATTCTTCACCATGGTTTTAGAAGGAGATATCCACACCATCAAACTTTTCTTTGATGATTTCATCTAAAATACGACTCATTTCGTCGGTCAGATGGTTGCTCCAATCTCCAACTTTACCTTGCCTAAAGAATGCATCATTAGGTATGCCTTCACGCACATATCCATGTTTATTAACCTTAAATTTTCAAAACTACAAAGTCTAACAACTCCTTGCACTGCACCTTCGGCCTCTTCCTCCTCGGTGAATGGGAAACCCATAAACTTCGCAAGTTGCTTCACCTTGTTCACGGTGTCACATGCCATGTCCTCGTATGTTAAGAGTTACAGATTATGAGGGTCTTCCAAACTGGCCTTATGGTACCCTTTCACATGGTCCCAATAAGGACCGATTGGCATGATACCTATAGTAAACAACTGAAACGCCTCTTCAAATGTCATTATACCACTTGAATTATCTCTCAACTTATTTGAAAAACAAAACATAGAGACCAAAACATCTTTAGGGTTTCTACATAGGTAAACTATACGACAACCAGAATCAAGTATGGATCGAGGCAATGAAGTGTAGGGTATATGAGTAGCAAAGATATGTGGCGAATGTGCATCTACATACGTAGGCGTGCTTCTAAAAACTTCGGTTTCGATGAAAGGTAAACAGTTATGGGGATTAGAGACAAGTAGTGGGTGAGTTGAAAGATAGTTGTTTTTATATTGATTTCTATTTACCAAAGCAAATACAAGGGCCTTGAGCCATGTCGTACCAGATTTAAGCAGTGTGGCCAAGTAGATATCAGTTGGATATGCTTTGAAAGTCTCTTGTACGGCCATCACATTCTCAACTGAGATTCTACGCGCCGATTCATGCCAAAAGCCTTGGTACAGGTATAGGTTTTCCGTCATCCAACCTTTCTCCTTTGGAAGTGTTGCAACATTGTCTTTGTACCTATCAAAAATAAGGGCCATATTTGCACTTTCTTCATCTTCATCACTACGCTTAGCCATAGAAGAAGGAAGGGAGAAAGCATGAGACTGTATAGGTGTCGACATTTTGAGGTTAGTATGGAATCAAACAATTTTTTCTTCTTTATAGACTAATATAATTCTCTTATTTTACTTTTTTATTGAATTTCAATTTGCTCTTAGATAGATGACTCGTACATTTAAAGAAGTAAAAAAAATCTTATCAAATCAGGACTAGAATCTTAGATACCACAACCAAGAAATCTCGAATTTGGTCAAAAGGGACAATTAATTACAAGACAACTTTAATTTAATATATGATAAATAGAAAGTTAAGTAGATACTTAAACCACTTGTTATATATAATAGTCATTATTTACATGGGGTTAATTTGAAAATAAATTTAAATCGAGAAGAAAAATAACAAACGGTACAATTGTAAAACATTAAATAGTTTTTTTCTAATGTCATTTATTATTGTCTTTGACTAATTGATTAGTCATAAAAATTATAGTCCTTCACACTAAATTTTTGTCTACACACATCAAAATTTATCCTACACATTTTGAAATTTATCCTATACGGCTCGTAATACATTCTACACATCTCGTAATTTATCCTACACTTTCAATAAAAAAAATTTCCTTGAAAAAATATATTTTTTGAAAATAAGTTGCAAATTTAATATACTTAGTTATTAAAAAGGAACACTGTCGATTAATGATATACCTAAGTTTATCAATATGCCCTTACACTAATATTAAACACAAAATTAAATAAAGGATTCTTATTAGTTAAAATTTCTTTTCTCTTATTATTACAAAAAAAATTACTCTCATTTGAACCCTCGACCATTATTATATATATCATCATGAATCTAAAAAACTTCCGTCTGTATGGCCTGAAACGGGTTAGGTAAAACAATTATCAATAATATCAATACTTTAAAGCCTACTAATAAAACTAAATAAACTTATAAAATATTTTTTGAAATAACAGAAACCTTTTTCAAAATGAAGTCAGGTCAAATTGTTAGAAATGTTTGTGAGGAGACATAAAGTTTGGTTCTTTTTTCGTATGTTTCCAAGGTTCAAAATTGGTTTTTATGAGTCGAACAAAAACAGAAAAGTAAAATATAGATCAATGAAAACAAAGCTAAATTGGTTTCGAACCAGATTCGACTGGATCGAATGAGAACCTTTTATTAGAGAAATAATCTTGAACCCAAAAATTAATCATCTAAAAAACCAAAAATAACGAAACGTAGCGTGAATATATACACAACAGTCAACAGACATCAAATAAACAAAATCAGTTAGTTGGGTCAGATGGATAGATTAACGTGGTGTGTCGCAATAGTTTGTCGCTAACCTTTAGCAACGCGTATTCACGTTGCTAGTTTTTAGTTGATTCATTTTAGGCATATTTTGTTTGCGATGGAAATTAGCGACGAAAATTTCCATAGTGGATTTTGTATAAAAGTTTGCTAACGAAATCAGTTGGCGCATTTGGAGGGTAAAGTTTTGTGGCGGTATTACAACAAAACTATTACGAACAGGAGGAGCACATACTTCCACAAGAAACTAGAAGCACGGGTATGGAACAAACAAATTACACGATACAGCAATGTGTGGTAGAGGCATGCACCTATTAGAAGAGATGTATCAGGTTAAAACATAAAGTAGACTATGGGTAAGATTTGTGTTAAAAAAAACTTATTACACGATATGTATTCAATAGCAAATCTCGGATGAGATTGGAAACTTATATTCTGTTAGAAAGGAAAGTCTGACCTTGGAGATAACCGCAGCAAATCAACAGCAGGACTTGATGCAGCAGCTAATCAACAGCCGGACATCCAGCCATCCAGCCATCCAGCTAATCAACAGCAAATCAATGACAGCTAGTAGTCAGCTGCTATCATCCATGTTTAGATTACGGTTTTGTGTATAAATTCAATACTTTTCATTGTAATCAAATATACAGAAATACATACCTCAATTGATAGTTCTGAATCAACCTCTATCAACTTTTAACATGGTATCAGAGCAGTGTCGTTCTTGACCTGTTCATCATTTACCTTGCTCACCCAAAACCAAATCATCCTCTCAACCAAGCTGCCATGGCCGAAGCCGGTAACTTGGGAGAAGATTTATCCATTCAAATCGCCAATCTGCTCAAGAATGGCCTTAACCCACAAAACCGAAACCCGAAACTATCCGATAACCTTCAAATAAACCTCAAGCTCAACAGCCAGAATTACGCCTTATGGACCCGGATGATGAGGGTAGCCATAGGCGGTAAATCAAAAGCCTTTCTAAATCATCTATCAACCAACCCGCCAAACCAAACCAGCGAGGAATATGAGCAATGGGAACAAGACGACCTAGTCGTTTTCTCATGGCTCATACAGAACATCGAACCAATCCTTGCCAGCAATTTAACCGAATTCCCAACAGCAAAATCGCTGTGGGATGCCCTAGCTATAACATATAGCAGTGGGCGTGACAAGCTCCAGACTTTCAACCTACATGTCAAGGCTAATGAAATCAAACAGAACAATCTCTCCCTAGAAGAATTGTGGATTATACTCCAAGGAGTATGGGGAGAAATTGATCGGATTGACCCAAACCCTATGACCTGCCCAACCGATATCCAAGTATATCACAAAATCAGGACGGAGCAGAAACTGTTTCAGTTTCTAAACGCCCTCAACCGGAAATATGACCCTATAAAGAGGGAAATACTCCGGTTAGAACCCCTCGCAACCGTAGAAACTGCATACGCCACTATCTGCAAGGAAGCCGCTCACCAGAACATTCTGGGAACACCTCTCAGTGACACACAGGGTATCACAGTGGGTCTAATGGCCTCTGAAACTGACGGATTAGGGTTTGCATCAAAGGGATACCGACGGGCCGAGGGAAAAAGAATCGGAACAAGTAACAGAGACGACAAAGCTCACCTCAAGTGTGATCATTGCGGTATGACAAAACATACCCGGGAACAATGTTTCAAACTCGTTGGATATCCCGAATGGTGGTCTGATGGTCAGAAGAGAGGCACAAAGACTGCGGAAAATGGGAGGTCATCCGCCACCAGCAGCCGAGATGTCACCAGAGATGAAAGCCGGAACACATCAGGGTTCGGCGGAATGGCCGAGGCAACAAGTGAAGGAGATGAATGGCTAGGTAAAGGCGGAGAAGAAGAAAGAAAAGCGGACGGGTTTGGGGCGGATGGGTTTGGGGCGGGTAAACCGAACCCATTTAGTCAAAATGTGAATATGTCACATTTGGTCCCTGAAAAAAATGGGAATGCTAATATGGCCCAAAAACATTATGGTAAACAAAAACGATGGATATTCGATTGCGGTGCAACCGATACAATGACTTATGAGTCATCGGATATTATTTCAACAACTAAACCAGAAAAAACACATATTCAAACGGCGAATGGCGGGATAATGGATGTAAAATCGGGAGGGACTATTGAGATTTCACCCACAATAAAAATCTCTAATTGTCTTTATGTCCCCTCGTTATCACATAAGCTGCTTTCCATTAGCCATGTCACAAAGGAACTTAACTGTATTGTCCTAATGTACCCTACGTTTTGTATTTTATAGGATATCAGGACGGGAGTGATCATTGGGCGTGGCACTGAAAGTCAAGGGTTGTACTATGTGGATGAGGTGACTCAAAGTGGTGCTGTGATGCTGACTCATGGGACATCGGAACGAGAAGCTTGGCTATGGCACCGAAGATTAGGTCATCCTTCTACAAGTTATTCGCATATTTTATTTCCAAAATTATTTCCAGCTAATTCTATGTCACATTGTGAAACATGTGTTTTAGCAAAAAGCCATAGAAAAACTTTTAAACCCAATAACACTAAGGCTGCTTTGCCATTTTCATTAATCCATTCTGACGTATGGGGTCCTGCCCCAGTTCTTGGGGGGCAAAACCTTCGGTACTTTGTGATGTTCGTTGATGATTGTACCCGAATGACCTGGGTTTATTTTTTGAAAAACAAATCCGAAGTATTTGAAAAATTCACTATGTTTTATGCCATGATCCAAACCCAATTTCAAACAAACATCCAAATATTCCGATCTGATAATGGCGGTGAGTTTGTTAATACCTTGTTTAAATCCTTTTTCCAAGACAAGGGAATAATCCACCAAACTACATGCCCAAAACCCCAGAACAAAACGGTGTCGCCGAAAGAAAAAATCGCATTTTACTAGAAATGACACGAGCTCTCCTAATTGAATCCCAGGTCCCGAAATCTTTTTGGCCTGAAGCCCTTGCTACTGCTACCTATCTTCTTAACCGACTCCCAACAAAAATCCTAAAGCTTAACACTCCGTTACACACCCTTTCAAAATTCTTCCAACTACCCTCAGTTCTCACTCTTCAACCACGAATCTTTGGATGTACTTCCTTTGTTCACATACCTAAATCCGATCGAACCAAACTTGACCCTTGTGCTGTAAAATGTGTCTTTGTCGGGTATGGAATGAATCAAAAGGGATACAGATGTTATAATCCAAAAACACGTCAGATGTTCACCACAATGAACTGTGACTTTCTTGAAACCGAGTATTACTACAATTCCCAACTCAGTGGTCAGGGGGAGAAGGAATGTTTAGACACACTAAGCTGGTTGAAATATGTTCCCTATGTACCAACTACAGAGTCACCAACCACAGAGTCACCAGAGTCAAATTTCAGTGCCACTGACGGTCCTAATGTTCCTCCTAACCTGGTGTCCGAGGTAAGTAATACTCATACTATTCAGTCTGGTGGTACTTTTGAAGTTCCTAATGAATCTGAGGATACCAATACTTCTAACCACGAAACTGCCACAGAACAAACTGAAAATTTGCAGGCAGATGAATTCAGACAAGAAGAACCACCATCGAGATATGTGTTACCCCCTAGAACAAACAGAGGGGTTCCTCCGAAACGGTATTCTCCTGAAAAAGAACCAAGAAGATCTAGTTATCCTATAGCTAGTGTGGCCGATGGAAACTTCACTAAGGAAGCCAAAGCATTTATCTCATCTGTTTATTCCGAAGAAACTCCTACAAACGTGGATCAAGCCTTAAAATCTAAACATTGGAAGGAAGCAATGAACACAAAAATGGAAGCTCTAACCAAGAACAATACATGGGAAAAGTGTACTCTTCCGTTGGGAAAGAAATCCGTAGGGTGTCGTTGGGTCTATACGATTAAGTATAAACCAGATGGTACAATTGAAAGATATAAAGCCCGACTGGTAGCAAAGGGGTATACTCAGACACATGGGATTGACTATGCTGAAACATTCTCCCCGGTTGCAAAAATGAACACAATCAGGGTTCTTTTTTCGATAGCTGCAAATGAAGGGTGGCCACTTCAACAGTTTGATGTAAAAAATGCCTTTTTACACGGGGACCTAGACGAAGAGGTATTTATGGATGCTCCTCCAGGATTCACAAGAGATTTCAAAACTGGAGAAGTTTGCCGTCTGAAGAAGTCTCTTTATGGTTTGAAGCAGTCTCCCTGGGCCTGGTTTGGCAGATTTACGGTAGCTATGAAAAAGTTTGGATATAAACAAAGTAATGCCGATCATACTTTGTTTCTCAAAAAAAGAGGAAAATTCGTAACCTGTCTAATTATCTATGTAGATGATATGATCATTACAGGGAATGATAAAGAAGAAATGGGAAAACTAAAAGAAGACTTGTTTGCCGAATTTGAAATGAAAGACTTGGGCAGGCTGAAGTATTTCCTCGGAATTGAAGTACTAAGGTCAAAACAAGGAATTTTCATTAATCAAAAGAAGTATGTCTTAGACTTGTTGGCAGAGATTGGAATGATAGATTGCAAACCAGCAGACACTCCTATGAGTGTAAACCAAAAACTCTATATGGAGGAAGGAGCAAAGTTAGCAAACAAAGAAAGATATCAACGGCTGGTGGGAAAACTAATATATCTCTCACATACTCGCCCAGACATTGCATATGCTGTAGGGGTGGTAAGTCAGTTCATGCACCAACCTCAAGAGACACATATGGAAGCAGTTTGGAGGATTATTAGATACCTCAAAGGAACGGTGGGTCATGGAGTCCTGTTTCAATCCCATGGACACCTAAATGTTCAAATCTATACTGATGCAGACTGGGCAGGAGATAAGGGAAGTCGGAGGTCAACAGCAGGCTACTTCGCTCTAGTTGGTGGGAATCTTGTCACTTGGAGGAGTAAAAAACAAAAAGTGGTTGCCCTTTCAAGTGCAGAAGCTGAATTTAGAGGCATAACTCGAGGTTTAACAGAAGCCATGTGGATACAAAGACTCTTAGCTGAGATTGGTTTTCCGTCAAAAGAAACAAGTAAGATTATGTGTGATAATAAAGCTGCAATTCAGATTTCAGAGAACCCAGTACAACATGATCGAACAAAACACGTGGAAGTTGATAGGAACTTCATCAAAGAAAAATTGGAAGATGGTACGATTGAACTGCCATTCGTTCGATCAAAGGATCAGCTGGCTGACATTCTAACAAAAGCAGTTAACGGAAAAATTTTCAACGATTGTTTGGGCAAGTTGAATTTTGGAAATCCAACTATTCAACTTGAGGGGGAGTGTTAGAAAGGAAAGTCTGACCTTGGAGATAACCGCAGCAAATCAACAGCAGGACTTGATGCAGCAGCTAATCAACAGCCGGACATCCAGCCATCCAGCCATCCAGCTAATCAACAGCAAATCAATGACAGCTAGTAGTCAGCTGCTATCATCCATGTTTAGATTACGGTTTTGTGTATAAATACAATACTTTTCATTGTAATCAAATATACAGAAATACATACCTCAATTGATAGTTCTGAATCAACCTCTATCAACTTTTAACATATTCATCACAATTAACTTTGCGAACATAGTTAGAAAGAGATGTTCAGATTGTAAAACTATTCTTCGGTGATTTTATCTAAAATACAACTCATATCGTCGGTTAGATGGTTTTTCAGATCTCCAACTTTACCTTATCTAAAGGACACGTGGTTAGGCATATCAGAGCGTAAATTCCCATGCTTATTAACTTCACTTGGATTTTAAAAACTATAGACTATTGGGAAAACAAATAACTTACCTCAATTGTGATGGGCCTTAAACAAATATTAAATTAGTTCTGATGCAACAAATGGTGAAGGGACATGGCCTGGACCAATAAAATAATGCCTAGGCACTTCAAATATGAATCTAATATAATATAATGGATGTATAACTCTATAGCTATGGGCCGGATGGTGGGCCCGTACCCACCCTCCAATGCTCGTAAGTTATTAATAAAACATTGTCCAGGTGTTCTATAGTGGTCTTATGGTATCCTTTCACATGATCCCAATAAGACTCGTTTGGCGGCATACCTTTACTAAACAACTTAAATGCCTCTTTGAATGTCATTTGACCATGCACGCGATTTGTCTCTTATTTTATTTGACAAATGAAACAAGAGACACCAAAACATCTTTGGGGTTTCTATATATATAAACAAAACGACATCCGGAATCAAGAATGGATTGAAGCCATAAAGTGTAGGGTATATGGATGGCTAAGAGACATGCCGAATTTGGATCTACATAAGCAAGTGTTTTTCTAAATATTCCACTTCAATAAAGGGTAAACATTTATAGGGGTTAGCGAGGAGAAGAGGGTGTGCTAAAAGACCGTTATTTTTATACGTGTTCCTATTTACCAAAGCAAACACGAGGACCTTGAGCCATGTTGTACCAGATTTTGGCAATACGGCCACGTAGATATCAGTTAGACAAACTTTGAAAGTGTCTTCTAATGCCATCACAATTTCTAATCTATCCATTCTCCTTTGGAAGACTAGCAAGCTTATTGATATGCGCAAAATACAGCATATAAATTATTTAAACAAGACATAAAATCAACCATTTTTATGTACTAATGTTCGAAAAAGTGTGTTTCTTTGAATACTTTTGATTTCCAGGACTAAATGAGCTTAAACATACAAAAGGAACAAATTAACAGCAAAATACCAACACAAATACAAAAAAGATGAGTTGACACACCATGCCTACCCTCCAAGCTACACCTCAAGACCAAAACAACAATCCAAAATACAAGCACGGGATCATGCCATCTAGACACGGGGTCGGGCCCCACCACATAATGTGTTCGGAGGCCATGCGGATCAAGACAAAACAAAGCAGACCAGAGAAACGGGGTCGTGTCTCAAGTATACGGGTTGTGGACAACTCTAAGATATGCAAAATCTCCCAAAGGACCCCACAAAGTTGACCACAGTGTCGTGCCTACTGTCACACGGGGCCGTATGTGCATACGATCTGACACTAGCCATTAAACGAAGATAGAGAAAGAAGGGACACGGGTCGTGCCCCATGGACACGAGACACTTGGCTACAGGCGCTGATCGATGCCCACCATGCTCATACTGAGGCGCTTTTGATGTAGGTGATCCAGGGCGATATCTAAACAGCTCTGGATCATGGTCGGACCGCCGTACTGAAGCCGACGATGCCTCCATACCTAGGTCAGGATTCGTAGTTGTGTGGCACCGCTCAGGATCTGGGGCGTCAGGCACCACTTAGGATCCTCAGTTTCCGGATTGGACGGTTTAGGATAGTTTCTTGTCCTTTTTGTATTTTTACTTTGGAAAAATTACATGTTTTGTCCTTTAACTTAACACTATTTTGTAGGCAGTGTCCTTTTCAACGAATTTTGTAGTATTTTGTCCTTTATAGGGAAAATTGTTGCACGTTACATCCTTTGGTCCTAACCCAGTTAGTTTTTTTGTTAAGTCTGGTTAAACAAGGGTAGTTTAGTCTTTATACCCATTTATTTAAAAATATTTTAATATATAAAACAAAAAGAGTTTAAAAAACTAATTTTCTTATAAAAATTAAAATCTCTCTCTATACAAACACATAAAGTTCTCTCTCTCTCTTTCTCTCTCTCAGCCTTTATCTAACACCACTATCTCCCACCTCCCACCACTACAACCATCCGCCACCCTTTTCAACCATCATCCGCCACCACCTCCCACCGTAACCATCCGCTGTCGCCCACACATCTACCACCAACATCATCTCCCACCTCACACTACCACCACAACAACAACCATCCTCCGCCGCCCACACACCTCCCACCTCCCATCATAACCACAACAATCCACCACTGCCCACACATCTACCACCAACATCTTCTCCCACCTCCCACCACAACCATATGCAGCCGCCCACACATCAAACACCATCCTCATCTCCAACCTCCCACCACCACCACCACCACAACCACACCATCTATCATCGCCGCCCCACCCCAACCCTAACCAAACACCTAGCTACTGTCAACGGACCTCCATTGCTACCCCACCCCTAACCAAACACCCAAACACCACCGTCCACCCAATTGTCTAACATCCTCATCGTTGTCACCCTGCGCCACCGCCCACAACCACTCCTCCACAGCCGAACTCCTCAGATTGTGTTATAGTCTAGAGAGAGATTAGAGAAAGAAGAGTTTAGATGTTTGATAGAAAGAGAAAAGAGAGAGGAGAAAGAGAGGGGAGACTTTAGAGAAAGGGGTTTATTTTATTTATTGATTTTTTTATTTTTTAACAAAATAGTCCCTAAGTATAATTTATTTACACAATAGTCCCTGGCGTGATGAAATGACAAGAATCCCCCTACATGACCAGACTTAACAAGAAAAATTAACTGGGTTAAGGCTAGAAGACAAAACTTGCAACAATGTTCCCTATAAAGGGCAAAAGTTGTCAAAATTTGTTGCAAAGGACACTGCCTGAAAAAAGTGTGAAGATAAAGGACAAAACGTGTAATTTTTCCGTTCACTTGTTTATGTATTTTAGATTATGTCATGTATAAACAAGTCTAAGATCAGCTGCCATACAAAGAATGATCCTATCAGTCTGTCATGTCTAAAGTAACCCTATACATATAGGGCTATACGATTCGTATTGAAAATGTAAAGTGTGCTACTAGATTTCAAGGTGTGCCAAAAGACGGAACCTGTGGTATAATAGTTTACATTTTGTCTCTCAACAAGTTGCTTTGGTTTTGAATCTTTTAACAAATTTTGCAGTTGGGTTACTATATTAGAAAGTAAATAACAAGTTTTATCATTTACGCTTACACACTTTTGCAGGCAGTATCCTTTGGCGTAAAAGTTGGCAAGTTTTATCCTTAATGTTTCAAAATCTTGCATGGTGCGCCCTTTAAGCCTAATCTAGTTAAAAAAATTTTGTTAAGTATGGTAAGGTGCAAGGCACATGAGGCATTCTTGTCATTTCACCTCCCCAAAGGCTATTGTGTAAACCAAGGGACTATTGTGTACAAATTAAAAAAAAAAAAGATATTTAAATAAAACGAAACCCTACACTTTCTCTCTCTTACTTCTCTCTCTCACTCTCTGTCACCTGTCGCCACCTCCCACCCCACCTATTGCCACCTCCCACAGTGGGTGGCAACGTACTTCTCGAGCGTCTATACACATATTTGGTACTACCAACTATTTCCTGAACTTTATTCCACTGTATCTCAGCAACAAAATACAACAATAAAGTTTATAATAGATCAACATTTATATCTAAATATAAATAGTTTTTTTTAAGATTGCTAAAACCTCAAATAAAAGGTGTTGCTCTATTTTATGATCCACCTCTGAAAAGCTCAAATAATAACTAAAAAATGACTCAACTTCTATTTAGTTACATCCCACAGATGTAGAGAAAAGCACTTAAATCTCTAAATGAAACACACCAAGTTCAACAAATATGTTACTCATGGAGCATGTATGACCTCCTAGATTCATATCTGAAATTTAGGCATTTACTTTGATTCAATCACCACAAAACCCTAATCCTCTAGACTCACATTGCAGAAGTAATGATCAACCTAAAAAGCTACTAACAATAACTTTTATATAAACAAATCACACAATCTCTAAACAATTATAGGAAATTCAACTATCGGCAAAACTATACACATAAAACATCATTAAATGATATAACTGTTGTTGCTTCTTCATGTTGAGGTCAATTGCTGTATACGATATGAGCTTTGAGGTCAATTGCTGTAAACAATATGAATTGTTGTTGCTTCTTCATGTTGAGGCCAATCGGTATAGATGAATCGGTTTCCGCCAATAATAATGATGAAGAAGATGATATGGTGATGATGATGAAGATGAGAGATATAGTGATGTTAGAGGATGATAATAAGAATTGATGAGCCATATTTATAGAAGGAGAGAGATTTGAAGGATGATAATAGTTAGTTAGTCCGATGAGCCGTTTATGACGAGAATTAGGGTTACGATTTGAGACTAGGAAGATAATGCGGCGATGATGATGAAGAGAGAGGGAAAGAAAGTGGAGAGTTTTTGTTTTATTTAAATATTCTTTTTATGTTTTACAAAATAGTCCCTTAATATAAGTTCTACACAATAGTCTATTGGAAGGTGAAATGACAAAAACGCCCTCATGTATCTTGCATATGGCTATACTTAACCAAACAAAAATTAACTAGTCTAGGCTCAAAGGGCATACCGTAGGGATGAGCAAATGGTACCTGGTACCGGTACGAATTTACCGAACCGGTACATTTTCGGTACCAACTTTTGACATTTTTGGTACCGGTACGGTACCAATTTTTACCCTCAACTACCGGTACCCACTTTTGGGGATTTTCGGTACCGGTCGATACCGAGCTCATCCCTAGCATACCATGCAAGATTTTGAAACATAAAAGACAAAATTTGTCAATTTTTGCGCCAAATGACACCGCCTGTAAAATGGTGTAAACATAAAGGACAAAACTTGTAATTTACTCCTTTATTAGATAATCCCATAGTTGTAGAACTCGCTAGGCGCTAGTCAGCCGGTGGGGTGGGGACTAGCGGTTAATCGGGATTAATCGGATTGAACTTTTTATATATAATTTCAAGTTTTATACATATATGTATACACACATATTGTTATACGCAATTTTTTAAGTAGGGGGTTTTGGTCGGAATCTACGATTTTTTTCTAATTTTTTTTTAATTTTTTTCTGATTTTTGGTTGGCCGACTAGGGCTGATTTGGGCCGACTAACGATTAATGGGCTGATCAGTAGAGGGCCGACTAGCGATTAATCGGTGACTAGTCGCTGACTAATCGCAGTTTTTACAACACTAGATAATTCCTTATTTCCAGAGTCTGAAAGTACTCAGTAGTTAGTCCATAAAAATTGCTTAAAAATAAAGTGAAACATCTAATAATTTAAAGTCATTTAAGTAACATGCTTAGGAACCAACCTTTTGTTGTAGCAAAGGCACCTTCAAGTCTAGCCAATCATTCCCTTAAATCAAACACAAGCGACTTATATGAACTTCTTAAAGTAACAAAGAACTCGGTTGATTCTAAAAAATGGAAATATGCATGTTGATGGCAACTTAACATGTAATATGAACCCTTTCATACAATCCATACATATTCAAAATCCTTCAAAAAAATTGAGACTTCCTCTGAATTTGTTATAAGAAACCTGTGTCTCAACACAATTCCTCTAAATTTGTTTTAGGAAACATGTGTGTAACACGAATTCTCAGCCACGCTAACGCCTTAGTGCGTTCAATTTCGCAGCCAATGATATTGTTGCAGTTCTCATTTAAACACTGGTTTGGAATCACTTTACTATGTATAACTTACTATACATTTCTTGTAATATGTTTGTATATGATCATAGTATATTATATATTGTCATACAAATATAAAGAATATCTTTGTTTTTGTATTTTAATTAAAATAAAGGCTCATATCCATATGATAACCATCAATCAGAGAATTGCCATTTAAGATTGTTTTGACCATCTTTTACAACATATGCACTGTCAGTATTAACATGGGTAACACGGTCTGACTTTGTATCGTCGATAAGAAATTGTGCTTGTTTGTATATCAATGGGATGGTGGTCTATTTACAAAGCAAAGGCAGCTTGTAAGAGGGAGATCTTGGGTTAAAGTCCCACAGACAAAAAGAGTAAAAAATTTGCCGTTAAAAAAAAAAGAAAAAGTAAGTTACAATAATAGAACTCAGAACATGATTCAATTAAGTGGTATTATATTCTTTAAATCATAATTGACTTTTCAGGTCCAGTTGAAATAATTGTGTGATATTTTATTTGTTTATATCATCATCATTATACAAGAAAATAAGGTCTATAGACAACAAATATCATATAATATATATATATATATATATATTATATATATGGGAAGGTTTAAATGAGAACATCCAATTTGTGTACTATGAGAATAAATCTCAGCCACTCATCTTTATCACTTGTGTTTTAATGAAAAGGTTAATTTGGTAATTATACACTGCCCTTCTCCATGTAAACTCAACATCATTAGAACACAAATAAATAAAGTCACGCTCTTACCAGATAATGAAATCACCCTCCTTTTCTTCAACAATTTCTTCGATTGTTCAATTTCTTCAATGATTTTAGGGCTTATAAAATCTTCAATCGGCTTTGAATCAATATTCGTTGATTTCTCTGTGATTTGCAGGTATCAAACCAGTTTTCAATAATTGTTAATTCAACTATGTTCTTCAATGATTGTTGATTTGGTTACATGTTCAATTTCAATTTTCAATGATTGTTGATTTTGTTTCATATATTTCAAGATTTCAATTTGAATATATGGATGTTACATGTATTCCACGATTTCTATTCATATGGTTCCTCATAATTTGCCCTAATTTGTTCATGTTTGGTGAATTGCATTTATGGTTTGTCTTAAAACTTTTTTGAGTAATAGTGATTTTACAAGTAATTTTAGCTCTATATATTTCTTTATATTGTACAGATTTGTGTAGTTTCTTGTATAGTGTAATATCAGCATCAGTGTTTATTTTTTGAATTGCATGTGCTTTGATGTTTTATCATTAGTTTAATGACTTTCTATTCTGTTTTACACATGTGTAATTGCTTATTTCTTTCTTTACAAATACAAACAATTGGGGCTCATGTGGTTGTTTACGATCTTGAAACCAGATATGTGTAATAGTATCTTGTTTAGAGTTACACATGTGTAACTGTTAATGGCTTGCATTCCATCATGTTCAGATGTACACATGTGTACGTGGTTCTTGGAACATTTTCTTGAAGCACACGGTAAGTGTTTGTGTATTACACATGTTTAAGTGTTTATGTTTTACACATGTGTAAATTTTTGTTTTACATGTGTAAGTGTTTGTTTTGCACATGTGCAAGTGTTTCTTTTTTATACATGTGTAAGTGCTTCCGTTTTACCCATGTGTAAGTTTCTATTTTACGCGTTAAGTGTTTGCTTTACACATGTGTATGTGTTTCTATTTTACACATGTGTAAATTTGTGTATGTGGCATACTATGTATAAATTCTCAGGTAAACAACCAAAGCTAGCGTTAACTGAACAAGACGCAACAATGAAACAAGTCATAGCTAATGTGTTCAACGAACCTATCCATTGTTTATGTATGTGGAGTATTATGTATAAACTGATGAAGATGGTAATTGTGATGAACAAAGTCATAGTGATGAAGATAATGATGGTGAATGAAGTTTTTTTATATTTATTTCTCTAGTTTTTTTTAATAAGGTATTTATGCACTATGTATATTAAATATGTAGCATTTTGTTGAATTTGAACTTTTGTTTTGTTGTGGTATTTTATGGTTTTTATATTTTATTATTTCAATGTTTTAAATATGTGTTTGTTTTACACATGTGTATGACATTGAATTTTTTTAACTTCACTTAGGGCTGCAATTAAGAAGGGCAACTCAGTTATGGAACCTCAAATTCAGGTTCTGGTTATACCCCTAGACTGGTTGAATACTTAAAGGATGATTTTGTATACTTTTTTTTTCTTACTTGATAAATTATTGGCTTTTTATGTACATTCTTTGTCCTAGGAGCATTAATCATACAAGGGTAGTGGCCTTTTCATGGTGTTTGCATTGTTGGTCAAAGCTGAGGTTAAAGCAATGGCTTTTGTGGTTGTCATTGACTTTGTTGGTTTTCCTACTTTAACCCAATTATTGATAAAGCTATTGATAAACAAGAAGATTTTCATGAGTTTTAGGTCTAATAAACATTAAAGCTGCTGAGATGAGCAGCTGCTTGTCTTTGTGATTGTGTCTCTGTGTTTAGTGTCTATTCTTGCGGCCATGTATCTGCTTCCTGTGTAGGTGTCTACCAATTTGGTTACGTTTCATGACTCCACTGCTTCCAGCTTTCCTTTTAGATGAGATAATTGAGACGTGTTTATGTCAGAAAAACATCTCATCACAATGCAAGTAGTTGACATGCATATTTTTATTTTTAAATTACTATATTTATGATTGATAATTTCCCATTTGTATGTTCGGATTTTTATTTTTAAATTACTATATTTGTGACTTAAATTACTGTGTTTGTGACTGATATTTTCTTAATAGTGTGTTTGTTATTTTTTAAAGGTTTGCAAGGCTAATGGCATAGATCACACACCGATGCTACGAATAAAAAACCTAACAAGATTGATAAACTCACATTAAAAGAATACCGCGTTGTAAATTGTCGTCATCGTGGCATCGCGCGGGTATCCTACTAGTATTATTATGTGTATGTTTTACACATGTGTAAGTGTTTGTTTTACACATGTGTATGCTTTTGTTTTACGTTTTATGTTTTACACATGGGTAAATTGTTCACTATGATTTTTTTTATTTATGATTTACACATTTTCAAGGGTATTACACATGTGTATATTTGTTCCATGTTAGCTATTTGTTTATGTTTTACACATTTTCTACTGAATTACACATGTGTAAATTATTCCCTGTCACTAATTTGGTTCGGTTTTACACATTTTCAGCTCAATTACACATGTGTAAACTGTTCCATGGTCACTTAATTGTTTATGTTTTACACAATTTTAGCTTAACACATGTGTAAGTTTTGAATTAAACAAGATAGTATCTTATGTAAAGGAGGACGGCACCTCGGTAAATTTGTTGATAACAAAAAATATTTACAATCTGCGGGCATTGGGCTTCCCGGGAAATACCCTAAGGAGGATACCAACCCCAAACCACTAGCTATGGTCAAATAACAAGGCCTCGACCATGAGCTAAACTATAAATATAAAAAAACCTATTCTAGACACCAAAAAAACACCAACGACTACTCCATCTGGATGCAGCTTGTGGGACAGATAGTCATCTAACTGAAGTTTATCATAATACGAAATATCAGCATGTGGAAGATGCCTTGAATATGCGAAGTCATCGTCCAAGTCATCACCCCTGATGTCAATAAAACACAAGTAAATCATGAATTTAACAAAAACATCATACTGAATTGTAGAAAGGTATGTACTGCCAATATGATCAAGCAATCAAAATATAAAAACAGAAAACATCTTCATGCAGAACTCAGATCGACTAGAAGAATAATTTCCTACATCAACTTGTTGCTCAACGTTCTTTGTTACCACTGACTTGTGCTCATCTAAATTTGCTTCAATTACAAAAGATTGACAATGATTAGGATGTTGTTAAAAGAGCTGACTGCATATGTAAAATTTTGCAACTAGTGTCAGCAGCACCACTGGATTGGTGTTGATGTAACTAGTAGCAGACGATGAAGTGCTGAAATCTAGGTTGATGTCCTAGATCTATGATAAGCTAAGCCACCTCTTTGTCATTGCTTGAAACAGTAATTACAGACTCTTATATTCCTTTGCAACATTTAAATCACTAGATGATGCCGCGGGGATTGAATTTTGAGCACACTTGGCACAGAAAACACGACCACAAAATTTGCAGTGATGTGAATCACACTCATAGCATACCCTACAACTCTGATTGGGCATCCAAAAGTCCCTCTGACACGTTAACTAGCTCAGAGTCAGACCGCTGAGGGACCCCCAAATTCAATACTAACTAAGATGTGTAAACATCTTATTTACACATGTGTAAATTGCTTAATCACTCAAATTCAATATTAACCAAGATGATTTACACATGTGTAAACATATTACCTACACATGTGTAAACATCTTACTTACACATGTGTAAATTGCTAAATCACTCGAATTCAATATTAACTAAGATGATTTACACATGTGTAAACCATAATATATAAAATTTTAGTTATATATTTTTTTATATAACATACCCCTTTACATGTGGCAACTAATTGGAGTTTCTTTGGTTGTTTTTCCATAACCGTGTTCAACATCTGTTTCTTTTTTTCTTTTTTGTTGTTCACCACTCCTTGATGCTTCTATTAAAACAATAGAAGGTAGTTAAACAATATGTACAAACAACTTACTTATACATGTGTAATTTTCTTATTACACAAATGTAATAGTAACGAAGATGATTTACACATGTGTAAATAAGGGTGAGAATAAGTAGGTCCGACCCGACTAGAACTCAATAACCGAACCGAATAGTACTCGAAACCGACCCTAATAGAGTAATTCGGGTATTTTTTCGGTTCCTATACTTCTAGTATATCGGGTATTGGGCCGGTTCAGGGTCGGGAACTAATAAGAACCGATATAAACTACTTGGACCGATTAATTAATGTACAAACTAAAGTGGGCCGAAGCCTAACAACATAAGTTAACCTACAACTATTAATAACAAACATATATCAGATACCTAAACAGCTATTAATATCAAATATATATCAGATTTAAATGCACAGTTCGATCAAAACACATGATTCTTCAATAAATCTTCAATAATTTTCATCACTTTTGCAAGTTTTGCTGCTCCACGACTCATGAGGTACATGATTTCTGACACACATAAAAGAACATGCATGCAGAATCCATATATAAAAACTAAATAATATAACGGGTACGGGTCGCAGACTGGTATGCAGCCTATTCGCAGTCGGTGTGCAGCTTATTTGCAGCCTGTTCGCAGCTGGTACGCAACTTATTTGCAGCCGGTATGTAGGCCTGTTCGCAGCCGGTACGCAGGCATGTCCGCAGCCGGTCAGTAAGCCTATTCATGGCCGGTCTGAGTTGTCAAACATGCGATGTTTGTAGATAAGTTATGTAGCAATATTAACTCCCTTGACTATCTATTTATTAACGTTATTTTTTCTTATTGTTTGAATGTAGATGGATTCCATAAATGTCGAGAATGTATCAAGCGACGACTCTCAGAGAAGAGGAAAGAGGAAGATACAAAATGTTGAAAAAGATTTGGGTGAGGAAGCATCTAAAACTTTGAGAAGGCGTTTAACAAATACGATAATTTATTAGGTTTAGGTAATGACCCAATGTTTACTTGGAACCGAGTTTGATAGAAACCGGAACCGACCATATATAGAGGGTATTATTTCAGCTATCGATTTATAAGGTGTTCGGTTATCGGGTCGGGTCGGTTACTCATCGGGTCGGGTTAGTTATTAACAAATGCTCACGCCTATGTGTAAACAACTTATCTACACATGTGTAAGTTTCTTAATAACACAAATTCAATATTAACTAAGATGATTTACACATCTGTAAACATCTAACTTTAACATGTGTTTTATGATCTATAATTTACACATATTTAAACCTACATATGTATGTTTAAATCTATTTAATAATAAATACCTTCACATTATATTTATAGAGAGATGTTAGATATAGTGCTTTTAGAATTTCAATAACTAATTCAGTATATAACAACATAATACAACAATAGATATACTGGATTTTAGAAAACCACCTCCTAGCAAAAACAACATATTTCTAACTAGAGAGGAAACCTGGTGGCTTGTACTTATTCCTACTAAAATAACAAGCTAAGTATTATATAAACATCCCAACCAAAACACATTCTGTAGCGCCCCGCGTTTTATTATTATTATTTTTAATAATAATAATAATAATAATAACAATAATAATAACAATAACAATACCCTATGACATTATGCGACGATCGGGATTCTACAGCGGGTTCCAGACGCGATTGGGCCACAACCAGGCTTTAGCCCAACCTATCAAACCCTAGCCTATAAACTAATCTCATTCTTCCCCATTTTCACTAAAACACTAAACCTACCTCACACAACCATCCAGCCGCCCCCCCCCCTGCGATTTCCGGCGACTCTCTGGCGGCCAACTGTACACAAACACAAATAACCCCCTTAGAGATTCCAGCGCTTAAAGTTTGATTCTACCTCCTTCCTCCTCCTTTCTCCCGCACCCTACACCACCGTCGGCCACCGCGGCAGTGGCGGCTCACCAGAAACGAAGCCGCAGCAGCGGCAGTTCCTCCGGCAACACTCGTCACCTTTCCAAATTCGCGTCACCCTCCATCCTCCCTCACCACGCAGCAGCAGCGATAAACGACACCGTAGTTGTAGGAGCCAACGCACAGTGGCGGCGGCCGCAGTTAGCGGCGGCTCGGCCGTTTTCTTCCATCCATGGTTCAGATTGGCTTTCGGCTCGGGTTGTCGGTTCAGGTGTAGCTCGGGTCTCGGTTCGTGGTGGATTCGGGTTCTGCTTAATCTCAGCTCAGCTTTCAGGTTCACTCTTTCGGGTCCGGGTAATGCTTCGGCTCCAGTCTCAGTTATTCTGGGAGAAACTCGGTCCGACTCGGTTCAGTTGGTGTCACTCGGCTCAGTCTCGGTTCAGGTACAGATTTAATATCTGGTTCCGTTCGAGCCGGCTCAGGTTCAATCTCGGTTCAGTCAAGGTTAGTCTCGGTTCGGGTCTTGGTTTTGCTTCTATTTCGAATCCCGTTAATTCTTTTCTTTCGGCAGGTTACGATTCGTTTCGGTTCAGTTCATGGCTCATGTTCAGCGGGTTCGGGTCTCGGTGCAGAGGTTCGGGTCAGCATGAGTCAATGCCAGTTTTGGCTTCGGTTCGGGTCTCGTTTGGTGTTCGGTCAAACCTGGTCAACTGTTGGTCAACGGGTCAGATTCAAGTTCGGTAAAACTCTAAGCCTCGTAGTTCATTTTACTTATATTAATGATTTTGTATTCGCGACCCGAGCTTGTACAAATGGTAACACTTGAACATAGAAATATATATATATATATATATATATATATATGTTTCATGATTTAAAATTTCGTAACGTCTCTTATAAAATCATCGTGGTAGAATTATTGCGTTTTGACAAATAATATCGACACTCGTGTGTCGGGATCGTCCAAAAACAAGGGGAAACTCTGCCCGATTTTCGACTAATATATATATTTATTTATTATATCTATCGACGAAATATACTTATTCGTTACATCTGTCGACAAAATATATATTGATTTATTATGCTTCCGGCAATATATATATTTACACATTTCTCATTTTCGACAAAATCCATTTAATTATTATACCGTTCGACAACATATTTAATTATTATTCTTTTCGACAAATAAATATCTATTTAACGACAAGATATAAACAGTATTCCTTCCGTCAAAATAAATATATATTATATACTTTTCGAAAATGATACTTCTCTAACGACAATGTATATATATAATATGTGTTTCCGACGAACAATATATATATTTAGCTACTATTCTTTTCGTTAACATGCATATATATCTATTATCCCGTTCCGTCAAAATATACATTTATCTATTTTCTTTTAGCCAAACTATATATTTATCTAGTAATCTTTTTCGTCAAAATATACCAATATTTATATACAGTTACTTGTTAAACCTTCCGACAAGGGTGTAATTTATTCGCTAAACCTTTCGACTAAATATGCTCCACGATTAGACTTTTTCGCCAAAATATATAAGAACACGTCTATTATTCTCGTCGACAAAACATAATAATTTAACGAAGGAATATATTTATCTAACTGCAAATACCTATATATCTTTTATACTTTTCGCCAAAAATATATATATTTATTGTATTATTTTGATAACACTCTTACGGCACCTTTAACGAATTTAACTTTAGAGTCGTTATCCGTGCTAAACGTACACGTACCTTCAACTCCGATTCGATTATTCATCCATGTTCGTTGTCATTTAAGGTGGCATTGGTGTTCCTTTCTCCCACTCATCAACTCGTCGTGGAATTTCCAAAGAAGACTTAGCAATTCTGTGAGTACACTCGACCCACATTTGTTTATATCACTTTTTGGGTGTAACATGTTTCCATATACAAAAATCACAAACACTTAAACTTTATGAAACGCACAAACAATCCTATACACATGACTACTTGAATCGTATACTTGTTGCTTGTCTGGGGATAAACGTTGTGCTATGCTTTAGTCATTAACTATTTTTAGCCTTTGTTTGACATGCTTAGCGCTATAGGAATTCACGCATCCACCTCCATCGTGTTATTCGTGAGGTCATGTTAAAACATCGTGATTGCGTTACGGGTTTGATTATTAGCATTGCATGCCTTGATATTGCTCTTGTATAGATTTGGTTGCCATGAGGATTGTTTAAAACTTTATTCGTATACGTATGCTATGCTTAAACTTGTGTACTCGCCTTTGCTTTTGCATTGACTTTATTTTAAAACATGTTACAGGTTGAAGGAGATGACGCTATGAAAACAATATAGCAAGGACTAGATACACACAAATTAGACGTTAGGTTTAATGTCGACGTATCAATTTTGTTATGACTTTGCAAATGTTAGGTTGTTCTTTGTTTTGTTACATTGATGTATTTGACAATTCTTATGAAATGAAATATGGTTTAATTAATTATTGTCACTTAATAAAGTTGTGAGCAATGAGCAATCTCGTTTTCGTCTCATCCCGATGTTTCCGCCATCGGTTGGGGTGTTACAGATTGGTATCAGAGCCATAACTATAGGGAATTAGGCAAATTGCTACGCTTTTGACCTAGTCTATAGTTAAGTACCATACTTGACCATACGTGATTCACATGCTAACTTCTTAAAACGTCTCTTATATGTTAGATTTATGAAATGCTTTACGTGTTCATACTCGTTACATTATTTCAATCATACGCATTCCCTAATGTATTTTACTCGATTATACTAAACTCGAAAACACTCGTATTACACAAGTGAGACGACTTCACCAAAATAGGCGTGATATCCACAATTTGGTGAACGATTCTCATTACGCTCATTCTTTATCTTTTTCACGAAGTTACACCATCAAGTTAGGAGTGACATCCACACCTTGATGGAAAACTTCCCATTCAAACTCTAGTGGACTCTCGTCAAAGTGTTGTTAATTTTGACCCGAAGAGTGCCAACCACACTTAGGGTACGAAATCGTCGAGTTAGGGGTGAAACCCGCACCTTGTCGATTAAGTCCCATTCCTCGATTTTCAATCTCTCCAAAGTTTCGATTTCCAATCGATTAGAGATGTGTAATAACTGGAAGGGTAAAATGCCGTTAATCGCTTCTCGACGAGAGCGTTTTACCTATAGGCCAAAGCACGTTTCTCTAATTCGAAAGGATCTTCGATTCACTTTGGAATAGTCGACGTTTCTCTACCCGAAACAGTCTAATGTTCTCTGAGACTCTCTTTTATACCATTTCAATTTATACATGACTTTTTATATACTTGTTACCATTCCTTTCGAGTTTCTAATTTATTTTAAGGTTTTTACGCAATTCATATTAAACCTTTTCATCCACTTATACATTATTTGCATACATGATTTCAAAACGTCATCAACTAGACTTATATTTCTCGAAAAGTCCGAAATGGAGACCGTCGTCGAGATAGGAGTGAATTCCTTACCTAGACGATCAAACTTCGTTTCCTTCCTTCCTTAAAACGACCTCACCAACGGATTGGGGGTGATTCCCATACCTCGGTGATCGTTACCAACCCTCCTTCTTGGAGACTTTATTACACAAACCACATGTTTAAATTGTATACCTAAATCTTTTATCATGTTGTCAAAATTCTTACTTAGACGAATTTCAAAACGTACTATTTTATCAAACGTATTTCCCATCCGGTAATCTATTTCATATAAATCCCATACGCATATACTTGGTCACCACATGAAACGTTTTGTTTTACGATTTTCAAAGCTCGACAGAATGCTACCTACCAACTTAATCGGTCCAAGGAATACCTTGCCCACAAGTCTTATGTTTAACTTAATCACTAAAACACGCTCCCTCAATAACTTTATGTTAAAAATTTTCGTTTGTAAAAAAAAAAAATCAAACCAATATCTTATAGGCATTATGGGATCGTTGTACTAAAGGTGTGTTTGGGATTGTTTTTGCAACCTAATATTTTGTTTTGTGTTTGAAGGCGCAAATATTAAATAAATAAATAAATAAAAATCTATTTTTAGTGTTTGGTAAATAATTAAAAAATATATATATATAATAATAATATATAAAAAAAACTGATTTGTTTTACGTATTTTAGAGATCAAAGCTCATCTATTTATAACTTTATATGTACATGTATATATATTTTTCAAACACTCAAATAGTTGATTACCTGATTATTGTGATATCAAATAACATAATCAAATCCAAACACTATCTTCCTACAGTATGTTTTGTTACAACTAATTATCTGATTTTGATTATTCAGAACGCATAATCTATTTTCAAAACTCAACCCCAAACACCCTCTAAATCTCTCATCGCGATTAAGAAAACATTTTGCTAAACGTTTTTCAACGGTCATTAAATCAATTAACACGGATTTCCTCTCAAGGGTCAACGTTTCACAAGCACCACTAAATTTCAAATCTCTTATATCCTTTGAAAACAATGTGAACTTACTATTTTAATACCTTATCATACACCTCCCGAAATGTCACATGAGTTTCAAAACACGTGGGCAAGAAAACTTTATGAAGACCAACCATTTTCGACCTACTTAAATTCTTTTAAAACAAATAGTAGCACTCCCGTCCTTTACAAAATACGTAACACATAATCGATAAGTACTTTATATTCCTTTATATTCACACACTAGATCCTATATTCTAAGTTAAACTTAAGCCTATTTTAGAAGCGATAACCTCAAAGTTTTGCTCAAACAACAATACATGCTTATCGTCGTACATGGTTTAGTCAACTGTTGCATGACATTTTAATCATATCATTCGCTTTACACACCCTGATCTCTCGACTATTTTATGTAAATAAATTCGTAGCATTCAATTCATATCATACGCACAATTATCGTCTGTTACACTTGTTGACGTTCATAATTATACACATATTCATGTTCATGAAAATAACGTGTCATCTTTCATGCTTATTATAACACCTAATGGCATACCTCCCAACATCGTCCGTGGACAGGAGAGATTCCTGGCTCATAAGTAATGCCCTACCTCTAAAATAACCAACGCGTTTTGGGCTTAATGCTAGTGGATGAGAGGAGAACTCCACAGTTAAGCGTGCTCAAGTGGGAGTAGTACTAGGATGGGTGACCTCCTGGGAAGTCTCCACCAGGAAACAAAAAACAAAGCCGTGAGTTCCTGGATGGGCCACCCATCAGGGGCAAAGCGGACAATATTGGTGATAACGAGGGGCAGGGGTGTTACAGAGTGGGAAGTCTCCACCAGGGCAACCAAAAACAAAGCCGTGAGTTCCTGGATGGGCCACCCATCAAGGGCAAAGCGGACAATATTGGTGATAACGAGGGGCAGGGGTGTTACACTTATACTTATCATCACATTCATGCATATACGTCTTATATCCATGCTTATACTTATTTCCATACTTATGCTTATACTCATACACATACTTATACTTGTACTCGTATTCATATTCATGCCTATGCACGAGCGGAACCCGAGGGATTCGCTTACGTGGGCCACAAGCTAATTACACGCTACGCACTACATTCTTACACACACGCAAACTTATTTTCAGAATTTATGTACACCTTTATTCATGTGCTGCTAGTACAAGCTATGCGGATCATGTGATGATCGGTATAATCGCGGGTGCACACGGGATTATAGCGATAAGCGCATGAGAACCATAGAGTGTACTACCGCGTATGGTAACACACGGAACGTAACATTGCATCGAGTAACGAAACGGTCGCAACGTGGTCAAAACATGGTGGATACGCCGCTGGTACTTCCTATACATAAGTGTTTTCACCATGCTTCCAAACTTTCGTAATACGTGCCATGAGAAATCCGGTGATTTACAGACCATAATATGACCTAACACGCCAGCTTTAAACAACTCACAACTGCATTGCTAAGTGCGCGCTACCCGTTATCCACGACGAGTCTTAATCCCTAACGTAACGTTTTCGTTTGTTCATATACATATGCCATCCTTACACGAGTATTCGTTGATCGAATCAATCGTCCGCTCTTATGCCTCCGTTACCCCCGTTAACCTTGTCTTTTATGCAGCCTCGCTTATAATCAATCGTGTAAGCATTCAAACCCTAAATGCCTTCTTACTCTAAAGTTACCTCCCATTCTCGTAGATAGCAACACGCTTGATTGGCCGCTACCTCGATAACTAGCTTATTTTAAATACCTAGCCTTCTCGTTTTCCGTCATTAAACAACTCTCTACAAAACCGAGATTTATTAACGCTCTTCAAAGTCGATAGAACTTTGTAACAACCTACGGTTCGACCACACTCACCACTAAACTGCATACCACTTCTTACGAGAGCTTTTCTGCTTAGATGGCATATCATTGAGTTAATCAAGCTCGTTTAAACCACTCTCCTATACGCCTACTTACGCGCTTTACTTACGCTTGATGGCTTTAATCTTTCTAGTCAAGCAACTTCTTCTTGCAAACCTAACTCTTCGATGCTCTAAATTTCATGCTTTCCCGTACGTATCCAGAACTCCCAGTCTTGATCGTTAACCCTCGTTTGTTAGCTTATGCCTTTCGAGTCTTCCTCTTGAATAAATTTCGGAACGAAATTTCCTAAAGGAGGGAGACTGTAGCGCCCCGCGTTTTATTATTATTATTTTAAAATAATAATAATAATAATAATAATATAATAATAATAATAACAATAATAATAACAATAACAATACCCTATGACATTATGCGACGATCGGGATTCTACAGCGGGTTCTAGACGCGATTGGGCCACAACCAGGCTTTAGCCCAACCTATCAAACCCTAGCCTATAAACTAATCTCATTCTTCCCCATTTTCACTAAAACACTAAACCTACCTCACACAACCATCCAGCCGCACCCCCCCCTGCGATTTCGGCGACCGGCACCGTTCCGGCGACTCTCTGGCGGCCAACTGTACACATCCACGAATAACCCCCTTAGAGATTCCAGCGCTTAAAGTTTGATTCTACCTCCTTCCTCCTCCTTTCTCCCGCACCCTACACCACCTCGGCCACCGCGGTAGTGGCGGCTCACCAGAAACGAAGCCGCAGCAGCGGCAGTTCCTCCGGCAACACTCGTCACCCCTCCAAATTTGCGTCACCCTCCATCCTCCCCTCACCACGCAGCAGCAGCGATAAATGACACCGTAGTTGTCGGAGCCAACGCACAGTGGCGGCGGCCGCAGTTAGCGGCGGCTCGGCCGTTTTCTTCCATCCATGGTTCAGATTGGCTTTCGGCTCGGGTTGTCGGTTCAGGTGTAGCTCGGGTCTCGGTTCGTGGTGGATTCGGGTTCTGCTTAATCTCAGCTCAGCTTTCAGGTTCACTCTTTCGGGTCCGGGTAATGCTTCGGCTCCAGTCTCAGTTATTCTGGGAGAAACTCGGTCCGACTCGGTTCAGTTGGTGTCACTCGGCTCAGTCTCGGTTCAGGTACAGATTTAATATCTGGTTCCGTTCGAGCCGGCTCAGGTTCAATCTCGGTTCAGTCAAGGTTAGTCTCGGTTCGGGTCTTGGTTTTGCTTCTATTTCGAATCCCGTTAATTCTTTTCTTTCGGCAGGTTACGATTCGTTTCGGTTCAGTTCATGGCTCATGTTCAGCGGGTTCGGGTCTCGGTGCAGAGGTTCGGGTCAGCAGTGAGTCAATGACAGTTTTGGCTTCGATTCGGGTCTCGTTTGGTGTTTGGTCAAACCTGGTCAACTGTTGGTCAACGGGTCAGATTCAAGTTCGGTAAAACTCTAAGCCTCGTAGTTCATTTTACTTATATTAATGATCTTGTATTCGCGACCCGAACTTGTACAAATGGTAACACTTGAACATAGAAATATATATATATATATATATATATATAATATATATATATATATATATATGTTTCATGATTTAAAATTTCGTAACGTCTCTTATAAAATCATCGTGGTAGAATTATTGCGTTTTGACAAATAATATCGACACTCGTGTGTCGGGATCGTCCAAAAACAAGGGGAAACTCTGCCCGATTTTCGACTAATATATATATATTTATTTATTATATCTATCGACGAAATATACTTATTCGTTACATCTGTCGACAAAATATATATTGATTTATTATGCTTCCGGCAATATATATATTTACACATTTCTGCTTTTCGACAAAATCCATTTAATTATTATACCGTTCGACAACATATTTAATTATTATTCTTTTCGACAAATAAATATCTATTTAACGACAAGATATAAACAGTATTCCTTCCGTCAAAATAAATATATATTATATACTTTTCGAAAATGATACTTCTCTAACGACAATGTATATATATAATATGTGTTTCCGACGAACAATATATATATTTAGCTACTATTCTTTTCGTTAACATGCATATATATCTATTATCCCGTTCCGTCAAAATATACATTTATCTATTTTCTTTTAGCCAAACTGTATATTTATCTAGTAATCTTTTTCGTCAAAATATACCAATATTTATATACAGTTACTTGTTAAACCTTCCGACAAGGGTGTAATTTATTCGCTAAACCTTTCGACTAAATATGCTCCACGATTAGACTTTTTCGCCAAAATATATAAGAACACATCTATTATTCTCGTCGACAAAACATAATAATTTAACGAAGGAATATATTTATCTAACTGCAAATACCTATATATCTTTTATACTTTTCGCCAAAAATATATATATTTATTGTATTATTTTGATAACACTCTTACGGCACCTTTAACGAATTTAACTTTAGAGTCGTTACACAAAATCCGTGCTAAACGTACACGTACCTTCAACTCCGATTCGATTATTCATCCATGTTCGTTGTCATTTAAGGTGGCATTTGTGTTCCTTTCTCCCACTCATCAACTCGTCGTGGAATTTCCAAAGAAGACTTAGCAATTCTGTGAGTACACTCGACCCACATTTGTTTATATCACTTTTTGGGTGTAACATGTTTCCATATACAAAAATCACAAACACTTAAACTTTATGAAACGCACAAACAATCCTATACACATGACTACTTGAATCGTATACTTGTTGCTTGTCTGGGGATAAACGTTGTGCTATGCTTTAGTCATTAACTATTTTTAGCATTTGTTTGACATGCTTAGCGCTATAGGAATTCACGCATCCACCTCCATCGTGTTATTCGTGAGGTCATGTTAAAACATCGTGATTGCGTTACGGGTTTGATTATTAGCATTGCATGCCTTGATATTGCTCTTGTATAGATTTGGTTGCCATGAGGATTGTTAAAACTTTATTCGTATACGTATGCTATGCCTAAACTTGTGTGCTCGCCTTTGCTTTTGCATTGACTTTATTTTAAAACATGTTACAGGTTGAAGGAGATGACGCTATGAAAACAATATAGCAAGGACTAGATACACACAAATTAGACGTTAGGTTTAATGTCGACGTATCAATTTTGTTATGACTTTGCAAATGTTAGGTTGTTCTTTGTTATGTTACATTGATGTATTTGACAATTCTTATGAAATGAAATATGGTTTAATTAATTATTGTCACTTAATAAAGTTGTGAGCAATGAGCAATCTCGTTTTCGTCTCATCCCGATGTTTCCGCCATCGGTTGGGGTGTTACACATTCACTAGTGTATATCAATAGTGTATATACAAGTATACTATCTCAATTCAACACATTTCTAGCCAACAAGATTACTAAGAGAGTAAGTGACAAGTTGCTAGGTAGACTTCTGAATCCTATGCTCGTTAGGGGTCAACTAAATGAATAATAAAAACACACACTTGCTCTGTTAAGATCCATCCCACAAAAACACAACCAACACCAGAAGACATAAATATGCAAATGCCTATAAAGCAAAAGAATAGTGAAACTATAAACCTAAATCTTTAAAGCTATATGTCATTCGAATCACAATAATCATTCCAAATAATATCAATTTTGAATCTAAAAATAACAATCAGACATTTATACGAATAATGAAGTTTCTATTACAAACATTCGGTCAAATAAACCATAGGGGAAGTAGATATCAGAGATATCGAAGAACAAATATTATAATTTTCACCTTGAACGGCTGAATTGATCGAATAATTAATCAAATCATAGCGAATACAGTTAAATCACACAACAGAATTGAAGAACTCAGTTTAATCGAGACTCATCGGAGGTTTTTCCTCATGAATTTTAAAATTGAAGGGCTTTTTAAACACAGATCGATTGATGGCAGGGTTTTTTGATACTAGTCATGCGTATTAGGTGATGGAGTTTTTTTGGAGGTTTTTGTTTTTGAGTTTTGACAATAATACCCTTTTAGTCTTTTAATTTAGGTTTCCTCCTCATTTTAATCCATCTAATCTTACCCCTCAATTTAGAATGATTTATGGATGAAAATTGTTCCTAGTGTTCTCACATAAATCTTCGTTCTCAAGATAACTCTCCCCTATTTATATATATATATATATATATATATATATATATATATATATATAATATATATATATAATATATATATAAATTGTGTATGTATATAATTCAAAACATCTTTAAAGGCATAAGTGGATCTGCACCATTTAAGATTTAACATGTGATCCACAATAAAAGATTGATGTTTTAATTGCAACATAACTATTACAAATGTGGAGTAGCGCATAATTTTACAAGAAATAAGAATCATGGGAATAGAACGTACTTTAATCACAATGAAAGTAGAGTAACACTCATCATGCTTCAATACCAAATCTAGGTCAAGAATGGAAACATATATTCTTCACCATGGTTAAGCTTGCAAACATAGTTAGTAGGAGATATCCAAACCATGAAACTTTTCTTCGGTGATTTCATCTAAAATACGACTCATATCATTGGTTAGATGATTTCTCCAATCTCCAACTTTACCTTCTCTAAAGAACACGTTATTAGGCATATCATCACGCAAATTCCCGTGGTTATTAATCTCACTCAGATTTTCAAAACAACATAGTGTATTGATCCCTTGGACCGCACCTTCCGCCTCTTCCTCCACCATGAATGGGCAACCCAAGAACTTTGCAACTCGCTTCACATTGTTTGTTGTATCTATTGTCATGTCCTCGTAAGTTAATAATAAGGATCGTTTGGCGAGGTACCTTTAATAAATAACTTAAATGTAGGAACTAGGTTCATATTTTATAAAATATAATTACAAAATATATAATAACGAGACTCTCGTTATTCATAGGAAATATCATAGTACAATATTGGTTGCAATAACTTAAAAAACAGAATATAAAATATAATTATATATACCAATCTTGGTTCAAGCCGCATCTCTGGTGGGTCCTTCACCCGCTCTTGATAGCATCCTAGACTGCAACAAAGAGCACACTAAAACGCTGATGATTTTGATTGAGGCACGTGTTCAACACGTTTCCCTTAAAACAGATTTCGCGCCTCTACTAAAGACGACGCGACTGTTTCCCAGGGTACAACAGCCGAAGCAGTATGTACTGTCGAAGATGGCTCACGCGCCCAAGGTTACACTGGGTAATTGTAGTGTTTGAACTTATGGAACAAAAAAGAATGTGATGGTGGTGGAAAACAAGTAGAGAGTACTCCTATCTCTAGTTGGTCTTCAAGTGTTCATCCTCCTTCTAGTATTCTCCATGTATCAAGCAATACCATATTCTTATATACACAAAAAGAAGCAGATAGCCTACTAATTGTACATAAGTTAAGGATTAGTGAAAGGTTTCACTTAATTAGAGACTTAAAACTCTAATAAAACTAACTAAATGTCATCAAGAAACTCTACTCAAGAGTTTCTCTTTTATTCACCACATGAAGATTCTAATTAAGATTTATAATTTCATTAAATTATAAATATATTAAATATCCATTCACCAAATTTCCAACAATCCCCCACATGAATGGAGATCATTCAAAACACATAAAATTTCCAGTGAAACCTCGACAGTTGAGTTTTGCATACGATAGGTAGGTGTTACCCTTTGAACATTCGCTCATGAAATGCACTTAGCCCACTAGCTCTGAGTAGACATCGATGTCTTTGAACTCGTCTGCCATTTGTGTAGACGACAATACACTTCACACAAGACTCTCCTTAGCCGGGTCATCTCCTCATAGTCGTGTCCAATAATGGTCGTGGAACACTTTCATGGTTCTGCGAGAGCTCTAGGAATTATGCCCTCAATTCCATTCGAAGCAACCCCACTTCTCTCTAACATAGATGATTCTCCTTAGATCATTAAAAGCATTGTGGTTATCGTGATTTATCCAAATCATTTACCACATATTATGCTTAGCCTCACTTTTTGTCACTGAATATCATAGGAATAAACTATGACGTATTTAAACACCCTTTTATACTTTAGGGGTATGTATAACCATATATACTAGCTTATGCATATCATTTATGCCCCCATAGTGACCACCCTTAGGCATATGAGTTAGTTGTCCTATTAAACTTAGATCTTGGGATCTCCAGTCAACTAAGTTAGGTTTCCTTCACATGCCCTTTTTCATGGGCTTTAGTCTCATTCCACAACTTGATCTCTAATAAACCCTCAGTTTGTTGGATCCATAACAGTATCTTTGACTTTGTCTAGTCACTACAGATAACTTTACTTATTTGAGATCAGTTGTCATGATGTGTTCTTAACTCGCAAGTTAATTTGCCTATTGTCAACTTTTAATACTATAACCTCAGTGGCCATCTGAATCTGGTTATAATATATGTCTTTCTAAGATAAACGTATCATTTAAGGCAAACACATCTCCATTATACACTACGACCTTTGTGTCCTCCACTTAATCGTCTGTTTGCAATGTTAGATTGGATTATAAAATCCTTATTGTCAAACTTTTATGATACAAATGCAAGGCACCCCCACATGTTATAGGATATCATCCAGATGGGGTAATGAAAACCATTTCTATATACCCTTATAGGGTTGTTTCTAAATGGATCCTCCCCCACATTTCTTGCCATTTGATCAACATTTCCGTAACTTCACTTATGATGATATTTATACATAATGATTGAACAAGATCAACCTCATTGTATCAATGAATTCAACTCATATTTCATAAGCTTTCGAGCTGACCAAAGCAACACATGCCATTGTCATAAGTTTGTCACCAACTTAGAATAATTCTAATTTAACATCTAGAATAAGCCTAGACAATGAGTTCTTGTCATTAGCTTTTTGAACAAACTCTTCAAAAGTTACATGTATTTTCCTTATAATGAATGAAAATTCTCCCTCAACTTTGTCTGTACACAAATTCTTTTTGTTTTCATAAACATTTGAATGTTTAGAGTTAATTAGTCTCCGTCAAGACTCATAATTAACCAAGTACTAGTCTAGCATGCTTTAGACTACAATACTTTAGCATGTGAACAGAAGATGCATCATTCTGATTCTTCACAACCCTAAGGATATCATAATATCACTTGTAACATTCATCCCTTGTTAAGAGAAAATAATGAGACTTATTTATAATCCTAAAACATCAATATTTAGGAAGGTCTTACAAATTATCGTATATAGCACATAGCTAATTTTTATCATTCAGTTAAGGAACATAACTTGTTTATCTTTGATCTCCAACGCTTTACCAATGACTCATAAGGACTTAAATATAAGTCTTAATCCAAGTCACTTGGCGAGCACATTCATCACCGACAAGATGAATGTTCCTCGTCTACAATCACTATTATGTGTGAGATAGAGTCAACTAGATCGACACTCAACAAGACATTCATAATTTTGCCATAAGTGATTTGTACACATCTATTGTTATTCATTAGCATATATATATATATATATATATATATATATATATATATATATATATATATATATATATATATATATATATATATATTAGGATCACTCCCAAACGAATATAAAATCTCCATTTGGTTCTAACAATGATCAAGTGGTAGACGTATCTACGTATACATCACTCGAAACAAATCTCGCAAGATTTATCAAAGGTATACAATAACATATAGTACTTTTTCTTTCATATGTTAGAATTCACACTTGTGAATTTTCCAATCACTTCTAACGATGTATGTCAACATGGATCTCGTTTGTGTATTTCATCTCAATGCACTGAGTACGTTCTTTCATTATTATCTCATGATGTGGTTATACATTTGATGTTTCGTCTTTGACTTTCAGTCAACGCAACAACCCTCAAGTTGTTTATGTCCAAATATATTCATGTCTATCCGTTTAAACCATATTCTTTTAAACAATGTATACTTCACGTTATAATTACTTTCCACAAAAATAATTTATACGTCACATACATTAGTGATTTATTTCTTTGTAGAAAATTGCATGTGTTATCCGAAGATATTGAACACAAAACAATAAAATACATTGGAAACCAAATCATAATGCCAAACACTTTTGAAATTTAAACGGAAGCATAGACGATATGTAGACATCAAATATCAAAGTGCTTATATCTTCAATACTTTATAATCTGACCGAAATCTTCTCAAAGATATCATCTCATGGCATGTCTTGAGGTACTCCCTCAATAAGACTCCATGCACTTGTAAGTACAAGTTCCCCATTTCATCATGATACTTTAAACTTGGACAATTTTGCTCAAAACAACACCAAGTTGTTACAAAGGCTATATTTAAGTAGTAAACTTGAACAATTAAATTTATTCACAACAACACCAAGTTGTTTTCCATCAAATAATATTCACGAGATTGTTACTTTGTTCAACATATGCTACTTCTAGCACGAGTAGCAAACCATTTGAATTCTCAAAACTATGCCAAGCTTTGTTTTAAAAATCATTTTAAAATATTTCATTAGTTTTGCAATGTACAATATTCATAATATCAATTAGAGTTTATGATAACATAAATCAAAACCTAAATTATCAAATGGTTTTAAATTTTTAGTCTTACTAGGCAAGTACTAAACGTTTTCTAACATGCATGTTAGAAAAACAATATATATAATGGGCACATTGAAGAATCGAACGTTTACATAAAACGTTTTCCAAGGATTAAGTTTATAAAATAAACAATTTCTTATCATTTTTAATGTACGTAGGCAATTAAATGTTTACATAAAACATTTTCATTCATTATGGCTTATACAATGTACAATCTCTAACATTGTATTTGTGATACACATTTTCTAACACACGTGTTAGAAAATTTAAGTCATTTTTATATATAAAACATGACCATTTTTGGATTTAGAAATTACAAATTAAAGTTGGTGATAAATCCGAGACAACTACACCATCACTTTATGGTGATTTAATTCTTGTATTCTTACTCTTGTGATTTTCCAATCTCTTAATACAAGAGGCATGGGTGAAAAGAGTCTCACTTACTTAGAGATTTTATTAGAGACATATACTCTAATAAAAACTAATAAATTGACATAAATCTCTACTTAAAAGTTTATCTTCCATATGAAGAGTCAAGTAAATAATAATAATAATATCATTAAATTTAAATAAATAACAAAACCATCACTTTATGGTGATTTAATTCTTGAAATAAACACACATCAACTTCAATGTATGAACTTTTATTTTTAAACCATACAAAGCATAATATAAATGTTTATATTCATTAAAATCAATGTTATAACAAATTAATTATATAAAATGTTTACATAAAACATTTTTAAGCATTTGTATTTTAACCATTTTAAACAATCATATTAAAATGAAAAAATATTTCCACAAAATATTAATTCGACTTGCTATAAACAAATATATGGTTCAAATAAATAAGTCATTTCCCAATACACATGTTAGAAAATGAACGATTAAAAAAACTTGCTACCAAACTAACGTTTTTCATAAACCTTTCTAACACAAATATTAGAAATAAATGATTACAAAAATCATTATTATTCTTATTAGTTTATATAAAATAGACTTATTTTTAACACTCAATTTTTTTGAACCATATTATATAAATAATATGATCATTTCTAACAAGCATGTTAGAACATGAAACATTTACAAAAAACGTATTGTTTATAAAAATAAAGGCGATCTAACGCATAGGTTAGAAAATTTAACGTTTACAAAACGTAGGGTTTACACTAATAAACCCGATCTAACACAAAAGTTGAAAAGATTAACGATTCCAAAATCGTTTAAAAAAACAAACGGTTGAACTAAAACTATTCGTTTTGTACCACGGTATAGGATTTAAGATTGTATCTCAATCTCAAGAAATCCAAACACAACAAATTGTACTACGTACATATTTCCCAAAAAAAATATTTATAAGATTATAATCTATAAGAATTATGTTCTTCTTATTTATTTATTTATAATCTTTTCGTAAACCCAAAATCCTTATAAATAAGGTTTTAAGATTGTAGAAATAATCTAACGGAATCTGTTTTAAGTTTGTAGGAACTAGGTTCACATTTTACAAAATATATAATAACGAGACTCTCGTTATTCATAGGAAATATCATAGTACAATATTGGTTGCAATAACTTAAAAAACAGAATATAAAATATAATTATATATACCAATCTTGATTCAAGCCGCATCTCTGGTGGGTCCTTCACCCGCTCTTGATAGCATCCTAGACTGCAACAAAGAGCACACTAAAACGCTGATGATTTTGATTGAGGCACGTGTTCAACACGCTTCCCTTAAAACAGATTTCGCGTCTCTACTAAAGACAACGCGACTGTTTCCCAGGGTACAACAGCCGAAGCAGTATGTACTGTCGAAGATGGCTCACGCGCCCAAGGTTACACTGGGTAATTGTAGTGTTTGAACTTATGGAACAAATAAGAATGTGATGGGTGGTGGAAAACAAGTAGAGAGTACTCCTATCTCTAGTTGGTCTTCAAGTGTTCATCCTCCTTCTAGTATTCTCCATGTATCAAGCAATACCATATTCTTATATACACAAAAAGAAGCAGATAGCCTACTAATTGTACATGAGTTAAGGATTAGTGAAAAGTTTCACTTAATTAGAGACTTAAAACTCTAATAAAACTAACTAAATGTCATCAAGAAACTCTACTCAAGAGTTTCTCTTTTATTCACCATATGAAGATTCTAATTAAGATTTATAATTTCATTAAATTATAAATATATTAAATATCCATTCACCAAATTTCCAACAATCCCCCACATGAATGGAGATCATTCAAAAAACATAAAATTTCCAGTGAAACCTCGACAGTTGAGTTTTGCATACGATAGGTAGGTGTTACCCTTTGAACATTCGCTCATGAAATGCACTTAGCCCACTAGCTCTGAGTAGACATCGATGTCTTTGAACTCGTCTGCCATTTGTGTAGACGACAATACACTTCACACAAGACTCTCCTTAGCCGGGTCATCTCCTCATAGTCGTGTCCAATAATGGTCGTGGAACACTTTCATGGTTCTGCGAGAGCTCTAGGAATTATGCCCTCAATTCCATTCGAAGCGACCCCACTTCTCTCTAACATAGATGATTCTCCTTAGATCATTAAAAGCATTGTGGTTATCGTGATTTATCCAAATCATTTACCACATATTATGCTTAGCCTCACTTTTTGTCACTGAATATCATAGGAATAAACTATGACGTATTTAAACACCCTTTTATACTTTGGGGGTATGTATAACCATATATACTAGCTTATGCATATCATTTATGCCCCCATAGTGACCACCCTTAGGCATATGAGTTAGTTGTCCTATTAAACTTAGATCTTGGGATCTCCCGTCAACTAAGTTAGGTTTCCTTCACATGCCCTTTTTCATGGGCTTTAGTCTCATTCCACAACTTGATCTCTAATAAACCCTCAGTTTGTTGGATCCATAACAGTATCTTTGACTTTGTCTAGTCACTACAGATAACTTTACTTATTTGAGATCAGTTGTCATGATGTGTTCTTAACTCGCAAGTTAATTTGCCTATTGTCAACTTTTAATACTATAACCTCAGTGGCCATCTGAATCTGGTTATAATATATGTCTTTCTAAGATAAACGTATCATTTAAGGCAAACACATCTCCATTATACACTACGACCTTTGTGTCCTCCACTTAATCGTCTGTTTGCAATGTTAGATTGGATTACAAAATCCTTATTGTCAAACTTTTATGATACAATGCAAGACGCCCCCATATTTAAGTGTTATATGATATAAATGTCATTTGACCACGTGATTTATCTCTCGAACTTATTTGTAAAACGAAATAGAGACCAAAACATCTTTGGGGTTAACAAAACGACAATTGCAATCAAGTATGGATTCGGGCAATGAACTGTAGGCTATATGGGTAGCAAAGACATGCTGCAAATGTGAATCTACATAAGTAGGTGTTTTTTAAAAAAAATTCAACTTCAATAAAAGGTAAACATTTATGGGGGTTAGAGACAAGAAGAGGGTGTTTACAAATACCTTTATTTTATTCTTGTTTTCGTTTACCAAAGCAAAGACGAGCGCCTTGAGCCATGTTGTGCCACATTTAGGCGGTGTGGACAAGTAGATGTCGGTTGGACGAGCTTCAAAAGTGTCTTGAAAGGCCATCATAGTTTCCACTGAGTGATCCCCAAAGCCTTGGTACATGTGCATATTTTCGGTCATCCAACCTTTCTCCTTTGGAAGAATAGCAACCTTATCTTTGTATCTATCGAAAACGAGGGCCTTATTTTCCTTTTCCTGTCTATCTCCATCACTACATTTAGATAGCGAAGAAGGAAGAGATCAAGCATGGGAAGCTATAGGCATTGACATTTGAAGGCTGTTAGTATGGAATCAACCAAATTCTTTTCTCATTTATTGACCAAAATAGTTTTCTTCTCGTTTACTTTTTGAATTGTTCATACATGGATGACGCATACATGTAAAGAATAGTTTCCTATAAAGAAGGAAAAATGTTATGTGTCATTAGTTATAAGAAACGGGAAATATCCAGATAGGTTTATTTTAGATATGAAAACAAAAAAAATAGTCATTTTATGATACGTAGCTTCGTTGAAACCAGTCATTATGTCATCTGTCAAATAACAATGGTAAAAAGAACATATCATCTATAGTCTACACGGCATTTAGGTTAAGCGAATTTTGAACTTTTGAAAGTGAATTTGAATTCAAGAAACACGTCGAACTCAAATTTGGTTTGAATTAGAGCTGATTCGGATAAACTAAATTGTTAAAAATCAAATAATATGGATATAAAAGATATACACTTTTATTAAATAGAGCCAATGGGCCTTTAAGAAAGTTTATGCGTATTTTTCGCAAAAGTAGCTGGTTGGAAGCTAGTGGTTGGTAGTTATAGCTTTTTAGATATATTTAGGTGTTTGACAAAGTAGCTGGAGCTTTAGAGGTTAAAATAGTCATGTTTTCCCTAAAAGCTTGTAGCTCCTTCTAAAAGCTACTAGTAGGAGCGTTCAATCAAAAGCTTCAATATCCTCAACCAAACAAAGTTTTTTATTGAGTATGAGTTTTTTCTTTAAACCTTAAAGCTAGGAGCTGTTAAAAGCTCTTAAAAGCTTCATGGCAAACATACCCTTGATTGATTAATGAAAAGAAACAAGAATCTCACATTTGCTCGAAAGAGACAGATTAGCTAACAAATAGTTCATTAAGAAGACAAAACGTATTGAAACAAATAATTAACGAATAGATGATGGACATGCATGCCTCAGGGCTCAAACTTTAAAGCTCTTTGATGAAAGGGTTTTATGGCTTCTTGTTATTATTTTCTTGTCCAAAATAAATATATAAGTATAGAGATAAGTGGATATGTTTAATATAACATAACCATTAACACATGTATTAGCGCTAGAGAGAGGCGTTGCGAGAAAAAACCAAAAAAAGAAAGAAGAAAAGCCTCTTTAATAAAGCGCTTAGTTTAGGTATTTCTCAACCCAACACACATTTCGTTTGGTAAAACATGCAATACGTTTAAACCATTTGGTCTAAAAAGGTTACATTATCGTTGGAAGTAGAGAAACATAACTAAAGCGACATTACTCGCGTGCAACTTCGACTAGTTATTTTGTTAACTGAAGATACGTCTGTTTTACGTGTAAACTACGTGATTTCAATCTTTATTGTCAGGTATATTTATCAATTAAATACCATAATTCAAACAGACATTTAGTACCAAGTACTTATGCGAGTTTTGCTCCCAAATTTAGAGCTTCATCATAAAAGAGATGTTTGATGATGATACTCAAGTACAGTGACGAAGCTTGAGATTTCCGACGGGGGTGTCGAAAACGTATATACCCAAAAATTTCTATAAAACGTGTACCCAAAAAATTTCTATACGAAAGCTACATATATAAACACTATTGAGCTAAAGTCCCCCCCCCCCCTTCTAAGCTACGCCCATGCTCAAGTACTCGACGGAAATCACACGCATTTAGGTCATAATACACAGGTAAGGTTTCATGTGTGTGTGGCGTGAGGGATTATAAAAGTATAACATACCATTTTGATGATTTTCTCATACAAAAAACTATAAAATACACAACTGATGCATGTAATAATTTTGATGCTTTTCTCATATAACTTGTTAACAGATCATTTTGCTATAGGCAACACTTTCCATACCCATCCTGAGAAAAAAAAAAAAACAGGCTTTTTTTATTTTATACCTACAACCTTCAATAGATGTTGCAATCAAGCCCTTTACAATAGGAGGTTAACATTTTATTAAAACAAGAACATCACAAAGAAATTCAAGGAAACATTAAAGCAAACAAACATGAGAAGGCTAAAGCAGTTAAGCGATGAGGAAGGGCAAAACGGTCAACATGAATTCTTCATATGTAAAAGTCGCATTCCCAGAGAATGTTTTGTCCTTCTCCTTGAACTTTTCAGTTAGCCCCTGAAATCACCATAAAACAATCTTTATATAAATTCAAAATGTCGACATGAAATGGGTCAAAAGGGTTGAAAGCAAAAAAAATAAAAAATTTGCGGGTTAAACATAGCCAATCTGATAAAACCCGTTTTGACCCACAACTGATCTAATAACAAGATTTCAACAAAAAAAAAGGGAAACGGATCAAATGTGTTTGACCAAAAGAAAATATGGGTCAGTCAAATCCGATCTGCTCAGACCTGTTTAGACCCACAACTGGTCTAATAACAAGATTTCAACAAAAAAGGGAAACGGATCAAATGTGTTAGACCCAAAACAAATAGTGGGTTAACCACATGCAATCTGTTCAGATCCAAATCCAATCCAACATTCTGCAACCTATATAATAAATGTAGTTATTGTTCGAAATTTGACAAAAAGAATAGTGGTTTGCCGAATACACAACGGGTCTTTTAACAAAATTTCAATAGGAAATGAATCAAATGGGTTGAAAGCAAGAAAAAATATGTGTGGGTAATCCAAATCCTGTTTTCACCCACAGTGGGTCTAACAACAAAATTTCAACAAAAAAGGGAAACGGGTCAAATGAGTTGAGCACAAAAAAAAATGTGAGTGGATTAACTAGATCCAATCTGATCAGACCTGTTTTGATCCACAACAGGTCAAATGAAACGGGAAAAAATATACTTGTGGGTTAATTCAAATTAAATCTGATTAGACCAGTTGTGACACACAGCGGGTCTTAAAACAAAATTTTAACAGAAAAGGGAAACGGCTCAAATTTTTTGACCCAAAACATATTGTGAGTTTAACCAAAATACAATCTGATAAGATCTGTTTGGACCCAAACCCTACCCATCATTCTGCAAACTTAGTTACATACCTTAACAGTCAAACAGCACCTGAAATTATCCAAACATAAAACAAGAGCATTGTTAGAGATGACTGGATTAAATCTAATGAACACATTAAATTAAAATGATTATCGTATAAACTTACTCAATGAAATTATCATATTCAATGGCCTTGTTCTTTCCACCGGTTTTGTCAAATTTAGACACCAGTAAATCCAAAACAACAGGTGAAACTGCAAAGCCCAAGCTCAGGAGAGCCTCTCGTAACTCATTGGCATCAATCTGGCCACTACGATCTCGGTCAAATTTCTCGAAATTTGCCTTCAAAAACAAGAGATACAAAAGTTATTTGTTTGTTGGGAAGTTAGTAAACAAATGAACTCGAAATGACGATGACAAATCGTGTTGGAACTCACCCTCCAGTTTTGTAAACTGTAGAAAACTTGAGTGAATTCGTTAGGTCCTGATTCCATCAAGAACAATAAGCAATAAGTTAATACAAAGAGAATCACAAGAATAATCATTTTAGTGTCCATGTCACACAACATTTTTAAAACATTTTACCTCTGTAGTCATGAAATTAAGGAAATTATTTTAAATTAACTTATCAACCTAAATGTCTACAATGTACAAAAAGTCAATTGGAATGTACATACGGCAATGGATAATGTATGTGAAGCCTAGCCTCGCATCTTGCATTTTGCAACTCAGCTTTCGGGACCTAAACAGCTAGGGTGCTTTAAAACAAAGTTTTCCATGTGATCCCAACCGCTATTGTGCCTTCTTAAACTTTGTTTTACATCATAGACTTTATTTATTTTAGGGCCCTACTAATCCTACACCACTCCCAAACTCAAACGGCCGTTTAAAGGTAGGGAGCTATGACGCAAGCCCTAACCTTCAAACAGTCGTTCCACGAATCCTCAAACGACCATTTAAAAGTAGAGGGCATAACGCAAGCCCTAACCTTCAAGATGTCGTTTGATACAACCTTAAACGGCCATTTAAAAACATGGGATCAAACTGTAAGTCAATTGCTATACATATGTCTGAATTTTGTTCTCATTGATGGAAATCATGCTCAAGAACACAGAATTCGATCTCAAGCAAGATAGACTCTTTTCTTTTATTATAAAAAAACTTGACACACCAAATTACTCACCCCAACAATCTATTTATATTAAATAACTTCGGTTGTTTGTTTAGCTCTTAATAGGCTCTTAGAGGTTCAGACCTCTTACTGGTTTAGATCTCTTACTGATTCAACACTTAATGGTTCGGACTGTTTGTTTTGCGAGCAGATGTCTGAATGGTTCAGACATTTGCCTCTGAATGGTTAAGCATTATACTAAGTCTGAATAGTTAATACCTCTAATCTAAATTGGTCAGACATTTGCCTTAAACATTATATTATGAGTAAATTGCACAAAACATCCTTTATGTTTTCTCAAACTTGCAGGTTCCAGCCTTAATGTTTAAAAGTTGCTAAAAACAACCTTTAAGTTTATTTTTGTTGTGGGTTCAATCCTTTACAGCTAACCACGTTATTTTCTTCAGTTAAGTTCCCTCACATGCATAACATGTGAGGGTATATTCGTCATTTTGGTTGATCTTCCACCCACGTCAATTATAAGAAAAAAGAATATTTAAGGTTTAACCTATTTTAAAAAAATTCTAACCGCAGGGACTAATGTGCAATAAAACCAAACTTTTAAAAACCAAACACCCTCTTTTCCGGTCTTCTTCTCCGGCGACTTCGCCGGATTCCGGCGAACCCGGAATTAAGATAGGAATCTTGTTAAGCTAGCCCACTAAGCTGTAAAGATTAACACAGATTTTGATCATGCTAATCAAACTCTTCAGGATTATCATCAGTTGGAAGAATCGGCGCCTTATTCGCATCAGACGGAAAAGACAAACGACTCTTCAACCCTAGATACCTCTCACGGAACTCCGATGCCGTCAAATCAGAGAACTTCGTAACACCGTGTTCAGTAGTCGGATCCAGCAACTGGTGACGCTTAGAACGCCGCAAGTTAGACTTAAACACTATCAAACGGTAATCGTGCTCCTCTGTAGTCGCGTACGTTTTACCAAACTTTGTTTAAACTAAGTTAAAACTTAAATATTCTTTTTTTTCTTTATAATTGAAGTGGGTGGAAGATCAACCAAAATGACGAATATACCCTTACATGTTATGCATGTGAGGGAACTTAACTGAAGAAAATAACGCTGTTAGCTGTAAAGGATTGAACCCGCAACAAAAATAAACTTAAAGACTGTTTTTAGCAACTTTTAAACATTAAGGCTGGAACCTGCAAGTTTGAGGAAACATAAAGGATGTTTTGTGCAATTTACTCTTATATTATACTAGTTTTTAATGGTCAGCACTTAATGGTTCATGGTTTAGACAACTCGTTCAGCACTTAACCATTTAGAAGATGCCAAATAGACTCAAACTCATACTTCTAGACACTCACATAACTAGATAAACATGCAATTTAAATAAAACAACCAACCAATGACTTTAAATATTCAAACTATTAACTAAAATAACGCTTTCAAATCACACCTTTAACTTTCAATCTTTCAAAATCCACTTTAATAATTCTCTATACTAAAAAATTATCCCATTAATCACACACACATGGCCCATGTGGACATTCAATACACATGCATTCCACGTGTACCAAATTTAACGGCCCCACCCAACGCGTTTACGCACACGTCAGCATTTAAAATTCAAATCCACAACCACCACCACGCGCAGCTTATGCCACGTGTCCAATTTCAGACGCTCCATTCGCCGATCAAAACAGCAAAATAAGTGTGATGAGAGAGAAACAAAAACCTAGAGAGAGAAACTGAGAAAGTGAATTGTAGAGAGAGAAGCGGTTACCGATCCTTCTAACATTGCTGTTAGTGAACGTATACATAAGAAGATGAACAGTACGGATACTGAAGCTCTGATTGTAAGAAGATAACGCTCTCTGCAACTCCTTATCATCAATCACTCCACTACCGTCTTGATCGGCCACCTGAAAGCACGCCACAACGTTTGGATCTGTTCCGGGAGGAAAAGTCGACGGCATCAGCGCAGAAAACGGACTGCCGTAAGCTCCGCCGGGTTGCGGGCCACCGTACGGGGAAGATGAGGGTTTGTTGTGCTCTTTAGGTGGTTTATTTTGCGGTGGTGCACCGTAAGGCTGTGCGGGTGCACCATAGGGTTGTGCGGGTGCAGCGTAGGGTTGGGACGGTGCGCCGTAGGGTTGGGGTGGGGGAGCACCGTAGGTTTGGGCTGGGGGTGCGCCGTAGGGTTGTGCGGGTGCACCGTAAGGTTGTGCGGGTGCAGCGTAAGGGGCGGAGGAATAAGGTTGAGAGGAGGGTGGAGCACCATACGGGCGGAGGGATTATGATTATGAGGGTATCCGGACATGATTTTTGAGTGAATGAGATGGGAGCAAGTGAGAAGGTGAATTTTTTGAGGAAAGTGTTTATTGGAGAAGAAAGGGAATATATACTTGTTTTGATGTGATATTACGTAAATGCCATTTGAAATTTTGGATTGGTTAAAATCGGAATAATATATATGTTAATCATTTAAGGTTACTCGGTGTGGGTCATGGGTCTTTTTTAAGGACGATCCGTCACATCAGAGTAATTGGAGGACGCCTCTCTAAAGATGGAACTAAGGAAATAGGTAACGACCCTACTCCACCTAGTTAATTTATTTTTATTAATTTTGAAAATATATTTATAAAACTAAAATTAAATATTAATTCAAACATTACATTAAAATATCAACCTAATATTAAAAAAAACAACTAGTCTTCATCTGGCATGTCGTCGTTAGGTTCGTTTTGTGTGTTGTTCCAAACATAGTCCACCAAGTCTGTTTGTAGGTTGTGATGTGTGTACTCGTTACGTAGAGAGAACTCGTTTAAATCTTGTTGTTCTGCACTCACTAGAACAGATTCCCGTTAGACCTGTTTTCGTCGTAGTCACAGATCGCTCTATCCTCGTCTTCGATGATCATGTTATACAACAAGATACAAGCATACATAATGTATCGCAACCTCTGTGGTGTAAAAGAACGTGTTGGATATTCAATGAAATGCCACTTTTTTTGGAGAACCCCACCCCCTCTTGAATCTTGACAAATTTCTTTCTTTTATCGTCTGTCGGGTGCGGAATAGTTTTAACGATTGCAGAGTACGTTGGGTATATTCCATCTGCAATGTAGTAACCGTGCTTGTATTCCACCACCGAAATCGTAAAACTTGTGTCTGGACCTGTTCCATCGATTACGTCGTCAAATATCTGTGACTGGTAGATGATGTTAAGGTCATTAAGTGAACCATACAGACCAAAAAAAGCATGCCAAATCCAAAGATCCTGTGACGCTAGTACTATATTGACCTTGCCAGGCAGTAGGGCAGTTCTGTCAGGGTCAGTTCATGCAATCAATGCTTCCGAGCATTCCTGGAAAACCATGTCTTTCTTTGTGCGCTTGATATAATTTTTGGACGTCGTTTGCGTTTGTTTTTCGCATATATTTCTTGCTATATAACTTCACGATCCATTTGCAAAACTTGTGCAAACACTCACATGAAGTTCTTTCGGACATCCTTAAATATGTAACATTTGTCAAAAACAGGTTTCCAAACCCGCTCCATTTTGTATTCAAATATCAAGTTATAAATGTCACGTTGTGTATTTATGGTTATTTTGGTTTTTAATGATACATAATTAATAAACAAACTAAACTATAAAAATTATATTTGATAAAAAGTGAAAACAAAATAAATAAAAAAGAAATGCTGCTGCCAGGACTCGAACCCGGGTCAGCCAGAGCTGAATCCAAAGACTTAGCACACACTCACATCACCACTCCGCCACTTGTTGTTTTCTGTTATCTCTAGGAAACAAATAAGATTTATACACAAACTCGGTTAAACCGGTTGCGCCAACTGAGAAACGGAAATCGGCAAATCAATCGTCAAATCGCTTGATTACTCGCACATTCAGTTTATAACCGATGCACCAACGATTTCTAATCAAGTCGGAATTGATTGAACATTAAGTCTTATCATTATCAGTTTTTATAACCGAAAAATAATCAAGTCCAGATTGCTTCAACTCCAGACCCCTCTCGCGACTCAGAAACATCATACCAACATTCCATTTCACTTTCGTCACACTTTCAGTTCGTCAGAACGCTTAAATCAACTCGCCGGAATTTTCTGCAAGATTCGCCGAAAAACCGTATTCACCCTCAATACGGTAAATCTTTCAATATCATTGTAGTTCAACAATTGTTAGGCTATTTCTAACTTAAACCTTTTAATTGAAATCGAATTCAGGCACTGTATTCAGCTAATTTCAGTTCGCCGGAAAAATTCTGAAAATCTCTATATTCATCTGAGAATCGGTAAGGGCATTCAAACCCTCTGTTAACATTTGCTGATCACTTCAATTTCACGATTAGCTAATAAAAACGGTTAATTGTCTTGTTCAGTTGAAGAGCATAAAAACAGGGACCGACACATTGCCGGAATTCTGAAATAAACCGTTCATCGGTATGTTCACCTCTAAGTACCGTCTCTGCCATTTCATTTTAGCCTTAAGAATGTTTGTTAATCGTAAAAACAAGGAACGGATTAGTGAATCAGTTGACTGTAATCTGAATGTAGAAGACGAAGTTAGTTAAGTTATAAGTTTAATTAAAATCAGTAATATGAACGGGTTAGACACACAGTCCAGCGGTGGACTGTGTGCAAAATACACACGCATGTCCCAAGTTCGATTCCTGATACACGCATTTCCTTATGTAATAAAATGCCTTTTTGTTTGAAACTAAACCGGGTTAACTCCGTTAGTTGTTAAGTATAATAGAAACCGAGATATTAATCAGGTTAGACACACAGTCCAGCGGTGGACTGTGTGCAACACTGAATCGCACGTCACGAGTTCGAAACCTGATACTGGCACCGGTTCGTTGAATTAAAATGTTTTTGAAATTTAAAAGAATTCTGGTTAAACCGAATTAGTATATAAATATAATTAAAAACAAGATTATTTCGGGTTAGACACGTAGCTCAGTTGGTAGAGCTGCGTGCACGCGTACGGGAGGTCTCGGGTTCGAGCCTCACCCGGCGCAAACAATTCCCCTGACCGAACCGGTCAAGAAGTCAACGGTCAACGCAAAATAAACAATTTTTTATATATTTTTATTTATTTAATTTAATTTACAAATCAATTAAAAATACTTAAAAATAACATTTTTAAAGATAGAAAATAGCCTTAAACTCACAAAAATATATCTAAAAATTTCATTAAAATCCTTAATAAAATCCACTCATTTAATATATTTTTCCGTTATTATTTAGGTTAGTATTTCTCGTTGTTCCGCTCATCTAATTCGTGCGCATCTCACCATCTCCAATCCAACGCACCCAATGTGAGTGAATCTTTACAAATTCCCCGTTTAATCACGTTTTGGGGTGTATCATGTGTCTTGATATATATATTATATTTAAACCATTGTGCATACATCATATCATGAACATGTGTATTCAGTATGTTTCAATTGTTGTGTGGTTATTGTTAAATGCAATTTATTATTTTCAGTACATGCAATTTCATAGGCCGCCGCTCCCCATTACATTATGAGCGTTGAGCATGTTCCCCATTTCATTATGAGCGTGAACCTGGCGTGCCCACATACGATCGGCTCCGTTTGATTGAGCCTTGATCGCACAGACATTTTCATTTTCAGTACATGCAATACGATCGGCTCCGTTTGATTGAGCCTTGATCGCACAGTTTCATTTAAGTTATTTATTGTATGTTGTTGGTATGTTAAGGTATGCTATCATATGTTATTGTATGTTATAAGTTGTGATTGCTATTTGCCACTGCTTGATTATTTACATTTGCTCATTTATGATTATGCACAATTTTTCATTGATAAACTAACAAGTAAATCAATAATAAATGTTTATCTAACAAGGTTCACTCGCCAACTTATGTTGACCCAAAAACCCCATTTTTACACATGATACAGGTGAACCAGCAGCAGCCAGAAACACATAGGATTGGACTAGAAGAATAAAATGATTTAGAGTTTGGGATTGTTATGTTTGGTTTATTTTCTTTGTATTGTATGGACATGTTTGGATTATTTGGAATGTAACTTTGATTTTAATAAATATGAAACATATTAGTAAATGTCATGAGCTTTGGTGATAACCCAATTATGCCCCGACTCTTATTCCGCTGCGGGTCGGGGTGTGACAAAATACTCGTCCAACGAATAGGTATATTTGTGGTGAACCCCCTACGGCCCCTGCGTCGTATCGAAGGGTGAAAAATGGATGAGACTGCGCCAGTTCGTCTGCTATACATAAGAATAGTCGACGACTCATTCGGAACCGACGTCTAAACATCTCATCTGTGTACACAGCTTCATCGGCAAAATAATCGGCAACTAAACTATCATGCCCAGCTAAATATTAACAACGAATTATATAAATTAGGAAAATACACCAAAATAAAGATATACTAAAAAAATTAAATACATTATTTATTAAAAAAGATACACTTAAAAATTAAATACCTTCTCGGTGTCGATTTAAGGCGGTCGCTCTAGTTTGCGGTTGTGACGACGTTTCTTCCTCTTCCTCCTCCTCCATGATCATATGTGATGCGTGTGTAATGAGGTTCGCAAAAAATAATTCACCCTCACCCGAAGATGATGAACACCACCGATGAAGAAGAAGACATGCCTATATTTTTAAAAATAATATGGTTTTGTATGAAAAATTGAGAGAGATTGAAAAGATTTGGGTTAAAGTGGGGGAATAAATGGTATATATTTATAAAGTGGGGGAATAAAAGATTTATAAAAAAAGTTGAATTTTTTAAATAACGGCTAGTTTTTGTCTTTTCCGCTCATCCTCAACGTCTCCTAACCGACGTGTGTGACGACGAAGACCCACCCGAGATGGTGTCGAGGGCGCGCCGGACCAGGCTAAACCTGAACGACCCCACACCAAGTAGCCTAAAAGAAAGTTAGCTAAACATATCTTCTTGTTTGTTAATCGGAAAAATGTAAGACATTCATTTAAAAGATATCTTTTCATGTAGCTTGGAAACTTGCTGACGTATTAAGAAACTACTTTTTTTAATTGATAAGGACTCTTAATTACTTAGCACTAGATAGCTAAGCAATTTTTAGATCATACGGCGTGGGTGTTGAAAATAAATGGTTAGACGACGTAGACAGTAGGCATTTTTGGGCTTAAACTAGCTATTGGACAGCTAGTTTGAGTAAAAAAAAACCCGACATATAATCACATATTTCATCAAAAACCATACACCAAATCATCCATTTCTCTCTTCCCAATAACATATTCTCTCCCATTTTTAACAAAATTTTTAAAAAATGAAAGGCTCAAGTTCTTTATGTTTATCTTCTTCGTCGTCGTCTGATCTTCAAAACTTTATTTGATTCTCGTCAATTTACAAGTGACCGACACCTCCAATTACAACGGTTCAAAAAATGGTTGAAACTATAACGGAAGACGAATGGTGCTCATCAGAACCCAAGAGAAGGAAATACATAGTACGCAACCGAATCATCGCACACGATTTATTGGTAAATGATTATATTTCACCTAACCGGACTTATGTTGATAGTGCTTTTAGGTGTTGATTTCGTATGAGCCGTGAATTATTTCTTAAAATATCAAACGATTTATCAAGTAAATATGTTTTTTTCGACAAAAAAGGATGTGTGTGGTTGTCTAGGATTTAGCACGTTGCAAAAAGTCATAGTCGCGCTTAAACAATTGGCTTATGAGACGGCTTCCGACACTATTGATGAATATATAAAAATGTCAGAACGAGTGGCGAGGAAGGGCTCTATTATTTTTGTAAGTATTTCATTGAACTATATTTAAAAAGATACTTGAGAAAACCTACATTTAGTGACATTTAACTTTTGTAGGCTCATTGTCACACCTGACCCGCAGCGGAAATGGTAGTCGGGGAATGATTAGGTTTTTATCAAAGCTCATGACATTTACTATTATAAAATTTCATATTTATTATTCCAAATTAAAGGGAAAATTCCAACAAACACATAAACCATACAAGCACCAAATGTTCTAAACAAGACATTCAAATAATGCTTTATTTATCTTCTAAGGCCCAATCCTATGTGTACCATGCTTCAACCTGTTCACCTGTACCATGTGTAAAAATAGAGGTTTGGGTCAACAAAAGTTGGCGAGTGAATCCTGTTTAAATATTTGAAAGAAATAGATATGTTGATTAATTCAATAAAAATGTGCATAAACCAAATATGAGCAAACACATATGTAAATTATTCACAAACCACATAAGCATCTAGCAATGTACACATGAGCATGATAAATGGTGAACTGTGAGATCAAGGCTCAATCAAACGGAGCCGATCTGATGAGGCACGCAATGCTCAACTCGTATCCAACGAGGAACTGATGGGCCTAATGTGAATGATGCACTAAAATGAGAAAATAAATGATGAGTTGTGAGATCAAGGCTCAATCAAACGGAGCTGATCTGATTAGGCAACGCGATGTTCTACTCGTATCCAACGAGGAACTAATGAGCCTAATGTAACAGCTTGACTGAAATGAAAAAGTATAACCATAAATAACAATAAACAAAATATCAAAATATCACATATCACGTTAGTTCACTTAATGGTAATAGCACAAGTGTTTGAATAAAATATTTAAATAAAACGACACATGATACACCCCAAAACATGAATAAAAATGGGGAAATTTGTAAGAAGTCACTCACAGTGGGTGCGTTTCTTGAGTTGATAACGGATGCGCACAAATTAAGATTTCAACCGACGAGAGAACTAACCTAAATAATCACGTAGTAATTCGGTAAATATATTTCTTTTGTTTGAAATTAATATTTCTAATTAATGTCTTTTATTAGCTTTTTAAGTCTATTTTTGTAGCATTTACTACAAATTTAAAACCTAAAAGTCTTATTTTTATAGGTGTTTTTAAGGATTTTTGAATAAAAATAAGGAAATAGGTATTAAAAAAAATTCCTTTTTTTCTCAGGGTTGACTGGGTCAACCGACCGGACTGTGTATGATATTGGCATCGTGTAAGGATCGAACTTGTGACCTCCCGTATACGTGCACGCAGCTCTACCAACTTAGCTACGTGTCTAACCCAAAATAATCTTGATTTTAATTAATTATATAACTAACTAGGCTAAACTGTATTTTGTTTTTATTTTAAAAGTTTTATATACTTGTCAAAACCGGTTACAGAACCGGATCGAACTCGCGTCCCCACGATACAATGCACACAGCCCTACAAACTGGGCTGTGTGACTAACTCGGAAAACCTAGGATTTATATTAATTTTATATACTTACTAAGGTGCTGATTTGAATAGGGTTTAAAAAGGTTTGTTTTATTTCGGAAATCGGAAGCGTATGAGATTCGAACCCGGGCATGCTTGTTAACATTGCGCACAGTCCACCATTGGATTGTGTGTCTAACCCGGTTTTATTACCGAATTAAATTATACTTATACAATACCCAACTTCATCTTCTTCATATTTTAAACCCAGAACCATACCCGACTGATTAACCATATATCTGTTATATAATTTCACTATTGAATATAAATGGAATGATAAAAGAAACAAATTCAGTGATTATACCGAATCTGTTATGGACTCGAATTCTCCGATGATGTTTTTCTGGCGACCAACAAACTCTGGCGAAGTGTATGATGAACACAGTGGATCTTTTGGGAAATTTTGAGAGGTTTTGAGAGTGTGTGAGCGAGTTTCAGAATATGTTAGGATCAATATCTATAGATGAATGTCTGCTTTGAATTGATTTACAGTTTCAATTGGTTTTAAAACAAGAATTTATAATTGAATTAATGTGTAACCGATTTGACTCTAACTGACCCATGATTGAGTCTAACTCATGATTGGGAATGTTTTCTTCAGTTTTAATTCAAAACATAAATGAATTTGCAGTGATTGAGGTTGGGGTTTTGCCATGACAGACGGTTGTCTGATATCGATTTCAGAGTTTTGCCATAATATAAAATTTATTTGTTTTAGGGTTTATTCAGATATGTGTGTAGCTCAGTGGTGTGCTGTGTATGTTAATTCCTTGCAGACCGGGTTCGAAACCCGGTCACCCTTTATATTTATTTTTTTTATTAATTTCAGTTTTACTTATTAATATTCTTATTAGTTTTTATTTATTTATTATTTTAACTCTATTATTTACTTAAAGTTTATTATTATTATTATTTATTACTAATAACCAGAAATAGTTAACATAAATGCGTATCAATCATCATAACTGGCATTTACAAAGCGGGGCGGGTTTTAGAACCCGTTTTATGACAAATGTTACACTCATGAAGAGCAAACATGGTTTCCCTTGGATAATCGATAGTTTAGATTTTATGAAATGAGAATAGGAAAATGTCCAACTGCATGGCGCGAGCCACACACCAGTGGATACATAAAAACCCAGCTATGATGCTTAAAGCAGTTGCATCTCAAAATCTTTGAATTTGGCATGCATTCTTTGGTGTGTCTGCTGCAAATAAAACAAAGTAAATTATTCTTAATCAATCGTCATTTTCAACGACTATATTAACGGTGTTGAATCGAAAGGTTCTTTTTATGTTAACAGTGCAGAATATAAATATGGTTATTATCTAATGGATGGTATTTACTTGGATTATGTCGTGTTTGTAAAATCATTCACATGGGAAAACATTAGACGAAAAGAGACATAAGTTTAACGTCGCTCATATGGCGGCATGAAAAGGTATCGAACGAGCTTTTGTTGTTTTGTAGAAAAGATGACACATTTTAAAGACGTCGTATAGCATTATGGAAAACCTAGAATTCGAAATGTGATGTACACATGTGTTATTTTACATAACATGATTCTAGAGCATTAGGTACATGCAAATTTGCGAATATTAATAGGAGGCGAGTCAACCAAACACCGTAGAATTAAGTGACGAAGAAAAAGAAAAGAACTTACAAGAAATTAAACATAATACAACACATCATAACTTTCGAGCGGATTTGGTTGAACACATTTGAAGAGTTCCACGAAATGACCTTGATGAAGACGTTTATGTAATTTTATTTTAAATTTATGTAATTTTTTTATTTTTAAAATAGAATTTTAAAAAATTTAAATATAAAATAATAACAAAAAGTGTGTGCCACGCGTCGAATAACATTACTCTTCTACGTCCCGTCCCCTTCCCCCCACCCGTTTTTGCACCAATCCCATTTCTGACGCGTGCTTACCTGCCGTCCATTTGTCACATAACATCTCATTTTCAAGCCCCTCCACACCATATTGTATTAGTTAAAATCAGGGCGGAGCTAGTGTATTAGAAGGGGTAGTACGGACTACCTCTCAAACCCGTCTCCGTACAGTTTGTCATAGTGTAAAAAAAATCTAGTTTTATACAAAAGATACCTCTAATTTTCAATAAAATAAATTGGGATGTCTCTGATTTTTTAGATTAGCTCCGCCACTTACTAAAATTAAAGTTGTTTGTCTTGTCTTCTCGCCCCTGACTATTCTGAAATGAAAGTTTCCATTAGTGAGTACATTTTGCAACACCTTTCCAGAATTATAATTTACCCTTGTATCAATTTCAGTGTACTCAAAATGAAGAAATTTTCATGATTCCCAGATAGTTTTACCCCACATTATAATTAATTTTCCCTGCTTTATTCATAAGATTATGTTATATCTTGTGACACCAGGTAAAATTCATAGACACACTTTTTAAAAGTTTGTATTCTCAAAGGCAACTGTGAAAAAGTTTCCTTCGAATAAAGTTCTTTAACGACACTTTTTAAAAAACTGAATTCTAATCTTGCTCACCTAACACTAAAAAGTCCATTGAGTAAAGTTCTCTATAAGCTTAAAAGTTCACAGAGAAAGGAAAAAAGTATGTGGAATTCGAACTTTAACACAAGGTTGTTTGTTACGTATGTAAGTAGTTATCTGACTTGAACGGCGTATGGATCCTTTTATAGAATAGATTGATTATAAAGTGAGTTACAAGAAATGAAGATTCTAAAATCTGTATGAAGATAGAGAAATTATATATTAACGAATTACGCGTATACATTTGATATGTTTTGACATATCACATCATGGACGATTGAATTGGCCGAACCTTTCTCTATTAAGAAACTGGTCTTGTTATAGTAATTGATGTTTTGATCAAGAACCAACTTTTTCATAAAACTTTGTCATAAGTCACTTTTTCATAAAAGTTACAAAAAAAATGCATTAACACGATAGACATTTATAAGTGAATTTACATAAAACCGAAAGGTGAGAAATGCATCAAATGAAAACCATTAGTTGCCAACACGCAATTACTATGTGATAAAACATAACTCTAATCTTACGGGACTGTTTGGCAACTTCTGAATAGTTAAGTACTGAACCAGTATGAGGTATAAACCATTAAGTGTTAAACCAGTTAAGTTCTAAACCATTAAAGTTTCATTTAAAACTAAACAAACAGCCCCTTAATGTGACATTTACTTTCAAAATCAAAATGAAAAATAAAAGTAAATAAGTAATCTTCAAGTCAACATAACAAGATATATTTTTATTCATTATATTATTAAATCGTATCTGGGATCTGACACGATAAAAGTCGTTTTTCGTATTTGAAATTGAAGTTGTACGCTTGTTTTTATTCTACAATCCACTTGTCACGTTCGTTTTACTATTTATCCATTTTAGTTTTCCAACTTGTATGATTATAATATAGAAATGATTAACTTAATCGACTTTTTTCTGTCGATGATCTAAACTTATGATACCAAAATATTATATCCAAGTTTTTTTCTCTTTATGGTATTTTATTATCTGTCAAAAAAGTTTATTTTATAACGATCATGCCTCCATCATTATTAGTTTCAACCCTGGTCCCACTTATTAGATTAACATAATCAAAAATATATGTTTTGGTGTGTCGAACTATCGAAGAAAATAGATATTCAATAAATGAGTACCTAACCAAGATTAGGGTGTAGACAGGAGGAACAAGAGTAGGGGTAAACGGGCCGATGTGTTTAAGATCATCTTATTAAAAGCTTAAATCTCATAAGCTAGTTTGATATATACATTCAAGCTAGAGTTTCATTTATCGAGTTTGAGTAGTTTTACAAGCCTAACAAATCTAATAACTAAATCATTTTTAAACCAAAAAATAGAAGTGTTTATTTAGCTTTGCGAATTATCACAATTAATAGTGTTATGTTTAGATAGATATGTCCTATATATCTCTAGTGGAGGGTTCAAATGAGAAGAATTTTTATTTATTTAATGTTAATATAAGGGTAAATTATTAAACTTATAATATTATTAAATTGTAGTCTTTCTCTTTAATATCTACTAACTTTATTGAATTTGTAACTTATTTTTAAAATATATATATATATTAGGAACATAGAGTACAGGATAAATTACGATATGTGTAGAATAAAGTATATGATAAATTTCGACATGTGTAGTATAAAATTCGACGACGGGTATATATATATATATATGGAGAGTTCAAATGAGAAGAAAAATTTTGTAAGAATAAAAAGAATAACTTTTAAATCAATAGAAATTATTAATTTACTTCATTTAATATGTGTATTTAATATTATGAAAAATTGCATATAGGTAAATATATAATTGTCATTAATTAGCTAATTAATTAAACTTGTAACTTATTTTTAATATACTTTTTCAATACAAAATAATTTATGGTTAAAGGCAATTTTCGACATGTGTAGGAAAAATTTTAGTATGTGTAGGATAAATTTTGAAATGTGTATGGTAATTTACATGTGTGTAGGGTAAATTCCGATAAGTATAAAATACATGTCGGATAAATTTTGAAATATGTAGGATAAAATGTTTTTTTATTAATGAGAGATAACATAATTAATAAGGGAGTTATAAATTATTTAATGTTTTACAATTATGTCATTTCTTCTTTTCTTTTCATATTAAATTTCTTCTCAAATGAACATTCCCATATATTATATAATATATATAAATATATATATAATATAATTATTATATATATAATATATAATACAGGTAGAGGATCCTGTAAAAAAACTCTAAAAAGTGTGAGAAGGATAAAAAAGATTATAGTGGTGACACATGTCCCCTTTTATTTTGGTAGTTTAAGGGTATCAGTGTAATTTTACTAATAAATCTAATTAAAGACTGAATATTTGCAACCGATTTTAGTCAGTTATTTTAGAGAATTCGAATTTTAGTTGTTTCTGAATTTATGGATCATAGTCGCCACCCACATATCCTTACGAACAATTATTTATAACATCTTGATCATATTTTCATTCGCGGCTATGAGATTTAGTTTATTGTATCTGGGTATTCATTAATATCTTGATCGATGGATAACGGCGTTTTTAAAACACCATTTAGAATGATTCTATTGCTATTCCAGATCAGTTCGTATAAAACACCATACGAATTCAAAAAAACACCACAACTTTAATCGTAATACAGGCGTGGTGTTCTAACATGTGTAATGATTTTTGTTATTTTGCAGGTATAAAACACCATACAAGTTCCAAAAACACCATGAATTGAATCATAATACAGTCGTGGTGTTGTAACATTTAGAATGATTCTATTGCTATTCCATATCAGTTCGCATAAAACACCATATGAATTCCAAAAAAACACCACAACTTTAATTGTAATACAGCCATGGTGTTCTAACATGTGTAATGATTTTTGTTAGTTTTGCATGTATAAAACATCATACAAATTCCAAAAACACCATGAATTGAATCATAATACAGTCCTGGTGTTTTAACATATATAATAATTCTATTGCTATTCCAGATCAGTTCGCATAAAACACCGTACGAATTCCAAAAAACACCACAACTTTAATCGTAATACAGTCGTAGTGTTCTAATATGTGTAATGATTTTTGTTATTTTTGTAGGTATAAAAACACCATACAAGTTCCAAAACACCATGAATTGAATCATAATAGAGTCGTGGTGTTTTAACATTTATAATGATTCTATTGCTATTCCATATCAGTTCGTATAAAACACCATACGAATTCCAAAAAAACACCACAACTTTAATCGTAATACAGCCATGGTGTTTTAACATGTGTAATGATTTTTGTTATTTTTGCAGGTATAAAACACCATACAAATTCCAAAAACACCATGAATTGAATCATAATACATCCAAATAGCAATAGAATCATTCTAAATGTTAAAACACCATGACTTGAATCGTAATTCATTATTTGCAATGCTATGTTGTCTTATTTATGTTCATGGAGTTTTACTGTAAAATACAACGCCTTGAATCACTATACAATTAAAACACCATTGTATGAACATAGAAAAAACACCATGGACAAAAACATTTAATAGAGACGTAATTTTTTTTCTCTACATAGGTATAACAATATGGTACTCATATTAAGGATAAAAAAACACTTGTTATTATGGTGTAATTTAAAAAAAAAAGAGTTACGTATAAAAAGTTATTGACGTTTAAAAAAGAAGGGGGTACTTGCACGTGCATTAATGTTAGTTTTTTAATTTAAAAATGTTAATTTACCTTTATACACATAATCTAAAAAAATTAATTATTTTAATAGTAAACACTATTTACAAGATTGACATCAATATCTCAACTATTAAAATAAAGATTTAATGTTTCAGATTTTTTCTTACCCTTCTCACAAAAACATATTTTTTAGAATAACCTCACCCTATATATATATATATATATATATATATATAAACCTCACCCTGTATATATATTATATATATATATATATATAAATATATATATATATATATTATATTGAAAATTCTGATGTGGTGTAACACCTCGTAAAAATCGTGCCCAATAGTATAGTAACACGTGTCGTATTTTTATTTTTAGTCTATTAAAGACTAATAAGGACTAAAGGTGTCAACATGCTCAAACTAAGCCTCTGAGTGACTTTCTGATGTCAACATGCATAAACATTAGCCTCTGAGTGACCGTTGTGTCAACATGCTTAAACTTAGCCTTTGAGTGACTGATATGTCAACATGCTTAAACTTAGCCTCTAGGTGACCATTGTGTCAACATGCCCAGTCTTTGAGTGGCATCAGAGTCAACATGCTTATAGTGGTCCTCTGAGTGATCCTTTACGAAGTCCTAACTCTCATATGTCCCATTTGTTGGACGAGGGGGATTAAATCTGTTAATATGTAAAAGTTGGATAATGGAGGGGTTAAAAGTGTCAACATATGAATTTATACCTCTGAGTGACCTTTTAACGAACCGAGAGCTCGACAATGTTCGGTCATACTCTCGAGTATGCCAAATATTGGTTACGAAGGGCTAAATATGCTATAAAGGTGTTTTAGGAGGTTTAATAAGTTGAGGGGCTAAAAGTGACAAACTTTAAAACTGGCCATAGGGCGCTCGCGGGGCGCGAGAGGCATGGGCATGGCCTCTCGCGGGGCGCGAGAGACCTGTGTCTGCAGAAAATTTGCTTGGCCTCCACACATAAGACCAAAAACCATTTGATTCGAAACAAAGGACTTCCAAACTGCTATGCCACTTTTTAGGACACTTGCAAGCTCCCTCTAACACCCTTAACACCTGGCATCACCTCCTTCAAGCTCTCCAACTATAAATAAGTGGCAAGGTTCACCATTTGAACTTGCACCTTTCTCATTTCACATTCTATCTCCCTCCTTTGGAAGTTCCTAACTGAAAGGAGCATCCAACTTAGTTCTAGTGCATCCTAGGAATCACTTCTAAGTGTTACTTTCTCTTGCATTTTTGTTTATATGCTTTTATAGCAAAAAGTCAAGCGTTTTACGGAAACGCTTGACTTTCGGTTAAGACAATTATGGTCCAGCCATTGTTCGCAACGAAAACATGGCTAAGTGATTGTAATAAGGTAGGTGTTAATCCCTAATAAGGGCACCTCCTGAAGATCATGTTTGCTAGACCAATTGACGGGTCAAAATATTAATATTAAAAAGTCAAACAGGCCATTTTTCAAAAATATTATAATTTGAGCATAGATATGTTATGAAACATGTTTTGACACTTAAACAAGTTGGTAATAATTATTAGAACATGTGGAAACATGTTCGGCTCGTCAATTTCAGTTCTAGGGTCGGTTCGCAACCGAAAGTAGCGAAATTTGACTTCTACTTTGACTTTCGATTCTGACTCGATTTAGATTAGTTCTCTACTGATTTAAGGGTGCATTATGATGGAAATATAATGTAGTATAACCCTCTGAGGTTATATTACATGATCATGATCAGAATCGGAGTTTATGCATAAGTTCCGTAATTATGCCATTTTGACAAAAATGCCCCTTTTATGTAAAATATGGTTTAAACGATAATGAACTTGAAAATGAGTTCCCTACTGATGTAATATTATAAGTAGGATTATTTGGAAGATTAAATTCGATTATAAACTAAGTTTATAAACAAGTCCTTGTATTATGTCGAATGACGATAAAGCCCTTATGGCTTATAAAATGGTTTTAATCATACCTTTTTAAAGTAAATATTTTACCTACTGATATGTTATATTAAATAACATATCTAAGACACGTTATCCTGACGTTAACATCAGCGTTCATTAAATATCGCACAAATCGTTATTTTTACGACATAAGCGTCGTTTCGGCGCATAGTATGGTTTTAAACCATATTATTCAACCAATACTTGTTACCTACTGATTTTAAAACTTGTTTTAAATATTTTTACAGTAGGTATATGATATAAACTCAGAATCCCAAATAATTTATAAAACTATATGTAAAATGACCAAAATGCCCATTCGGTGCATAATTTGGTCATAAGTGATAAATTACACATATAATCAATAACCTACTTGATATTATATCATAAATAAATTATTTTTCCAGAATACTTATGATCATAACCTTAAATTATATTCAAGCTCCTTTTATGCGGCATATAATTACCGAAACGCCCTTATGAGGCCTAGTTTCGTAACGAACATGGCTAAGTGATCGTAATAAGGTAGGTGTTAATCCCTATAAAGGGCACCTCCTGAAGATCACGGTTGCTAGACCAATTGACGGGTCAAAGTTATGATATTAAAAAGTCAAACAGCTATTTTTCGGAAAAATCATAAATTGAACTTATATATGTTATGAAACCTGTTTTGACACTTAAACAAGTTGGTAATAATATTAGAACATGTGAGAACATGTTCGGCTCATCAATTTCAGTTCTAGGGTCGGTTCGCAACCAAAATCGTGAAGTTTGACTTCTACTTTGACTTTCGAATCTGGCCAATTTAGATTAGTTACCTACTGATCTAAAGTCGCATTATGATCGTAATATAATGTAGCATAACCCTCTGAGCTAATATTACATGATCATAATCAGAATCTGAGTTTAAGCGCAAGTTCCATAATTATGCCATTTTTGACTAAAATGCCCTTTTTGCATAAAACAAGGTTTAAATGATAATGAGCTTGAAAATAAGATTCCTACTGATGTAATATTTTAAGTAGGATCATTTGAGATGACCAATCAGAATATAAACTGAGTTTACAATCAGGTCCTTGTATTATGTCGATAAATGAAGATAAAGCCCATGTGGCTCATAAAATGGTTTTAACCAAATCTTTTCAAGGTAAATTTTTTCCTACTGATATGTTATATTAAGTAACATATATAAGACATTTTAATCTGACTTTAACATCAGTTTTCGCTAAACATCGCATAAATCGTCATTTTTCCGACATAAGCTTCGTTTCGGCGCATAGTATGGTTTTAAACCATAACTATCAACCAAGACTTCTTACCTACTGATTTTAAACTTAATTTAAACATATTTATGGTAGGTACATGTTATAAACTCAGAATCCCAAATAATTTATAAAGTATGTGTAAAATGACCAAAATGCCCATTCGGTGCATAGTTTGCTCATAAAAGATGAATTACACATAAAATTAATATCATACTGATAATATATCATAAATAAGTTATTATTTTTTTCCAGAATACTTATAGTTATAACATTAAATTATATTCAAGTTGCTTTTATACAATATGAAATTACCAAAATGCCCTTATGAGGCATAATTTCATTTTAAAACCTTAACGGGCATATAAGTTGATATCCTACTTATATTACACTTCATTAAAGTATAATGGATATAGAACTTATCCATGACTTATTCGTTACCCATTATCGCTTATAAGCGTACGTTTGATTATACTAACTAGTTTACGGAATTTAACCAAAACGGGTTTAACCTTATCATTTTAAACTCAAAATCCAGAATGTTAATTGTTTACCCATTTTATCAAGTCAAAGTACTTGTTGGGTTTAAACTACATTCTATCCGATCATCGTTCAATCAAGCGTTATACGTTTTGATCCTGTACACTACTCGGTCTAAGTCTATGACTTAAATAAGACCGTATAGTATTTAATTGGTTAGCTTATGCCATAATCCAGACTAGAGCCTTCCGGTAAATGCTATCTACACTTAGATCATTTTGGATGAGATATTAAATCTTGCATTTTTAAATCAAGACTAACTCAGGTAAATACTCTTGACTTATTTTCCCTATACGGGCTTGGGATACTGTAAAATATTACCGCTTGGTCAGAAATGGGATCAATCGAATGCCGGATTATGGCTAGTAAATCCGCATATTCTGTTTTAATCAGTTTTGTTTGATAACTTAAACATCGGGGGTTAAATTACCGTGTCCTGGATATCCTCACTCATTACATTAGATAATGGCCACGACCTTAGCGCGGGGTGTAGGCATACACCTGACAGACTCTCAAATGCAAATTACCCAAGACGTTGGGGATAACTCCTCTGTGAGTTCTAAGTGGTGAGTGTTTAATCATGTCTCGGTCTCTGTACTGAGCCCTGTTGTATGGACAAACATGTGAATCTGTTAACAAGGTTACAAAGTAACTTTCCCAAGTTATAAAAGATTTGTGTCCTGTGCACTTAAATCTAATTTCTAAAAATGTTTTCATAATGAGTCAGTCGGGTGTATTTACCAGCGAAAGCTCACGTATTTTCAAAAGTATAAGCTTGCAGGTACAATACGAAATAGGCCGGAAGCTGCTCGGTAGTGAAATAAGAGAATCTTGCAAATCCTTAGATATGCCCTAAAGTCTGTTTTATATTCTTTCTTTGTACATTTTATGATCCGCCTGTGGATCTTCAATTAGAGCCTGTATATTATTTTGTATTTCGAATATTTAGTTTGTAATAGTAATTTTACTCCAAGACTTCCGTTGTGCCGTGTTTAATTGACTATGTTATCAACTTTGTCACAATACTCCCCATCCAGGCCCACCGGTGTATGGATTTGGGTTGGAAATCTGGGGTGTGACAGGTTGGTATCAGAGCCAACGTTTGAGAGAATTAAACACTATCCTTCTTGTGTCTAATCTCAAACTTACACGAGCACATTCCTTAGACTTCTGAGTCTAGGCATTGACCTTGGATTACTCATTTCATTATTAAGATATTAGTATTGTTTTTGAATTGATTTTTTAACAGGAAAAGTACGAGGACGAGGAAAAGGACCCATCAAGGGAGACCATCAGGATACATCCCTTCACATCCCCATCACCCGAACCCCTATGAGGACTCGGGAGATTCATTGCCATTTGCTCAACATTCGCCTACCCACACTCAAAGTTTTTACCACTCGTACCATTCGCACCACTCTCAATCATTCTTACCAATGATGAGTTTAATCCAAATCAATATTTAAATACACCTCCAGCCAATCAAAATCAGTTGGACCAACTAAACCCCATGGATGAGGACTCCGACCCGGAGATGCCGCCGTCGGGATCGCATACGCATCCCATAGAAATTTCAAGCGATTCGAACTCTTACGCCGGATCGCCATATCAAGGTCCTAACGAATGGGACCAATATTGGAACCAATTTACCTTCGCCAACACTCTTTCCCATCACTCTCAAGCACCTCCTATACAAGAAGACGTTCACATGGAACCGGTGGACCAACCTCAACCACCACCTGAACAACCAAGGAGGAAGCGTGGAGCACGTATGTCGGTACGCTCATGTCAAAGGTCGGGATCGCTGCCACCTTTGCCCAACCCTTACCCCACCATTCAAGAGGACCCACAAATGGGTGGACCCTCTAACACATCACCTGTGGTGGAACCAACATCTATAGTTCAACCACCACCATCGGGTTATAGTAACCCAATCCCCACATATCCAGACACGTGTGGATATGATCCTTTTAACCCGTCTACACCAGTAGACTATCAAGCATGGTCACATGACCCTTACATGCAAGCGGTCATGCACAACACACTTTACCCATCTCCTTTCCCACATGCTTATCCACCTACTGGATATCCAACTTATGGGTACCAGTATCCGGTTATACCACAACCACAACCACAACCTCCGCCGCCACTCGATGCCATTAATGAGGCCTTAGAACGAAGGAAAGAAACGCAACAACAAGCGAAGAAAACAGAGAAGAAGACAAAAAAGTTCTTCAAGAAACTCTCCAAGCTGGTTAAGGGAAAGAAGGACGAGTAAAGTCCTTTCTAAATAAACTTATACTAGTCCCTGTGAGGACATTGTTATTTCCTTAGTCCCTGCGTGGACATTTTTATTTCTTTAGTCCTTGCATGGACAATTTATTTCGTTGTTTCTAGTATTGTAATTTCTATTTGAAATTTAATGAAGTATTTTTGGAATTATATATATGTATTCATCCTCTTCAAACGAGCCTCTCGATTTTACTTGAAATTTATGCTCCGCGATACAATTCCAAAAAGATCTTAATGGTTTTGATTAGCCAAGTGGCACAGACCACATAATTGGCCAACATTATAAATGATAGTTAACGATAAAATGGCCTTCTATCAGGATAGTTAAGGGAAGTTATCCTTCTATCCAGAGGTGGTGGACTTAAGTTCAAGCCTCCAAGTCATTAAGGTCAATGCGACCGGGACTATTAATCAACCATTAAGGTACTCTTATGTTAACATTCAGGAATGTTCATACTCCTGGTAGTGTGACTTGAGAAACCACACTAGCTTCAAGGTAATGGACTATGTCCTAGCCTTATATAGCCTACGTGATAAAATTTGATCCCGGCTAATATCATCAGTGCGATGATTAAACATCCATAGTGATGTATTGCCCTTGGGGATATGATTAAACATCCATTAGTGATGTATTGCCCTTGGGGCCATGATTAAACATCCATTAGTGATGTATTGCCTTTTGGCTATGATTAAACATCCATTAGTGATGTATTGCCTTTAGGCTATGATTAAAACATCCATTTAGTGACGCTTTGCCTTTGAGCAATATTATATTGTCAATTATGACAATGACAGTTGTGGTTAATACAACCCCTGTCCATATTTTATGTCCATTAGTGACAGGCCTATGTGACATATTTTATGTCCATTAGTGACATGTCAATGTGCCATATTTTATGTCCATTAGTGACTGGCCTATGTGCTATATTTTTATGTCCATTAGTGACAGGCCTATGTGCCATATTTTATGTCCATTAGTGACAGGCCTATGTACAATAAATTTTATGTCCTTCGTGACAAGCTTAAGAGCTAAATGTAATTGTTTAATACGACAATGACAGTTGTGACATTACGATCCATTGTCTAGTAATATATGGACTATGTCCAAATTTTATTTTGCCTTTGATGGTCCTATTAAGACCGAGGCCAAATATAGATATATTAAGCCTAAGAGTTGTGATGTCATTCACACTAGAATAGGCAATGGATTGTTATATCCAATGTTTGAAGCCAATGTGGTTATTAATACCATGGCTAAGGAAAGTTTTATTGGTGTATAGAACCAAAGCTCAAAAGATGGATAACTCGGATGAGGCGCAAAGTAGCCACCGGGATGTTAATTATAATAACGCAGAAAATATAGCCATTAATAACGACAACTTCCAAGCTCGCATTGATGCAGCTGTTGAAAAGGCCATGGGAAAAGGCCATAGAGAAGCTTAAAAAGTCGAGTGCTAATCGCTCTAGACCATTATCAATCACCCCATCCTCAGCTCATAAGGAGAGCTCCGTTCATTCTTCGAATGCGAAGAGTGAACCAAGGAAAATAGATTTTGCTGATAGGTCCCGTTCTTTTAAAGACGGATGTACCTATAAGTATTTCATCTTCTGCAAGCCCCGAGACTTCAATGGGGAGAAAGGAGCTGTGGAAGCCTTAAAGTGGCTGGATGAGATGGAGACAATTGTAGATATCAGCAGTTGTGCTGATAAGGATGTGGTCAAATATGTATCACAGTCCTTTAAGGGCGATGCCCTAATTTGGTGGAAAACTATGATCCAATCTACGGGTAAAGTCCACCTGTACAACTTAGGATGGCTTAAGTTTGTTGAATTAGTCAAGGAAACTTACTGCCCACCTCATGAGGTGGAGAAATTAGAGACAGACTTTTTGTCTCTTTCAATGAAGAACCTAGATTGTCGGAAGTACGTTTCTGACTTTAACTCCTTAGCTAGGTTAGTTTCCTATCTGATCACCCCTGAAACCAAACGCATTGCGCGTTTTATCAATGGGTTAGCTCCTGAGATTAAGGGCATGGTAAAGGCTGCTCAGCCTAGTACCTATAGGTCCGCTATTGACCTGTCCCTATCCCTCACCCAAATCTAGTGAGGCAAAAGTCAGTTAAGTCTAAAACTGACTGGAAAAGAAAGATAGAAGATGACAACTCCCAAAGGTTTAATAAGAAAAATAAAGGGAGATTTGGGTTCAAAAGGAACCAAGACAAGTCGGTTGTGACGCCAACATGCAAGACATGCAACCGCAGGCACTGGGGATAATGTAATTACGTTCCACAGGCCAAACCCTGTGGTATTTGTAAGAGAAAGGGACATAAGACCCTAGAATGCAAGGATCTTAAGGATGCCGATTTCTACGTCTGCAATGAAAAAGGGCATATTAAGACTAATTGCCCTAAGAATCTTAAGAGTAATAATGCGAAGCCTGGAGAGGCCAAAGAGGGGAATGCTCGTGCCTTTCAGATGATTGCAAGAGAGGCTGTTGATGACAACAATGTTCATAACAGGTACATTCCTCTATGCTAGAGTTCTTTTTTATTCGGGTGCAGATATATCTTTTGTTGAATAAGTTTAGTAAAGTATTAAACTTACCCATAAGAACCCTAGATAAAACTTATGAGATAGAACTTGCTGATGGAAGTTTAGAAATAGCATCTTCCATTCTTGATGGAGGTTCCATATCCATTAAGAATCATTCCATTCCTATCTCTCTTTTACCAATGAAATTGGCGGGGTTCGAGTAGTTTTAGGCATGGATTGGTTATCTCGTAACCAAGCCCGCATTGCCTGCGATAAGAAACTCATCAAATCAAAACCCCATCCGGTGAAATGATCACCATCGCTGGAGACTCACACTACGGATTGCCAGACAAGGTGTCGTTATTTAAGGCATCCAAGTGTTTGAGGAAATGTTATGTCATTTACATGGCACAAGTTACTATTAATGAGCCTAAGCCAAATATTGAAGACCTACCAGTTATCTTGGAGTATTCTGATGTTTTCCCCGAGGAATTACCAGGCCTACCTCCAGATAGGCAAGTGGAGTTTAGAATTGATATCATACCTGGAACAGCACCCATAGCTAGAGCTCCATACCGCTTAGCACCAACGGAAATGAAGGAGTTGAGGACTCAGTTAGATGAACTATTAGAGAAAGGCTTTATTCAGCCAAGTTCCTCGCCCTGGGGAGCTCCAATTCTTTTCGTTAAGAAAAAGGACGGTTCAATGCGGATGTGCATTGACTACCACGAATTGAACAAGATAACAATCAAGAACCGTTACCCATTACCCTGGATCGATGATTTATTCGACCAACTTCAAGGGGCTAGTTACTTCTCCAAGACTGAACTAAGATCTGGATATCATCAGCTGAAGGCTAGGAGTGAGGATGTTCCTAAGACTGTCTTCAGGACCCGTTATGGTCATTTTGAATTTCTAGTGATGCCCTTTGGGCTCATAAATGCACCTGTAGCACAAAGTTTTGACGGTTAAACGGTTTAACAAAACGTGTCACGAACTATTGTTTAACAGAAAACCAAACTTAAAAGGCTTTGAACCATTTGGATTACCCTGCACCATTGTTTGAAACAAATATAAGCAAAAATTCGGTGTGGTAGCTGATGAAGGTTACTTTCTAGGCTATATGCCTGGAACACCGAATAAAAGGGTATTTAATCTAAAAACTGGTAAAATTGAGGTTGTGTTTAACATGAAATCACTAGTTATACACCTCAACAATCAACGAGTGGTCCTCCTATATTATATGATTATGACAGTGTTTTTAAATCATTTAATATTCCTAATTTTTCCAATGCAGGTGAGTCTCAAGTGATCCATATTGTGATCAGTGAAGATGGAGAGTGTGACTTCATGCCTAGATCGAGTGTATCGATGACAGATGCTCCAGAAACTTCTACCAGTGCAGTTCCAGAGGACTCCAGTGAAGTGAGTCTGAACCTATTCAGGGGGAGGATTTCACTAATCCGTTTGCTAATGCTAATAATCAGGGGAAGGTTGGATCTAATCTGGGAGATAATCTGGTTGTTGACACCACTGCTACCACACGTGTACACAGAGATCATCCAGTTGAAAACATTATTGGTGATGCTGCTGCAGGTGTTCAGACGAGAAGAGGTGTGCTCGAAGGTTCCTGTTTGTTTACTTCGATTCAGAAGACTGGGTTGATTCATGAATGTTTATATAGCTGCTTTATTGCTCAAGAGGAGCCGAAGAATGATCATATGGCTCTTAAAGACAATCGTTGGGTAGAAGCTATGCAAGAGGAACTAGCTCAGTTCAAGAAGTTGAAAGTTTGGGAGCAAATTGACTTGCCTGAAGGAAAGAAGGAAATAGGCACTAAGTGGGTGTTCAAGTGCAAGAAAGACGACCGAGGGATCGCGATACGGAATAAGGCTCGGTTGGTAGTGAAAGGGTTCAATCAGCAACAGGGGATTGATTATAATGAAGTGTTTGCACCAGTAGCAAGGTTGGAAGCAATTCGTTTGTTCCTAGCTTTTGCTTCATTCAAGGGCTTCAAAGTTTACCAACTCGACGTGAAGAGTGCATTTCTTTACGGGAAAGTCCAAGAAGTGGTGTATATCTCACAACCAGATGGGTTTACTAATCCAGACTATCCAGATCGAGTTTATCGACTTGATAAGACATTGTATGGATTGCATCAGGCACCTAGGGCGTGGTATGAGACACTGTCAACACACTTGTTAAAACATGGTTTCAAAAGAGGTCAGATTGACAGTACACTGTTCATTAAAAGGAAGAAGGAAGACTTTCTGCTGGTACAGGTATACGTTGATGACATCATCTTTGGTTCATCAGATGAGAACATGTGTCATGATTTCGAAGAGGTAATGAAGAGCAAGTTTGAGATGAGTGCGGTGGGTGAATTATCCTACTTTTTGGGTTTACAATTTGAACAGAAGAAGGATGGGATGTTCATACATCAGACGAAGTTTGTGTATGATATTTTGTCTCGTTTCAAGATGGAGGATTGCACTACTTTCAATACACCTATCTGTGAGAATCACAATCTTGGTCCAGATCATGAGAGTGTGGAGGATGTTGATCCAACTCAATACAGGGCAATGATTGGTTCTCTGATGTACTTGACTACTTCAAGACCCGACATCATGTTTGCAGTATGTCTTTGTGGCAGATATCAAGCGAATCCAAAGGAGTCCCACATGAAAGCGGTGAAGCGGATTCTTCGTTACTTGAAGGGGAAACCTACACTTGGGTTATGGTATCCAGCTGCTAGTGATTTGAAGTTTGTTGCTTTCACTGATTCGGACTTTGGAGGATGCAAATCTACAAGGAAGTCTACCACAGGTGGTTGTCAGTTCTTAGGAAGGAGGCTCGTTTCATGGCAATGCAAGAAGCAGTCTTGCGTGTCTACCTTGACGTGTGAAGCTGAATATATTGCTGCGGGTAGCTGTTGCTCTCAGGTTCTCTGGATCCAACAGCAGATGCGCGATTACGGTTTGAATTTCACTCGTACTCCTATTATGATAGACAATAATGCCACTATATCAATCACCAACAATCCGTAAAACACAGTCGCACAAAACATATTGACATTCGTCATCACTTTATACGGGATTGTGCTGAAAAGAAATTAATTGAACTGCATCGAGTCAACACACTAGATAACCTGGCAGATCTTTACACAAAAGCATTTGACAGGGCTTGCTTTGAACATTTAGTCGAACTCAACAGGATAAGGAATCCTGAATAACCATTTTTTCATAAAAATAGTTTGTAAATAATTTACTATTTTTCATAAATCAAAAACATAAAAAAATAGAAAATAAAAAATGATTTTTCACTGGGTGAAAAGGAAGAAATGATAGTACATCAGCAAGTTAGACTGTCACACTGAAATTAAAACAAAATTGCTTAAGTGTGAGAGTAGCTTCATCATATGATGTACCAATAGGCAAAATGCATGAAATAATCAACTTACCTTGGTGATACAAATATAATAAACTGTGTATGAGTGGGGAACATATCAGTGGCGTATGGTTTTATAACCTTAAATCTTGCGTTGATAGATTGCGAAAATATGAGGTTTTAGGTCTTTATATCGTATTTTCATCCGGGGTATCAAGGTTATCCTTCTGCTGCATCCAGATATATGCTGACCTAGGCACAACCGGGATATTTAAAAGAGCTAATATGCCAAATCCCAAAAAATTGAAGAAGCTCTCCTAGAGAGTCATTCAAATGTGCAAAATTGCATTATTCGTACCAAAATTTAGTATTTGTCCTAACCCTCATTGGATATTTGGTCTCTTTGCTGTACGGAAGTACTGACCTAATCACCAATTATCTAACGTTGTAAATCAAAAGGATGAATTTCGGTATGCTCACCTACTACGATGAATTTTTTGTGCATACCTTCATCGCGGGGGTATGTCCTGAAGTGGGACACACTAGTATATTAGTATAAATTATCTAAATAGATCACGAGGTAATGGTACTTGAAAGGTCATGTATTTTGTTTAAGTGAATAAACAATACTGGTACTCGTCTTGAACTGCTTTTCATGAATATTGTATAAAGAAGTATCAAATAGTGTGAAAACAGTTTGTTGTTGCTGATATGACTCTTCTTACCGGTGATACTCACAAAAATAGAGTTTTTATTATTTCGTTATTTATTTGCTTTCAGAAAAATAAAAAAAAATCCAAAAATATTTCATTTTCTTGTAAATTCTTATTGTACGGATATTGGTTGTTCGTGGAGGAGCTGTTACCGATAGGGGGAGACGATGTTAGAAGCTGAGCTCAAAACTTTTACGATATTGCAGGTTATATGTGCTTAAAAGTTTGAGTATGTGATGTGAGTTGAGAAGTGCTTAATCTGTGATACAGTTTTACTATCTCTTGAAAATAATAATTTGTTTAACTTGTGTTGAAAAATTCTTATGGTTTCTCGAGATGTTTGTTTTATAGTATACAGATTGTAGTAGTGTGTTGCTGAGAAGTTTGTTAAGATGAGTTTGATTGGATGCATGGTAGAACCTCCTTTCTACATTGCATCCAATGTTGAAGAGTTTTGTTGATTGCTATGCAAGGACTAAACAGGAGTTTACTTAAACGCTAACGATTTAGAAGATTTGGTGATTGGATACATCAGCTTAGGGGGAGTCTGTTGCTGAAAGAAGTTATTAAAGCTGAAGCTATCCAAAGACCAACGTTTTTCAAAGATACTAAAGATTGCAAGAAGACTGAAGACTAAGTTATTTTACGAAGCTATTGTCAAGGGGGAGTTTGTTGGTGCATATTTGTGACAACAGCTTAGATTTGATCTTTGGATATCTTGTAATTAGTAAAATGATAAACGGTTAGCAAGTTTAGTTTTGTATTAGTGAATTAGAAGTAATTGGGCTGAACTAGACACAAAAGAGAGCATGGTAGGCGATTTGGGCTTTAAACCCATTAGCAGTCCATGTAGGAAACCCTAGCCCATGAGCATAACCTATCCCTATATAAAGGGAGGTTGTGATTAGGGTTAAGGTTGCTGGTTCTATTGTTCAGTTGCAGAGAGAATTGCTTCAGAGAGATTTAGAGAAGAGTCTTGAATTGATTGTAAAATAATTTGTTTGATAATCAATAGAGGATAGTTTGAAGGAATTCTTTGTGTTCGTGTTCGTGTTCTTATTGTTTTCTGTGAAATCTGATCTAGTGGATTCCGCACTCTAGATTAGATAGACGATTCTGTCAAGATCCATAAGGACAAGGGGACCTACAGTTCGCAATCGAAAGTCGCGAAGTTTGACTTCTGCTTTAACTTTCGGTTCTGACCCGATTTAGATTAGTTACATACTGATCTAAAGTGCATTATGATCATAATATAATGTAGCATAACCCTCTGAGGTATATTACATGATCATAATCAGAATCTGAGTTTATGCGCAAGTTCCATAATTATGCCATTTTTGACTAAAATGCCTTTTTGCATAAAACAAGGTTTAAATGATAATGAGCTTGAAAATAAGTTTCCTACTATGTAGTATTATAAGTAGGATTATTTGGATGCCAATAGATTATTAACTGAGTTTACAAGCAGGTCCTTGTATTATGTCGATAAATGACGATAAAGCCCTGTGGCTCATAAAATGGTTTTAACCAAATCATTTCAAGGAAATCTTTTACCTACTAATATGTTATATTAAGTAACATATATAAGACATTTTAATCTAACTTTAACATCAGTTTTCGCTAAACATCGCATAAATCGTCATTTTTCGACATAAGCGTCGTTTCGGCGCATAGTATGGTTTTAAACCATAACTATCAACCAAGACTTGTTACCTACTGATTTTAAAACTTAATTTAAAATATTTATGGTAGGTACATGTTATAAACTCAGAATCCCAAATAGTTTATAAATATGTGTAAAATGATCAAAATACCCTTTCGGTGATAGTTTGGTCATAAAAGGATAAATTACACATATAATTAATATAATACTGATAATATATCATAAATAATTATTATTTTTTTCCAGAATACTTATAGTTATAACATTAAATTATATTCAAGTTGCTTTTATACAATATGAAATTACCAAAATGCCCTTATGAGGCATAATTTCATTTTAAAACCTTAACGGGCATATAAGTTGATATCCTACTTATATTACAACTTAATTAAAGTATAATGGCATATAGAACTTGTCCATGACTTATTCGGTTACCCATTATCGCTTATAAGCGTACGGTTGATTATACGTAACTCCTCTGTGAGTTCTAAGTGGTGTGTATTTAATCATGTCTCGGTCTTTGTACTGGGCCCTGTATGTATGGACAAACATGTGAATCTGTTAACAAGGTTACAAAGTAACTTTCCCAAGTTAAAAATATTTGTGCCCTGTGCACTTAAATCTAATTTCTAAAATGTTTTCAAAATGAGTCAGTCGGGTGTATTTACCAGCGAAAGCTCACGTATTTTCAAAAGTCTAAGCTTGCAGTACAATACGAAATAGGTAAGAACCTACTCGATAGTGAAATAAGAGGATCTTGAAAATCCTTAGATCTTCCCTAAAGTCTGTTTTTTATTCTTTCTTTGTACATTTTATGATCGCCTGTGGATCTTCTATTACGAGCCTGTATATTATTTTGTATTTCGAACATTTGGTTTGTAATAGTAATTTTACTCCAAGATTTCCATTGTACCGTGTTTAATTGACTATGATGTTATCAACTGATGTCACAATACTCCCCATCCGCGCCCATGGGTGTATGGATTCGGGTTAGAAATCCGGGATGTGACAACAAGGTTGGGGATAACTCTTCGTGAGTTCTTAAGTGGTGAGTACGTCAATCATGTCTCGGTCTCCGTACTGGGCCTTGTATGTATGGACAAACATGTGAATCTGTTAACAAGGAGACTGACTTTCCCAAGTTATAAAAGATTGCAATGTGCACTTAAACATTTTCAAATGTTTTCAAAATAAGTCAATTGAATGTATTTACCAGTGAAAGCTGACGTATTTTCAAAAGACTAAGCCTGCAGCTACAATACGAAAATAGTTTGGAAGCTGCTCGTAGTGATAAGAGGATCTTGCAAATCCTAGATCTGCCAAAAGTCTGTTATACACTTTTGTACATTTTACGATCCGTCTGTGGATCTTCTATTACGAGCCATCTGTATATTATTTTCGTACTTTGAACATTTGGTTTGGCAATAGTAATTTTACTCCAAGACTTTCGTTTTGCCCTGTTTAATTGACTATGATGATATCAAGTTAAGTCACGATATTCCTCACCCGGGCCCATCGGTGTTTGGATTGGCTGTGGAAAGCCGGGGTGTGACAAGGTTGGTATTAGAGCCAACGTTTGAGAGAATTAAACACTAGCCTTCTTGTGTTTAATCTCAAACTTACACGAGCACATTCCTTAGACTTCCGAGTCTAGGCTTTGACCTAGGATTACTCATCTCATTATTAAGTTATTAGTATTGTTTTTAAATACGTTTTTAACAGGAAATGCCGCCAAGAGTACGAGGAAGAGGATAAAGGACCAATGAGGGGAGGACCATCATGACACATCCCTTGACAACCCCATCACTCGAATCCCTATGAGGAATAGGGGGATTCCTGGCCCTTATCGCGACATTCACCTACCCACACTCAAAGTTCGTACCATTCGTATCATTCGCACCAATCACATCACTCTCATCATTCATATCATGATGACTTTAACCCGAACCATTACTTTAACACACCCCCAGCTGACAAAAATCAGTTAGACCAATCCAACCCAACCCAATGGATGAGGACTCCGACCTGGAGATGCCGCCGTCGGGAACACACACATATGCCATTGAAATCTCAAGTGATTCGAACTCTTACACTGGATCGCCATACCAAGGTCCTAATGAATGGGAACCAATTTACTTTCGCTAACACTCCTTCCCATCACTCCCCAACACCTCCTATACAAGAAGATGTTCACATGGAACCGGTGGAACAACCCCAACCACCGCCTGAGCCACCAAGGAGGAAACATGGAACACGTATGTCTGTACGTGCGGGTCAACGTCGGGATCGCTGCCACCCTTGCCCAAACCTTACCCCACCATTCAAGAGAGCCCACAAATGGGTGGACCCTCCAATGCTTCACCTGTGGTGGAACCAACACCATCACCCACAGTTCAACCACCACCATCGGGTTATAATAACCCTATACCAACATATCCGGATATGATCCTTTTAACCCGTCTACGCCGGTAATTACCAAGCATTGTCGCATGACCCTTACATGCAAGCGATCATGCATAACGCACTTTACCCGTCTCCTTTCCCACCTGTTTATCCATCTACTGGATATCCAAGTTATGGTACCAGTATCCTGTTATGCCACAACCACAACCATAGCCTCCGCCACCACTTGATGCCATCAATGAGGCCTTAGAACGAATGAAAAAAATGCAACAACAAGCGGAGAAAACGGAGAAGAAGACAAACAAGTTCTTCAAGAAACTCTCCAAGTTGGTTAAGGAAGGAAGGACGAGTGAAGTCTCTTCTAATAAATTTAGTCCCTGCTAGGATATTGTTATTTCCTTAGTCCCTGTGTGGACATTTTTGTCTCTTTAGTCCTTGCATGGACAGATTGTTTCATTTATTTATAGTATTGTAATTTCTATTGGAATTTAATGAAATATTTTGGATATATACATATACGTATTCATCCTCTTCAAGCGAACGTCTCGATTTTACTCGAAATTTATACTCTGCTATATAATTCCAAAAGATCTTAATGGTTTGATTAGCCAAGTGGCACAGACCACATATTTGGCCAAGAAATGATAGTTAAGGATAAGAGGGCCTTCTACCATGATAGTTAAGGGAAGTTATCCTTCTATCCAGAGGTGGTGGACTAGGTTCACGCCTCCAAAGTCGTTAAGGTACAAGGTGACAGGGACTATTAATCAATCATTAAGATACTCTTATGTTAATATTAAGGAATGTTCATACTCTTGGTAGTGTGACTTGAGGAACTACACTAGCCGTATAGGTGATGGACTATGTCCTAAAAACCTATAGCCTATGTGATCAATATAATCCCGGCTAATGTCATCAATATGCTGACGAGTGACAGGCGAAGGTGCCAAAATTGTCCAATAGTGACAGGCCAACGTGCCACAATTTGTCTAAGGTGACAGGCCAAGGTGCCATAAATTGTCCAATAGTGACTGGCCAAGGTGTCATAAATTGTCCAATGGTGACAGGCCAATGTGCCATAATTTGTCCAATTACAGGCCAAGGTGCCATAATTTGTCAAGGTGACATGCCAAGGTGACATAAATTGTCCAATAGTGACAAGCCAATGTGCCATAATTTGTCCACTAGTGACAGGCCAAGGTGCCATAATTGTCCAATGGTGACAGGCCAACGTGCCATATTATATGTCCATTAGTGACAGGCCTATGTGTCGTATTTCGTGTCTAAATTGGGACAGGCCAATGAGCCATGTTTTATTGTCCTTCGTGACAAGCCTATGAGCTACATATAGTTATCAATTATGATAATGACAGTTGTGACATTACGATCCAATGTCCAATAATATAAGGACTATGTCCAGATTGTAATTTGCCTTTAATGGTCCTAATAAGACCTAGGCCAAATATATATGTGATAAGCCTAAGAGTTTTGATGTTATTCACACTAGCTTAGATAGGCAATGGAATGTTATATCCAATGTTTAAAGCCAATATGGTTATTAATACCATGGCTAAGAGAAATTTTATTTGGTATTTAGAACCAAAGCTCCAAAATGGCTAACTCAGATGAGGCGCAAAGTAGCCACCAGAATATTAACTCTAACAACGCTGAAAACATAGCCATTAACAACGATGATTTCCAAGCTCGCATAGATGCAGTTGTTGGAAAGGCCATGGAAAAGGCCATAGAAAAACCTAGGGAGTTGAGTGCTACTCACTCCAGATCATTATCAATCCCGCCATCCTCAGCTCATAAGGAGAGCTCAGTTCACTCTTCAAATGCGAAGAGTGAACCAAAGAAATCAGAATTTGTTGATAGGTCTCGTTCTTCAAAAGACGGATGTACCTACAAATATTTCGTTTCCTATAAACCCCGGGATTTTAATGGGGGAAAAGGAGCAGTAGAATCCTTGAAATGGCTAGATGAAATGGAAACGATAGTGGTATCAGTGGTTGTGCTGATAAGGATGTGGTTAAGTATGTATCACAGTCCTTTAAAGGCGATGCCCTGATTTGGTGGAAAGCTATGATCCAATCTACAGGTAAGGTACACCTGTACAACTTAGGATGGTCTAAGTTTGTCATTTAGTCAAGGAAACATACTGCCCACCTCATGAGGTGGAGAAGATAGAGTCAGATTTTCTGACTCTCACAATGAAGAACCTAGGTTGTCGGAAGTATGTTATAACTTCAATTCCCAGACTAGGTTAGTCTCTTACCTAATCACCCTTGAACCCAAACGCATTGCGCGTTTCATTAATGGGTTAGCGCCCGAGATAAAGAGCATGGTAAAGGCTGCTCAGCCTAGTACCTATAGGTCCGTTGTAGACCTATCTCTCTCCCTCGCCCTAGATTCAATGAGGCAAAAGTCAGTTAGGACTGAAACTGACGGAAAAAGGAAACGGAGGAGGATAACTCCCAAAGGTTCAAAAAGAAAGGGAAGTTTCGGGTTCAAGAAGAACCAGCACACGTCTAATAACAAACCTCTGTGCAAGAACTACAACAGTAGGCATTGGGACAATGTAGTATTGATCCACAGACTAAACCCTGTGGTATCTGTAAGAAAAAGGGGCATAAGACCCTAGGGTGCAAGGATCTTAAGAATGCCATTTGCTATGGCTGTAACGAAAAGGGGCATATTAAGTTTAATTACCCTAAGAACCCCAGAAATAATGATGCAAAGCCTGGAGAGGCTAAGAAAGGGAATGCTCGTGCTTTCCAGATGAATGCCAGGGAGGCCGTTAATGACAATAACGTAATAACAGGTACATTCCTCATCATTGATGCATATGCTAGAGTTCTTTTGATTCGGGTGCAGATAAATCTTTTGTAGACCATAAGTTTAGTAAACTATTAAACTTGCCCATAAGAACTCTAGACATAACTTATGAGGTAGAACTTGTTGATGCAACTTTAGAAACAGCATCTTCCATTCTTGATGGATGTTTTATATCCATTAAGAATCATTCTATCCCTATCTCTCTCTTGCCAATGAAATTGGCGGGGTTCGGTGTAGTTTTAGGCATGGATTGGTTATCCCATAACCAAGCCCACATTGCCTGCGATAAGAAACTCATCGAGATTAAAACCCCATCTGGTGAAACAATCACAATCCCTGGAGATTCACACTATGGATTGTCGGACAAGGTGTCGTTATTCAAGGCATCCAAGTGTTTTGGGAAAGGTTGTGTCATTTACATGGCAACAAGTAACTATCAACGAGCCGAAGCCTAATATTGAATACCTTCCAGTTATCTCAGAATATCCCAATGTTTTCCCTGAAGAATTACCAAGCCTACCTCCAGAGGCAAGTGGAGTTTAGAATGGATATCCTACCTGGATCAGCACCGGTAGCCAGAGCTCCATATCGGTTAGCACCAACGGAAATAAGGAGTTAAGAATTCAATTAGATGAACTTTTAAAGAAAGGTTTCATACAACATAGTTCCTCACCTTAGGGAGTTCCAATTCTTTTCGTTAAGAAAAAGGATGGCTCAATGCGGATGTGCATTGATTACCGTGAGCTAAATAAGTTAACGATCAAGAGTCGTTATCCTATGCCCAGGATCGATGATTTATTCGACCAACTTCAAGTGCTAGCTATTTCTCTAAGATTGATTTGAGATCAGGATATCATCAGTTGAAGATTAGGAACGAGGATGTTCCTAAGACAGCCTTCAGGACCCGTTATGCTCATTATGAATTCTTGGTTATGCCTTTTGGGCTCACAAATGCTCTTGCAGCATTCATGTATCTCATGAATAGAGTCTGCAAACCGTATTTAGATAAGTTTGTTATTATCTTCATAGACGACATACTTATCTATTCTCGTAATCACGTTGATCACGAGAAACATCTACGGTGCATTCTAGAACTACTAAGACAAGAGACACTTTATGCTAAATTTTCTAAGTGTGAATTTTGGCTTAGAGAAATCCAATTTCTTGGACATGTTGTAAGCGAGCGTGGTATCCAAGTGGATCCCGCTAAGATAGAAGACATAATGAGTTGGGAAGTACCAAAAACTCCATCAGAGATTCGTAGCTACTTAGGATTGGCTAGTTATTATAGGAGGTTCATTGAGAAATTTTCAAGGATAGCTACTCCTTTAACTACTTTAACCCATAAGAACGTCAAGTTTGCCTGGGGTCCAAAACAACAAGAATCTTTTGAGATTCTAAAAACAAGTTGAGCAATGCTCCTGTGTTATCCCTACCTAAGGGTATTGAGGATTTTGTTATTTATTGTGATGTCTCCACACTGGACTGGACTGTGTGCTAATGCAAAAAGGCAAAGTGATTGCTTATGCATCACGACAATTAAAAGTGAACGAAAGGAATTACACCACCCATGAATTGGAATTGGGTGCCGTTGTATTTGCACTTAAGTTGTGGAGACATTACTTATATGGCACAAAGTGTATTATTTACACTGACCATAAGAGTCTCCAACATTTGTTCAATAAAAAAGATTTGAACATGCAACAACGCCGCTGGATGGAAACCCTGAATGATTATGATAGTAAAATTTGTTATAATCCAGGCAAGGCAAATGTCGTAGTTGGGCCTTAAGTCGCATTAAAAGGATTAAGCCCATTAGGATTAACGCCAAGAGCATAGAGCTCACAAATAGCTTGAGTGAGAAGCTATTAGATGCACAAAAGCAAGCCTATTAGAGGCTAATATTCCTAATGAAGGGTTAGGCAAAACTGTTGATCAGTTAATGCCTGGAAAAGATGGAATCCTTCGATTTAATGGAAGAATATGGGTTCCAATCTTTGGAGGACTTAGAGATCTAATCCTCCAGGAAGCACATAATACGAGATACTCAATTCACCCAGGTGGTGACAAAATGTATCAGGATCTGAAGAAGAATTATTGGTGGATGGGTTTGAAGAAATCCATAGCCACTTATGTAGTTAAGTGTCTGACGTGTTCGCAAGTTGAAGCCGAACATCAGAAACTGTCAGGACTTCTACAACAACTTGAAATTCCCACTTGGAAATGGGAAATGGTAACCATGGACTTGATTACTAAGTTACCAAAGACCAAAATTAATGACACGATTTGGGTCATCGTGGATAGGCTGACTAAGTCAGCGCATTTCTTGCCAATTAAAGAAACGTATAATTCAGACAAATTAGCTAAGCTGTATGTGGACAAGATTGTGTCCCTACACGGTGTGCCGATATCTATTGTATCTGATAGAGATACTAGATATACCTCTCATTTTTGGAAAAGTTTCCAACAATCTTTAGGCACAAGATTAAACTTTAGTACGGCTTACCACCCACAGACAGATGGACAAAGTGAACGTACTATTTAGACTTTGGAAGACATGCTTAGAGCATGTGTAATTGATTTAGGTGGAAGTTGGATGACCACTTACCACTAATAGAATTCTCCTATAATAATAGTTATCATACGAGCATCAAGGCTGCTCCTTTTGAGGCCTTGTATGGGAGAAAGTGTCGAACGCCCGTGTATTGGGCAGAAGTTGGAGAAGCCCAACTATCAGGACCTGAGATTGTCCCGAAGACCATGGATAAGATTATGCATATCATGATTGTCTCAAAGCTGCCCGTGATAGGCAGAAGAGCTATGCTGACAAGAGGCGTAAACCTATTAAGTTCCAAGTAGGAGACAAAGTCATGCTGAAAGTATCACCTTGGAAGGTGTAATAAGATTTGTAAAGAAGGGCAAGTTAAGCCCAAGATATATCGGACCATTCAAGATAGTCGAATGTGTCGGCACTGTAGCTTTTAAGCTTAAGCTGCCAAAGGAGCTTAGTGGAATTCATGATGTACTCCACATATCTAACCTTAAGAAATGTCTAGCCGATGAATCGCTAGCAATGTCACATCATGATGTGAAAATTGATGAAATCCTGAGGTTTGTTGAGAAACCAATTTCGATCGAGGATCGACAGGTTAAGAAGCTTCGAAGGAAAAAGATTGCCATCAATATCTCAACCATTAGATTAAAGATCTAATGGTTTAGATTTTTTCTTACCCTTCTCACAAAAAACACATTTTTTAGAATAACCTCACCCTATATGTATATATATATACACACAAACATATATATATATATGAAAATTTTGATGTGGTGTAACACCTCGTAAAAATCGTGTCCAATAGTATAGTGGCGCGTGTCGTATTTTTATTTTCCGTCTATTAAAGACTAATAAAGACTGTCAACATGCTCAAACTGAGCCTCTGAGTGACTTTCTGATGTCAACATGCATAAACATTAACCTCTGAGTGACCGTTGTGTCAACATGCTTAAACTTAGCCTCTGAGTGACTGATATATCAACATGCTTAAACTTGGCCTCTGAGTGACCATTGTGTCAACATGTCCAGCCTCTGAGTGACATCAGAGTCAACATGCTTATAGTGGGCCTCTGAGTGATCCTTTACGAAGTCCTAACTCTCATACGTCCCATTTGTTGGACGAGAGGGATTAAATCTGTTAACATGTAAAAGTTGGATAATACAGGGGTTAAAAGTGTCAACATGTTAATTTATACCTCTGAGTGACCTTTTAACGAACCGAGAGCTCGACAATGTCTGGGCATACTCCCGGCAATGCCAAATATTGGTGTAACGCCTCGCTTTTTCATACTTTCCTTATTTAGAAAGTATTGTCGTATTTCTTTTTTTGGAAACTTGTATTCGTATTTCTTTTCTTGTAATCCGAGCTTGAATCATAATGAAACTTATATTTGATATTTACTTGTCTTACATGCATTTAAAACACAAACTTATACTTATACACGCATTCACACTCGATATTATATGCTTATACACAATTAAAACATGCTAAATTGGCAAAATAATCAAGTTAAAGGGCTAAAGTGTTAAAAACAAAAGAACCTTCTGGAATACCTTGCCTCGCGCCCCGTGACTAAAACATTGGAAGTTCTCGGCCCTGCCAGGCCTCTAGCGGCCCGCGACCAAGAAGTCTTGACTCTCTCGCGGCCCGCGATCCGGAAAAATACATTTCAAGCCCATGGATTGGTCAATTTTGGTTTTCTTGCATTAATTACCCAACTAACAACCTCCCCCATTTTACCTATAAATACCCCACTTCACTTCACTCTCAAATCACACCTAAATCTTTCTTCTCTTCTCTACAAGCTCTAAAGAGCTCTCTTCTTCTCTCAAAGATCAAAGCTCCTAAAAAGGTGAGTTCTAACTCAGCCTCTCTCTTTTGATCTTTCCTTCTTTCTTACTACTTGGAAATGCCTTTTGGAATGTTTCCATAAGTCTTCCATGGAAGACTAACTTGGAACATAACCATATCTAAGGTCCCAAGAGTAAGTGTTTTCTTTGGTTTTATTAGGGTTTTACCCACAAGTGTTGTATCCTTCCAAGCTTGTTCTCGAAACAAGACTTGAGTTGGTAGAGTGTGATCACTTGGAAGCCTTGGCTATCCTAACTTCGATCCACCACCTCACTTGATGATTTCGTTTACTTTTTGTCTTGTACTTTTATGTTCAAACTTACTCATGATCATCCTTGTCGTCCTTGTGACGACTTGTGCATTGGTATACTATACGAGAGGTTTTAAAAGGAAGGATTATCCTCCTACCTCCATGCATGACTTCTATGAATCTACATAATGTTTTTGAATTACTTATACTATGTAACATATATATGTATGTATGTACTAACCGAACTCTTGATGATGATCAAATGATTACTCGTCATGGTACTAGGTTACATCACCTAAGTACTTAATCTCTCGTTACGATTCTAATGGGTATCTTAACCCATGAAATCACATCAACCCAAATGGGTCTTATAGTGTCAAAAATGAGTATTAAGTCTAAGTGATTAATTTCTCGTATAAACTACTTTATTGCATTTAAATTCCTTAAATCTTCCGTTATTGTTCGAATACTTACCAACCTACATTTTCCCCTTGTAGGGTAACTCGGTGCTCATCCCATCCACCAACCACCTGCGGATTTGTCAAGTTTGAAGACCTAATAAAACCGTGAGTACACTCGACCCACTTTTCGTTTAGAGGTGTAACATGTACTTATACCAAAATCACAACACTTAAACTTTATGAAATGCACAAACAATCCTATACACATGAATACTTGATACGATTACTTGATGCTTATATCTTGGACATTCTTTATGTGATACTTTAGTCATTAATTTGTTTAAAGCCTTCGTTTGACATGTATAGCGCTATAGGAAGTCACGCATCCCCCTCCATCGCATAAACTTGAGGCCATGTTAAAACAGCGTGTTTGCGTTAAGGGTTTGGCTAGTAGTATTGTATGCCTTGTATATGCTCTCGTAAAATCATAGTTGCCATGAGGATTCGTTTAAACGTTAATCGTATACGTATGCTATGCTTAAACTTGTGTAGTCGCCTTTGCTTTGCCATTGAATTGTATTTTAAAACATGTTACAGGTTGATGAAGAGGATGCTATGAAATCAAATAGCAAGGACTTAGATACACACAAGTAGACGTTTAGGCTAAATTTGTTGTATCAATTTTTGTTGTATTGTGTTATTTGTATTTGCTTCAATGTTGTATGTGACAGTCGTTATTGAAATGAAATTTGACTTTAATTAAATATTATCATTATTAGTGTTGTGAGCAATGAGCAATCTATTTCGTCTCACTCCGATGTTTCCGCCATTGGTTGGGGTGTGTGACAATTGGTTACAGAGGGCTAAATATGCTATAAAGGTGGTTTAGGAGGTTTAATAAGTTGAGGGGCTAAAAGTGACAAACTTTGAAACTGGCCATAGGGCACTCGCGGGGTGCGAGAGGCATGGGCCTAGCTTCTCGCGGGGCGCGAGAGGCCTGTGTCTGCAGAAAATTAGCTTGGCCTCTACACATAAGACCAAAAACCATTTGATTCGAAACAAGGGACTTCCAAACTGCTATGTCATGTTTTAGGACACTTGTAAGCTCCCTCTAACACCCCTTAACGCCTGGCATCACCACCTTCAAGCTCTCCAACTATAAATAGGTGCTAAAGTTCACCATTTGAACTTGCATCTTTCTCATTTCACATTCTATCTCCCTCCTCTGGAAGTTTCTAACTGAAAGGAGCATCCAACTTAGTTCTATTGCATCCTAGGAATCACTTGTAAGTGTTCCTTTCTATTGCATTTTCGTTTATCGGCTTTATAGCCAAAAGTCAAGCGTTTTACGGAAAACGCCTTGACTTTCGGTTAAGACCATTATGGTCAGCCATTGTTCGTAATGAACATGGCTAAGTGATCGTAATAAGGTAGGTGTTAACCCTATTAAGGGCACCTCCTGAAGATCACGTTTGCTAGACCAATTGACAGGTCAAAGTTATGATATTAAAAACTCAAACAGACCATTTTTCGAAAATATTATAATTTGAGCATATATATGTTATGAAACATGTTTTGACACTTAAACAAGTTGGTAATAATTATTAGAACATGTGGAAACATGTTCGGCTCGTCAATTTCAGTTCTAGGGTCGGTTCGCAACCGAAAGTAGCAAAATTTGACTTCTTCTTTGACTTTCGATTCTGACTCGATTTAGATTAGTTCTCTAGTGATCTAAGGGTGCATTATGATGGTAATATAATGTAGCATAACCCTCTGAGGTTATATTACATGATCATGATCAGAATCTGAGTTTATGCATAAGTTCCGTAATTATGCCATTTTGACAAAAATGCCCCTTTTATGTTAAATAAGGTTTAAACGATAATGAACTTGAAAATGAGTTCCCTACTGATGTAATATTATAAGTAGGATTATTTGGGAGGTTAAATCAGATTATAAACTGAGTTTATAAACAAGTCCTTGTATTATGTCGAATGACGATAAAGCCCTTATGGCTTATAAAATGGTTTTAATCATACCTTTTTCAAAGTAAATATTTTACCTACTGATATGTTATATTAAATAACATATCTAAGACATGTTAACCTGACGTTAACATCAGCGTTCATTAAATATCGCACAAATCGTTATTTTTACGACATAAGCGTCGTTTCGGCGCATAGTATGGTTTTAAACCATACTATTCAACCAATACTTATTACCTACTGATTTTAAAACTTGTCTTAAATATTTTTACAGTAGGTATATGATATGAACTCATAATCCCAAATAATTTATAAAACTATGTGTAAAATGACCAAAATGTCCATTCGGTGCATAATTTGGTCATAAGTGATAAATTACACATATAATCAATAACCTACTGATATTATATCATAAATAAATTATTTTTCCAAAATACTTATGATCATAACCTTAAATTATATTCAAGCTCCTTTTATACGGTATATAATTACCGAAATGCCCTTATGAGGCATAGTTCCGTTTTAAAACCTTAACAGACATATAAGTTGATATCCTACTGATATTACAACTTATTTAAAATATAATGGCATATAGAAGTTGTCCATGACTTATCAGGTTACCCGATGCCGCTGATATGTGTAAGGTTAAGTATATGTAACTAGTTTACGGAAAATAACCGAATGGGTTTAACCTTGTCATTTAAATCTCAAAATCCAGAATGTTTATGGTTTACCCATATTATACAAGTCAAAGTACTTGTTGGGTTTAAACTACATTCTATCCGATCATCGTTTAATCTACATTATACGTTTTGATCCTGTACGATAGTCGGTCCAAGTCTATGACTTAAATAAGACCGTTAGTTTTTAATTGGTTAGCTTATGCCATAATCCAGACTAGAGACTACCGGTAAATGCTATCTGCACTTAGTTCGTTTTGGATACGACTGAGTTATTAAAATCTTGCTTATTGAAAATCAAGACTAGCTCAGGTAAATACTCTCGACTTATTTCCCCTATATGAGCTTGGGTTACGATAAAATATTACCGCTTGGTCGGAAATGGGACCAATCGAATGCGGATTGTGGCTAGTAAATCCGCATATTCGTTTTGATCAGTTTTGTTCAATAACTTAAACATCGGGGGTTAACTACGTGTCTGGATATGCTCAGCTCATTACATTAGATAATGGCCACGACCTAAGCGTGGGGTGTAGGCATACACCTGACAGACGCTCATGCTAAAAACTTTACCCACAAGGTTGGGGATAACTCCTTCGTGAGTTCTTAAGTAGTGAGTACGTTAATCATGTCTCGGTCTCTGTACTGGGCCCTGTATGTATGGACAAACATGTGAATCTGTTAACAAGGTTACAAGGCTGACTTTCCCAAGTTATAAAAGATTTTTTGCCAATGTGCCCTTAATACATTTTCAAATGTTTTCAGAATGAGTTAGTTGAGTGTATTTAATAGCGAAAGCTGACGTATTTTCAAAAGACTAAGTTTGCAGGTACAATACGAAAATAGGCTGGAAGTTGCTCGGTAGTGATAAGAGGATCTTGCAAATCCTAGATCTGCCCAAAGTCTGTTAACTTTTGTACATTTTATGATCCGTCTGTGGATCTTCTAATACGAGCCGTATGTATATTATTTTCGTACTTTGAACATTTGGTTCGTAATAGTAATTTTACTCCAAGACTTCTGTTGTGACATGTTTAATTGACTATGATGATATCAACTTAGTCACGATATTCCTCACCCGGCCCACCGGTGTTTGGATTGGCTGTGGAAAGCCGGGGTGTGTGGGTAGGATAAAATGAAACTGACTAATTAATTAAAGAGATAATTATTAATGTAAGGATTTGTAAACTATTTCATGTTTCACCATTGTATTTTTTTTACTTCTTGAATTGATTTGTTCTTTTTTAAATATATTTTGCTGTTGTTCTAAAAAATCTATTTATGTTTGTTTGTTTATTTATTTATTACGTGCAAAGCCGCTAATTATGAGTTGCATCCTGGTTGGTTGACTAATAAAACAAAGTGAACCATTATCTAGCATCCTCGAACCAACCCAATGATCCACAGAATAACTTTGACTTTGTAAAATATAATTAAAACTTAAAACTAATACTGAATAAATTCAAATTCATCAAATATTGATATGGACTGGCCGATTGGAAACTACAGCTTACTTGAACAGATAGTTCGATACCAAATAAGCCGAGCTTAAATTTATACGATTATTAATGATTCGTGCTTGATTTTAGGCTTATAACTTAAAACAAGTCAAGTTTCTAACTCAACTTATTGACATCCCTCGTACTAACATACGATTGTTAATGATTCGAGCTTGATTTTGACATAAAAGTTAAAATGAGTCCAGATCAGTTTATAAGTCAACGTATAACTAATATGTTCTCAGGTTCATAATTACAATATTGTTGTTATAGCATTTATAAAATACTTTTTTGCAATATATTTATCATATAATTTTACGTGATGAATACATAATTTTATATTATTTAAAAATACAACCTTATTGAAAGAACAATGACATGTTTATATAATAATACATGATCCAAGGGAGTATTCAATTGCTAACTATTTAGTTGTATAGAAGACTATTTTGCAGATTCTCAGCAAGGCTGTCAATTTCTGCGAAAATAAACGAGTTGACTAGTGTATTTTTTTAAGTTTGTTGGGCAAAAGATTAAAAAGATATTGTATTGTTTTATTACAACTTCTGCCTATATGAATAGAAAGATTAATCATTAATCTATATTTTTATATAATCGTATTAGTTAAGGACTTATGGTTAAGAATTATAAAAAAAATTTATAGAATGTGTAGTTACTTTTGAATGGAAATATGGGTGGGTGTTATTCATTACGATATTTTTTAAAACAAGGTTTTAGTTACTATTTTAGCGTTCATACACACTGAACTAAGTTTGAAATCTATACTAATATCTATCATTGGACTAGAACCATCAATTATTAGACAATAAATACATGCTTAAACATTTCCATAATTTTTCTCAAATAGTCTATTACATCCCACAAACCCTATAAATAAATAATTAATTTGTTTTCCTGTATTGTAAAATATATATTGAAGTATAGTATAAGTAAGACGAAGATTTAAAATTTATTAAGACAATAAACTAATATTACATAACTAAACATTACAATAAACAGACTTTGGTTGTCGTCGGGTTGATAAGTTTTGGGTGGACGTGTTGTATTATTCAACCCAAACATGAGCCATATATAATATATTTACTCGGTTTGTGGGGCGTCATAAGGCTTGCCCGATTCAGCCCTTAGAGACTTTGGACGATATGGTTGTTAGAAATGACTTTCAGAAACACAAATTTTCGATATGCCTATTTTGTTACTTTTTCATGTTTCTGTTTTTTATATTTTTTGTAATAAACGTAAGTTGTACTTAGAAAAAGTATACATTTATTTACAAAAATAAAAATTAAGGTATGTCAACTTTTTCGATAAAACATCGACTCTATACGTATATTTATGATGTATCAAAACTCAACTGTTGATAAAATAAAGTGAAAATGTAGTGTGAAAATGTTTAAAACGTTTTTGACATAAAGTCATTGTTTAAGAAAAGCTTGTGATGAGATTTGTGAGTGTTTCTATCGTGCTAGATGACTATACAAGCTTTTAGAGGTTTATATTGATTTAAACTCATCAGTCATTATGACCAAACTTATTAAAACATTTGTAAACTAGACATTTTAAAAACATATAAAACAAATCGTTAAAAGAGCCATACATGTACACTCATTTCATGTATTGGGCCTTGAGGAACCCTCTGCTTTTTAACAACGGGACCATGAAACGGATCCTAATAAGTTGCATGTACATTAAGCTATAAATTCCTGCCCAGATTATAAAAACCTAAAATATAAATAAACAAAAACATATAACCTGTACAAGACTATCATATAATTTGGCCATCATTGTTCATCTCATCCTCGTTCTCCCGCGAAGAAAAAGAAGATAATAATACCAGTTTTATAACCAGTCACTCAGTCACTTGGGATTTCTTTATATAAATGATTAAATGTAGTGGACTATATATATAGCATTAACTTCAGTCTTCAGGCAGAACTGTAGTGCTGTAAATGCCGGTTCAAGATTCACATTTACAATCCTTGTTGGTCATTTGGTTCTTTGGGTTGTCAAATATCAATACATCACGCCATCAGATTCTGCTATCGTATTGGATGCCGAAGAATCAGGGTTTTTAGAACCTTTTACAGGCCTTGATTTTGTGTCCCTTTTTCGGTTGTAGCTTTTCTCTGCAAATGAATCAGATTGGTTATTGATAACAAAAAAATGTCAGAAGCCCATTGACCTGTGGGACACGGTTCTATACCTTCTTACTGGACACGATTTATCAGCAGGAGAGGTTGTGTGTGCGTCGGCTGGAGGCTCAAGAGCCGTAAGATCTTCAAAGCGTGCGTCACCTTCATCGTCTATCCGTATAGCTTTTGTCCCGCCTTTTCTCTTCTGTCTATCTTTAACCTAAAATTTACACAATTGAATGCATGATAATCAAATATAATAAATATATTTTAATTTGAGTAAAACGCCATTTTCGTCCTTGAGGTTTGGCCAGTTTTGCGACTTTCGTCCAAAGGTTTGTATTTTCGCATCTGGATCCAAATGGTTTGAAATCTTGCCATTTTCATCCGGCTCGTTAACTCCATCCATTTTTCTCCATTAAGTCAAGGGATTTCCGTCTTTTGCTGACTTAAAGGGCAATTCGGTCTTTTTCACTATGTAAAAAGACCGGATACCCCTGAAAAAGACCGAATTGCCTTTAACAAAAAAAGACAGAAATACCCCTGACTTAACCGGAGAAATGGATGGAGTAAACAAACCGGATGAAAATGGCAAGATTTCAAACCTTTTGGTGCCAGAAAAACTAACCTTTGGACAAAAGTCGCAAATTGGCCAAACCTCAGGAACGAAAATGCATTTTACTCATTAATTTGTTTAAACATTCCCACATACAAACTTTTATTATAAATCTTTGACAAAAAGAATTTTTGAGTCCGACCCGTTACCCAACGGAGGGTTATTATCATACCTGTGGAATTTCTTTTAGCTTTTGCTCCATTTGTGCATCGTCAATGAGTAAAGAAATAACATCTTCAGGAGCCAATATGTCACCCTGTATGTGACCACCGGTCATTACAAGTTGCTGGACCGTACTTTTTTGGCTAGCTCTCTGTAAAATCTTCTCTTCAACCGTTTCTTTGCAAATTAACCTATAAACTGTAACCTGCATCATGAAAAACATAAGTTTCAAAATCTCAATTATTAATCCCAAACAACTTAAAATAAATTATAACTAGGTCATGTTCATATATACAAAATACTAAATTTGTATTGTTTTACCTGTTTTGACTCGTTAAGGATAAAGCGTACAACCCGAATGACCCATTTGACCTGTTTTCTTTTCACCTATTTTTTCTATACTAGAAGGGTGCCCGCGCAATACGGGGGAAACACAAACACTGCAAGAATGTGCATGGTTGGATTGGTTCGGTTCCTCAACCAACCCGAAACCGAAGTAATCGATTAGCCTACTTTATTAACCAATCTGTTTTCAGTTAATCAGTTTGGTTTAGTATGACAGATTGACGGTTTTTGGTTTGTTTCGTTTAATAGCCAAAACCAAACTTGAGCTAAAACTTTTGTTTAGAAATAAATAAAATTGACGTATAAATACATAAAATTGAGGTATAAGTACATGAAATGGATGTATAAATAAATGAAATGGAAGTATAAATATATGAAATAGAGATATAAAATATGAAATACATGAACTGGAGATATAATATATAGAAATATTAATTGTCTGGTTCTTGTTAATTTTGGTTTAACAGGGTTACAAAAACAACCGATAACTAGTTTTTTGTTAATTCGGTTTTTAGTTAATTCAGTTTTGGGTTGATTTCAGTTCGATTTCCTCTGTTTTCCGTTAGGTTTTGGTTAACGATTTAATTATTGCTCACTCCTAGACACGGTTAATCACGTAACATATCAATATTTTTAATTAAGACCTAACAATTATAGCAATACTATACTCAAATTAAGGAGAATAAAATGCTCGTTTTTATGGTGTTATTTTTTTTAAATATTAATGTACGTAGAAGTTATGGTCGTTTACGAAACATGGGTTAGTTTTCTATAAGGGGATAAATTGTAACTATCTATAATTTGGTTAAAGATGAGAGAATTAAAGTGTAATTAAGATGAGGGATTAAAGTGTAATTAGTGATTGAAAGACTAATTTACCATCATTTTAGGGTTGTACCTTATACATTAAACTAAAAATAGTTCTTAACTTTTGGGTATCTTAAAATGCGCATCCCTCATGCATTATAATATAGTATAGATTACTTGTTTGGCCCGTGTTAAGTAAATGGGTCAAAGCGTGTGAAATAGAAGCATGTAAAGTAGATGACGCATACATAACACATGAGCTTAAACTTTATGTGAAAAGAAAAAAAAGGTTAATAATGAGAAAACTAACATCTTTAGTCTGACCCAAACGGTGAGCCCTATCCATGGCTTGTAAATCGAGTGTTGGATTCCAATCACTTTCGTAAAATATGACTGTGTCAGCAGCGGTCAAATTGATACCGACCCCACCAGCTCTTGTGCTCAGTAAAAATACAAAAATATCATTTCTACAAGAAAAAAACCAAGTGTTAGCCAATGAACAAGCGTATCTTTTAGAGAGGGCTCAAGAATAAAAAATTAGAGCAAATGTCACAAAAACAAAATATACTTTTTTCATTTCGGTGATTATAATTATCTTTATCCGTTTTAGTAATTAAGAGCTTTTAAAAGGCCTGCTTTAGTAATAATAGTATAAAAAATAAGCAGATAGGTGTAACAAAAAATGTAAAGTGTGCTTCAGTTTCATGCAGTTTGTCCTAAAAATGTTGCAACAAAATTTGGGGAGACGTGACACAGTAACTAAGTAAAGCAATAGGAAATAATAAAATAATAATCATATAATATTCTTACCTTAGTTGAAAATCTTTGACCATATCTCTACGGTCCGTTATGGTAGATGATCCATCAAGCCTTAAGTATCTATACTTCCTATAGTTCATATAGTCCTACAAATTGAAGAGCAGTCATCAAGAACATAATAAATAAATATATGCAATAAACAACTAGCAACATTCAAAACAGATCTACTCGATCATTAAGATTTACCCATTGTCACAAAAGGAAAAGGAAAAACAAGGAGTTTTTGATACCTCAATAATATTCAACATCTTGGTCATTTGTGCAAACAGGAGAACACGATGATTTCCTGCACGCAAGCGCTTCAAGAGTATATCCAGTGTCTGAAGCTTCCCTGAATCCTAAAGGATTAATCAAAGTCAATGCAACTTAGCAATTGACCAGAAATGAACTGAGTATACAGATTAAAGGTGGCGATTTTGACCCATGTAGAACGGGTCGATTTGGTTATGTACTTATGTTCTATTCTATCTCCAACAGGGTAAACCAATTAAGCTAACGGATTTAACTAAAAAGAAAGTGGGTTTAAAATCCTCCAAAGTGTATCAAATGCATAAAATATCCGGTCACTTTACCAAAAGAAAATGTCAGGTTATTATTGTAGCAAAATACTCCATCTGTCCAATAACAAAAAGATCCCATTTAAGAAATGAACAACTAATGCAGTTTAACTAGCAAAATACCACTTTTACCCTCAATGCATCTAAGATACCATTTAACTTGAAAAACTTAAAAGAAAGTTCAAATAACAATAGAGTGGAAACTAGTAAATTTTAACTATCGGTCTGTGAAACTGGACGACTGTTTTGGGACGATTTAAAATAGTAACATGTGCAGCATTTGACATTAAAAAAAGGTTTCTGGGTGTCCACTTCTAATAGAGATGTATTAGTCATTAGAGCATGCAAGAAACTTTTAGGAGATAGAATGTTAGATTTTCATACCGTCAGCATCTTGGCAGGATCAAAACTCTGCATAGGTGGACACGAGCCAAAGATCTTGTGCGTGAGCTGGAGAGCAGGTTGCACAACAGGTAGCTCTTCATCGATTTCTTGTATCAAATGGTGAGGAGCACCCTCTGGTTTTCTAGGTCCGTTCGAGTCAGACGTACGTGCAAACCCGACCAATAATCTCTTAATCCAAGGATTATGCAAATCCTCAATTTTTCTGTAAGCAAAATCTCTATCTGGACAGTCTGCATCAATCTACCAAATACATACGTACAAAGTCAATAACAGAAACTATGCGCCCATTGGGCATGAGTCGGTTTGGTTCATCACGTTAGCAAGAAAAAATACTAAATGGTGAAACACCACGTGTATATTACCAAAGTTATGTAGAGGGACCAAACATGTATATAAGTAAAGTTAACTAATAAATAGAAAACTTCATTAAACTAGAGGGACAAAACATGTATTTTAGGAAACTTAAAGTAGATGGACTAAACATGTATGATAGCAAAGTTAAGGGCGTAAAAGTAAAAGACAAAAGGCTTTAAAAAGGAAAAAAGAGGTTGCCATGTGGCAGCTTATGAATGGACACGTCTGAATAGTGAGATAAAACCACTTGCCTTTAAATATGTATATAATAATATCATTTAAAGGCAGTTGGTAGGTTTGACCAGTAAAAGGGTTTTAAAAACTCTAGAACCAATATCTTGAATGAATAGTCCAATATCTGCGTAGTCAAGTCCAACAGCTGATTTTATTTTTTTTACCGAAAACAATTAAATTCGGGTTTCGAAAGATATTATAAATTGTAAGAATACCATTATATACCACGATAAACAAAAATATAGTAAAGTAAAAAAGAGGAACGATAGCGGAAAAGATTTATGCAATGAATACATATAATTCAACGACAACACTTACAGGAGGTGCTCTTATTGGTGGAATGAAAGAAAAAGCTGAATGAAGTAATCGAACATCAGAGGCAAGTCTATCTTCATGTGATAATACCAAAGCCTCAAACGGAGCATCCACGGGTCCTGTTGCAAGCCTCCGTTTAAGAATATTACTTTCCGACTTTGATGGTAATAACAACATTTTTGTTACGGCCCTAACTTTTTCCTTCCCAATATGATTACACTCAACACCATTGTTATCCTCTTTTTCCATTATCAAGTCCACAACCTCATCAAAAATACGTGAATCACATCTAGAAATTGAAAACAATAATCTCTCCATTATAGAAGCATTTGCTATGAAAGATGTTTCGCCTGGTGAGAGATCAATCAATCGGGAAAATCCAAATGATACATTTTTATTGTAGGGGTCGTGTTTGTCTTGCGTATATATGGATTGATAAATGTTTAGTGGGGAGAATATGTTAAAATGTTTCTCAAAGAACTCTCTCTTGATCCTGTATTTTCCTCCTGATGAAGAGATGTCTAAACTTCGCACAACATCTTGGTATATTAATTTCGGAATCTGCAAACAAAATTGGTGATTAAAAACTTAACTCTGGATTTCTAGCACATGACTATGGTCAACTGGTTTACCAGCAGAAATTGTTTTTTTGAGTAAAATGCCACTTTGTCTTGTCCCTGAGGTTTGGTCAGTTTTGCGACTTTCGTCCAAAGGTTTGTTTTTCCGCATCTGGATCCAAAAGGTTTGAAATCTTGCCATTTTTATCCGACTCGTTGACTCCATCCATTTTTCTCAGTCGAGGCAGAGGTATTTTCGTCTTTTTTGTCTACTTAAAAGGCAATTCGGTCTTTTTCACTTTATGTACAAGCATTTAGCATAATGTACAAGTATTCAAAAAAGATGAAAATACCCCTGTCTTAACGGAGAAAAATGGATGGAGTTAACAAGCGGATGAGAATGGCAAGATTTCAAACCTTTTAAATCCATATGCGCAAAAAACAAACATCTGGACGAAAGTCGCAAAACTAACCAAACTCAAGGACGAAAATGGCATTTTACTCTTGTTTTTTTAAATCAGATTCAAGTAATTACCTTATATGTAATAGGATTCTTGACCCCAGAGTAGTATACATCCTCCAACTCTCCAAACGGAGGTGGAAGAAGGGGATTCGGGATGTCTCCAAAATAGAAATACGAACTTCCTTCATTTCTTTCAAATAACTCAGGATGGTTGCAAACCTGTCACCACAAGAAAACATAATGATTTAAACAGAAATTAAAAACGTTGATAAATGTGTTCTAATTTCTAACAAGGGTATGAAGAAAAAAGAAGAAAAGAGAATAAGGAAAATTACCTTTCTCAATTGGATGACAATATTCATCAAGTTCATAAACTTTTTCTCATTAAGTTGACCACGGTTACTGTCGAACAACTCGGCAAGAGATATTTTGTTTTTTATAGCTTGGTAAAACGCTTGTTGCCGTGAACTCAATTTGCAATGCACTGTAATTTCAGTCTTCCGAGTCAACTCGGACACCACATCCTTCTTAACACGCCGCAACATGAAAGGCTTCAAAATGGCATGCTGGTGACAAATTAAGAAATAAAAAAAATTAAAAACAAAAATATGGTGATAATTTCAAATAAATAGAAAAGAGTAAAATGTCATTTTCGTCCCTGAGGTTTGGCCAGTTTTGTGACATTCATTCAAAAGGTTTGAAATCTTGCCATTTTCATCCGGCTCGTTAACTCCATCCATTTTTTGTTAAATCAAGAGTATTTCCGTCTTTTTTTGTTAACTTAAAGGCAATTCGGTCTTTTTCAGGATATCTGGTCTTTTTACATAAAAGGAAAAAAGACTGAATTGCCCTTCAAGTTAACAAAAAGAACGGAAATACCCTTAACTGAAAGGAGAAAAATGGATGGAGTTAACGAGCCGGATGAAAATGGCAAGATTTCAAACCTTTTGATCCATATGCGGAAAAGCAAACCTTTGTACGAAAGTTACAAAACTGGCAAAACCTCAGGGACAAAAATGGTATTTACTCGATAGAAAAAAAAATCAAAGAAAACAAAATCTCATGTCTAGAAACTAAGTACTTACCAGTCTGCTAAGTTGGTGCTCATTTAACGTCCCACCATGTTCAGCATGGTTTTCGATACTGAGAATACACAGCGAAGCATGATCAGAGAGGTAATTCTTAGTTCTTAATACTGTTGGAACATAAAAGAAACACATTATAAAAAAAATAATAATAAAAAATCTTACCCTTTAGAAAACCACTCATTAAATTGTTCATGGCTGTCAAATAGAGTTGGCATGATGAAATGAAGGAGGGCCCACAACTCAGCCATGTTGTTTTGAACAGGTGTCCCAGTTAGTAACAGACGGTTTCTACAGTTGAAGCTGAGTAGCGTCTTCCATCTTATACTGTTAGCACAATTAAAAAAAATACAGTGAGTAATAGCAGCCAGAAAAAAACTTGAATAATATAAATAAGATTATTGTTCTGCTAATAATACCATATATAACACATTGGTTATTTAAAGAATAAGTTAAAATGGCAAAGAGATTAAGGTAGTGTTCATTTCACATAATGGGATGGAATCCGGATGGAATTGGAATTTAGTTTCCATTCCTTATGTTGTTCGTTTCAACAAAGGAAGGAATTGGAATCTCAATTGCATTCTTGATCCTGTTTGGTTAACAAAGGAATTGGAAATGAATTCCTTCAAATTCTTTTAACTAAAGGAATTCAAAATCCTTCCAAAATTTTGAAGGAATTCAAGCAAAGTCATTGGAATCTTCGACTGGTCACCAATGTCGAAAACGTTCAAGCCGAACTAGTCCATGACCCGCAATGCCTCGCCCCCACCGGCCCGCAACAATTCGACCCGAAATGTCTCGAACTGACCCGGCCAGTTACCAACCCGAAACTCTTGACACGACCCGGCCCGATGCGGACCCGAAACGTCTCGACCCCAGACCCGGCCAGTTGGCATCCCGAAACGTCTCAAATCGACCCAACCTGTTAACGTTCCGAAACTTCTCAACCCAACCTGAACCTTAATGACTCAAAACATATCAAAGGGACCCAGCCCGTTAACTGCCTGAAACGTCTCGACCCATTAACAACTCAAAACGTCTAGCTACGGCTCGACCCGTTAACGGCCCGCAAGGTCTCGACCCGACCAGCCGCTGCTGACCCGAACTGGCTCACCCGATCGGCGGGCCGAGATTTTTAGATTCCAATTTATTTCCCAATGTTTAAATTCCAAATCCAATTCCTTCCGATTCCATTACATTTCATGAAACAAACACTACTTAAAAGTGTTTGCGGGTCAACTGAACAGGGCTGGGCCCCGTTTTAAACCATTACCTGGTTGAACTTTTGATAGCCTGAGCTTCATCCAAGACCATATACTGCCATTTCACACGCCTGAAATACTTTTCATCGGATACTAGGAGTTGGTAGCTGGTAATAAGAATATGAAATCCAGCATCCCTGTTGTGTCAACATTAAGTGAATAAGCATGTCTGGAATATAGCAAAACACGACACAATCTGAAAACTCGCATTTAATAGAGTAAACCGTATAAAACTGTCGGAATCATGTATTTATCTAGTCATGTTAATAATACATACATAAAAATTTAATTTACAAAATTGCTTTAAACTAAAAACATATCAATTGTCTTCTTAACTGCACTTTATAATCGTTTTATCAGTTTGCTTATACGCAAAGAACACATAAAAAACAAGCACCCTAACAATCAACCAGAAAATATGGTTGATAGATTGCAGTCAGCAATTCACTTGCTTATGTATGTTGACTAAAAGTAAACAATATAATAGGAAAGCATGTACATTTGCTGATTAGAGGAAGCCTAAAGGTTCACTTTTCAAGAAAAATCATAAGCCTGTTTCATAGTTTAAGATATAACATATCACAACAAAAAAAAAAATTGATGCAAATACACAAATATATAACGTACCTACGATAAAGTCGCTTAGGATTTATATTTTTCCTAAGTACTGTTCGTTCCTGAATACCACCCCAATAAGGAAGTGTTTTTAGGTCAGGGCAGAATCGGCCTATTTCATCAGCCCAGTTGTTCAATACAGAAGTAGGTGCAACAACCAGAAATGGGCCCCATATATTTTTCTCCTGCAAAAAAGTCATGTTATTGCAATTGAAAGTTGAAACAGTAGAGATCAGAGGTAAAAAAAAAGTGACAATTTTGATCGGTGTTCTTTTATATGGGTCAATTCTGAGTTGTTATTATCTCAAACAGGTTAAATAAAGAGCTTTAGCTAAATGGGGTACATGTCAAATGGGCTGAAAATCACCCGAAGTTAATTTTACATGAAAATCACCCGAAGTTAATTTTACATGCATACAGCCTCCTATATTGTTTTTAGAGTAAAGTACACAGATGGTCCCTGTGGTTTACCAAAATTTTGGATTTGGTCCCTGGCTTTTAAAAGTACACGGATGGTCCCTGTGGATTGCACTTTGTAACGCATTTAGTCCCCAACCAACAAATCTAAAGATTGTAGCATGTCCAAGTTAGAGACTAAATGCGTTAAAAATGCAAACCACAGGGACCATATCTTACTTTTGGAAAGCTAGGGACCAAATGTAAAATTTTGGTGAGCCAAAGGGACCATCTGTGTACTTTACTCTTGTTTTTATTCAACTATTCAGATTATTATAATATCTAACGCATTTATAGTCATAATTAACACATCAATAATCAGAGTTTCAGGTAGTTTACTTACTTCAGCCAAATGAGCCAAGAACGCCATTGCTTGAATAGTCTTCCCAAGGCCCATCTCATCAGCAAGAATACCATTTAGACCCTTTAGAATTACAACAACCATCAATGTAACAATAGGAAAGAAGGATAAGAACGAAAAAATGTCCAATTGTGAGTTGTGACTACTTTCGTACCTGTTCATAACAATTCACCAGCCACTGTAGACCTTTTAGCTGATACTCTTTCAGAGAACCTTTAAATAATTCTGGTGTTTGTACCGAAGATGCTACCGGCATAGTTGACCTGAAATAATTTACAACATGCACCCATTTAAGTAAATACTACTGTAACATTTAGAGGGCGTTTAGTTTGTAATTACAACATGTACACCAGGGGTGTGAATTTCTGACGCAACACGAACCTAACACAAAATTCGTGGGTTTGGGTTTAGTCTAAATAGATTCTGGTCAGTTTCAGGCTGAACTCGCAAACCCGTTATCAACGGGCCAGGTTCAGGTCAACTCGGTCAGGTTGGCGGGTTGACCCATTTAACCCATTTGTATTATATTACATTTTTTTACAATTGTTTTATGTCATAAATTAAATTGGGTGTCTATTTTATACCATAATTGTAACTTAAAAAGATAAATTGATGTAAGATTTTATAACTTAGATCTAATTGTATTATATACATTTGTTTTCTAGTGAATTTCAATTTTAATACATTATTTTTGCAGGAACAAATTAAAAAATAAAAAAAATCGGGTTGAACAGGTCTTGTTCAGGTCAACCCACGAATATTCGGGTCGTGTTCGGATTCATATGTATGACACAATTTTCGGGTTCGGGTCGTGGTCAGATTCGTCTAAAATTTTCGGATCCGGGTCGGGTTGAACCCGCCAACCCATGGACACGACCCGTTTAGCACCCCTAAATTGAACACACTAAAAACTGGAAGAAAAAAACATACGGGTGTAATAAATCCATGTTGCTAGATCCACCAACTGAAGAATCAAGCTGTTCAGGGTCCTCAACACCTGAAGCCTGACGCAGTTTCAAACATTCATCATCAAATGCACTTGTGATCTGTTTCTGTTTGGAAACTGCATCTTGGGCTGCTTTCAGGGCCTCCATTTTCATTTGAGCCTCTTCAGGATCTTCCTCAATTGCAACAGCATCTGAAGAGCCAACGATTGCTTCTTCATCATTGAGTTTATCATTATCAAGTAAAGTTTCAAGTGGCTGGGAAGAAGCCTTGTTCTGCATGAAGTGACCATAAAGTTCTGTCTGGGATAGTAAAAAGTTTAATCTCTGTTGTTGCCGTTTGGCTTCACGAAGCTCCTGTTCACGTTTCAAAGCTTCGGCAGCTTCTTTTTCTTCTCTTTTCCTAATCTCAGCCTGATTGACGGATTGAATACGAGTTAAATTAAATCATTCCCAAACAAATAATTTACTACAGATTCATAAAGTTGTTATCTTGCCAACAATAATGATCAATGAAGTAGAAGCGTGTAGCTAGCAAACAATGCAAAGAGTTAACCTTTTAATCAAGCCAACAACTGTAAGTCAATGATCAGTGAAAAGGAGTAACCTTTCCTTTTTACATTGTTAAAAAATACTATTTTGTAAACACGTATAATGAACTTAATGTAATAAAAAGCAGTTTTGAAAGTTTTCAACATTTTATGAGATTCATGTACACAGTACTGTCCAACAAAAATTAGAGTATATTACCATCTCTTTATCCACTCTTTTCCAAAACACCAACATATCTCGTGCAAGTTTTCGTGTACGAATTGAAGCACCCCTCATCAACTTAAGTGATCTGCTCACCTTCATTTTTACCTAGAAAAAAAAACAAAACTTAAGCATACCAAATGGTAATAATATCTGAATTCTAAAAAGTCAACACTTGAAACTATATTATTGAATTTCCGACTAATGCGGCAATGCTTGTAAATACAATATGATATGAGCATAAAATACCTCTCTTTGACAGTTCTCAGAAAACCTCTTTGCGTCAGTTAATTGCTTTCTATGAAAGCCGATAAAGAATCTGTGATGTTTTGGTATGTCCTTTCTGACCATATTCACCCAATATCTATCCACTCTATCCATCTCCTCCTTCTCAATTTCAAACGGATCTTTCTTCCCATTTTGCTTCTTGGGTAGACTTCTCTCAATAATCTGGAAAACAATTCAAGAAACGTAATCACGTAAGTCATCAGATCCTGATGAACCGTAAAAGTCAACATCTAGAGACAAAATACAAACCTCATACGTATCACCTTTCTCCAACACCTTCACATAGTGCACCTGCAGCACTCCACTTTCTGTCATGATAAACCGTCTAAAACCACCAGCTGCACCCTCAGGCGCAGAATATGAATCCAATGCGGCATCACTGACTTTAAGACTGAACTTTTGTGCGGAGTTATTTGATGTTTGTGAACTTAATCTTGCCCAAAGTGATTCATATTGTGGTTTGGGCTCACCCATTCCTGATCCACTTCTGGGCCCAAACCTTTTGTCAGCAGACATCATTGAAGCTAATGAGCCCAAATCAAGGGTGCCCGTAAGGTAAAACTCCTCCACTCGCATATCCGATGGTTTAGGTAAGTTTAATGAAGGGAGCTAGCATTTCAAAAGTAGGCGGAATCTTGTAACTGACACCATCCCCAATATCTAGATAAGCAGGTTCATAAACTGATCTGCAGATTGAAAGCAACTATGTGATATTGAATAACAATTCTAAAATGCAAATTGAAACATCACTTTACAATTCAAACAACACAAACCTATCCAAGCCATAATCCGAAGAAAAATCTGCCTCTTTGTAATGCCCTACGTATTGAGGAACCATTTCAATCTTTTGTACTCCTTGACGACCATTCCCGAATTCATGATCCTTTGATCCGATACCACCCTTGTTGCCAAACATACCATTTCGTGTGGAAGCAGAAGCCGGCAAATTATTATGTTTGTGCCTTCTTTTGTACTTATGAACATGCTCACCAAGCATTGCTCTGTATCTCTCCTCAGACACATACTCATCGTAACTTCCATCCTGGTCCTCATCACTGCTATACGTACTTCTCCTCTTTCTCTTTTCCAACATCATTCCGTTATTTCGGTCCGTCATTGGCACACCTGCTAGAACCTAAATCATTAACTTCAACACACACATTTAATCCACTTCTTATCAGCCTAAATCATTCGATCACTAGTTACAAATAATAAACTTAATCAACAACTAATTCGCTTGTTCCTGTATCAAGTAAACACATATCGAATACACGAACAATCGTTTTAAAATTGTAATTGAGAAAATCTACCCCGGTTACCTCTGCTCTCACCCTGACTACTATTTGCATAATAATCAAACTCTTCACCTTGAGGCAGTTGAAATTTCGTCAGAGACTACAAATATACAAAACTAGATAAGATACTACACATAGAATACATAATTGCGTCAAACAAACTAAAACACGAACAAATAGCAGAAAACCTAAACCTAACTTCCAGTCAAGTAAATTGAAATTCATCCGATACCGATCGAATACAGTTTATAATAATCAAACTCGTCACCTTGAGGCAGTTGAAATTTCGTCAGAGACTACAAATATACAACACTAGATAATATAACTACACACACAGACACCATATAATTACATCAAATATAAACCTAAAACACGAACAAAATCACATAAAAAACCTAAACCTAACTTCCAGCACAAGTAAACTGAAATTCATCCGATACCGATACGCAAAACACAATTGAAAAAGCTCCGAACGAGAATTAAACGAAGAAAACAGATAAATACCTCGAGATTGAACAGATTCGAATAGTTATACGAGTTATTCGAGTTCCTGTGATGGCGATCTGAGTCCATACGACGTCAACAAGCGGCACAATGAAGAAATTGACGAGTGAAACCGTGAGTATGTGAAGAGAATGGTGAATTTAGTGTGAGAATGTAGAGAGAGAATATGAAACCCTAGGTGTGATGGAGAAGAAGGCGGAGGAGGTGCGCAGGATAAGAAGAAACAGGCGTAGAAGTGAATTGACATGGTTGTTTGAAAAGGGGGGTGTGCTAACGTGAGCGGGTAAGGGGTGTGGATTGATAACGTGAGCCGGGTGCTTCAGATCAGCTTCTCGGCCTTTGTTGTACAGAGACTTGCGAAATCAGAGATGGTTGAGATTAGTTAAGCTGTGGTCAGGTCCACTGTAAACGTTTTGCGGTAAAATTATTTTTATTAATATCTGTTTAAATATTTATTAGAGAAAAGTGTCCGAATACTCCATGTTGTTTGCTCCAATTTCATCTTTAATCCGTACATTTTCAAAATTATAGCTATAGTCTCTAATTTTTGCAAATTTATTCTTGGATAATCCCTAAAGCGGATACATGTTAGTTTTTGTGTTAAGTGAGTGTGAAATGACTAAAGTACCCTTAGTGTTATAAAAAAAACTATTAAAATATTAAAAGATAAAGTTAACTCAAGTGAAATCGTAGCAATTTTAAAAATTAGTTAGAGGGAACTTCTTTTTAAAATATGATTGTATTACATAAAAATAGCTGAGAGAGAGTACCTTGATGTCTACATTAATTTTCAGTTACCTTTTTTTAACAACACCTCAGTCAGCGCTATAGATGACCAAAGCTCAGTCGAAGCGGGATTCGTACCTGAGCACCCCCGGGCAGGAAGCACTACATGTGGCCACGATGAGCGCAAACACGCAAGGAATCTTCAAGGGGTTCAAAACGCCATGGCTAAACATCTCACACTTACTTTACGCGGACAACGTCTTGTTTGTTGGTGAGTGGTTTGATTAAACTTTCAAAACCTATAGACTTCTAAGATGCTTTCATTTGTCCTCTGGTCTAAAAGTCAATTTTACAAAAAGCCAACTTTATGGGGTTGGTGTATCCAACGAAGATGTTGCGCATAAGGCCTCTATCCTTTATTGCAAAACGGGGGCATTCACGGGATACCTACCTTGGGCTTCGGTTGGCGCAAATATGGGCTTGGTTAGGAGTTGGAAACCGTAATTGAAAGATTCGAGGAAAAACTCACCTTATGGAAAGCTCGAACGTTATCCTTTGGAGGTAGGATGACACTCATTGAAGCGGTTCTAGGTAACCTTCCCACTTACTACTTTTCTCGTTTTTGTGCGCCATTACAAGTGACGAAACAATTAGAAAGAATTCGACGCAAATTCTTGTGGGGTGGATGTTAGGAAAAAATAAAGTAAGCTTGGTCCCTTGGTTTTAAGTAGTCGCGCCAAAAAATGGTGGGGGCTTGGGTGTAGGTAGTCTCGCCTCTTCCAACAAGGATCTAATGGTCAAATGGTGTGTTAAATATAAGAATGAGATCTCAACACTTTGGGCAAGAGTTATTACGGCTTTACATGGAGGGTGAGATGTCACTCTTACATCCCTATGAAAAACTCCATAGGTGGGGTATGGAAGTCCATCATTAACATGGGTCGGTAACACAAAATCAATCCATCAACGTTCAAGATAGATTGGCTTCGAAAATGGGTAAGGGCGACAAGACGTTGTTTTGGCTGGATACTTGGGTTGGAAGTCGTCCTTTACGTGAATTGTTCCCTAGCCTATATGCCCTCGAAAGTGAAAAATGCTGCAAAGTTAAGGGTCGTTACAAATTAATTTAAGGCATGACCGAATGGTTTTGGGGCAGCAGGAACATCCTTACACAGGCTGAACATCTTGTAGAGTGGGCTGATTGCATCAGAGTTCTAAACAACGTCAGGCTTGGCCCGGGCTCAGACTTATGGTTATGGAAGATGGGCTAAGATAGCGTAGAATTCCTAGCAGCAATCTAAGGGCGGAGCTGGATCACATCACCACATTAAGAGAAACTAAGGTACTCACCTGGCTGTACTGGATACCTAAAAAAGTGAATTGCTTCCTTTGGCGTGTTGTACTAGATCGAATCGCAACTAAGGAAGCACTTCAGATTCGACGCATTCCGTTACCCTCCACGAACTGTGTTCTTTGTATTAGTGCGTCAGAATCAGTTAACTACCTTCTTGACACTTGGGATTTGGCTCAGCAGGTGTGGACTTTGATTTTCCAATGGCTGAAAATACCTTTACCTCGTTACACATTGAGTGTCGTACAATTGCTGGAATACATAGATTCGTATAAATGTCAGAAAGCACTAAAAAGGACAGTTTGTGTAGTAGTGGCGGCATCTTGTTGGAGTATATGGAAAAATGAGAAACGAACTTATCTTCAAACAAAAACCTCCCATAATTGCAAAACTGATTGGCGACATCAAAGCAATCTCGTACATATGGGTCAAGAACCGAGCTGGGCTTTCTGAATTAGTCTGGGAGAAATGGAGGGGTTTTAGTTTTTCGGCCTTCCCCATGTAGCGCAATTGTCACAGTTCTCTGTATCATTTTCCGTTTCACGTACTGTATCGTTCTTGAGCATCTTGCTTAAGTTTTTAATGAAATTTCCGCCCTTTTTCAAAAAGAATTTTTTTTTTTTTGTCTTTTTGTACCCGTCCTCATCGTCCAGCATTCGCCCAGGCACTGGACGATCCCTACACCGGGTAGCCTTATAACTCTAGCTGCAGAGACCAAGTAGTGGGAGCATGTTGTGTGGATGGATAACAATCTAAACAAAAAAACTCCTAAAAGAGAGAATTTTAACTCGAATTTATACTCCCATGGTATATATGATCTCCCCCGCTTTCATTTTCGGTTTTCTTTTTTATAAATTTAATTTCTAAAATACTATTTACTACTTGAACAGGTGATTATGCAGGGATTAAATTAGTAAACCGGTGTTTATGCTTCTTTAATCGAATCCATTTAGACAAGTTCATTTTAAAATACAAGGACACATACTTCTCATCCAATGAGATTATTATTAATTCATCAAAAACCATTGATGAAGCAGCTAAAAATTTAGCAAGAAAGAACATGAAATGGCTGTTAACAATGTTTTACAATCACTATAGAAGAAATAAACACCTAAAAGTTATCAAATTTGTTAAAAGCTACATGCATTATCTTTTATACAATTATACCAAAATTTGTAGATATCGATTGTAGCTATGCGGGGGCTTGAACAACTTCCAAGTGAACATCAAATTGTGATAAAAGTTTATATAACTTTTCTCGAAACATAGATAAAAATGAAAAAGTTCACAAGAGCATACTCGATTCGAATATATATAATATATATATATATATGAAATACTGTATTTTAAAAGTTAAAAAAGAATAAAATGATATTTCAAGAACTCTCCAAATCTTTTCTTATAGGAACAACTATGCAAAAAATAAACTGAATGAGAACACAAATTTATTTGATCAATAAAGAGTTTTCTTTGGGCTCTCCTTCAGCTTTTGGCTTGGGCTCATAATTGGGTTAGTGTTTTAAGTTAATAGATATTATATTAGGTATTTAGGTCCATTGGGTATGTACCTATTCTCACCCAAGTCCCAAGTGCACACCAATCATGAAAAAGATATTCAGCTCATTTTGTTTGCAATTCGGGCATTGGATCAGGCTAGTTGGCTACTTGGCTGATATAGACATTCAAGTTAACTTCAAAATGGAGATGACTTGCTCAATTGTTTGCTCGAATACATTTTCATCATAGACTTCCTTGTAAAATTCCTACAAATTTACCGAAATAAAAGCCAACTCTCTGAGCCACGAGTTGGCTCGCGTTAAATACGAATCGAATTTGAGCTGATATAGACATTCAAGTCAACAGGGCCGTCCCTGAGAATTTTGGGGCCATGTGCGAGTAAAAAAATGAGTCCATAAATATAAACTTATATATATATATATCAAAAATCAATACTAGGACGATAAATGGGCCCCTAAATTGGCCAAAACTAAATAGACTATAGTTTAACTATTTTTTAGTAGGTTTTAGATTAAAAACTCCCCCCCCCCCAGAGTGGGCCATGTGCAGTTATTCACCTTGCACATGGTTCGGACCAACCCTGACTCATGATCCTGGCCTTTCACTCTCCTCATTTGATAATCGAATGAGGTCCCTGAGGCTCCAACCTCAAGACTCCTTTTAATGATTTTCTTGATGTTTATATACTAATTCTAAGCTCGAGATGACAAGGAACGACATCCCAGTGGATATATGCTCCAACACAACCGTTATAACTACCACAAATGAAAATTACCATGTTATATCATATCTTTTCCATTGTTACAACTGATCTAGTGGAAATCACAGCATGTTTCTGATTAATATGTACAATGTAATCAATTAATAGCTTCTTATGGCTTCATACATACAAGAGATAAATATTATCATAAAGAATTAATTGCTTTCTGAAATATCCTCTGGCCAGGAGTTAATATTGCCAAAGGGTCATACCTAAATTTCCTTCTAACAAAAACTTCCCATTGACTACCAAAATGTTTTTTCCACTCTTCTTGTGTGTTGTAATGTGGCAAATATTGTTTGGTTTCGAGGTTAGCCGTTTCGCATAGTTCTAGAATCCTTTTGTTTTGGCTTAGGATGTTTTCTAAGCTGTCTGTCCCTGTTGAAGATGGCATTGCTGATGATAGAAATGCCACCAAGTAGAATACATTCTCTTTTGGTGTCACCATTGATGTATTAGTGTTCCACCTACACAAACAACCAATATTATTTAACCCCAAATGAAGTCCAAAAGTTTTGAAAACAATTTTCACTATTACATTTATAGGGTGGCGATTTGTGATACAATACAACCCTCAACAAGAAAGAAAAATAATCAGGTTCTGGATTGTCATATCTAACTCGTTTAATAAATGGGTTGTGTTTAGGTTGACCAGTTTAACGTGTTTTATTAAACGGGTCATGTTCAAGTTGATCTGTTTAATACGTTCATTTAAACACATCAACCATACAAGTTGTTTCCGACTTGTTTTACCCATTGATTACAACTCTCATACCCGTTTAGCACGTTTTCAACTTGATTATAACATGTTTACAATCCCTTAACTCGTTTTGATGAATGGGGAAAATTTTGCTATTTCTACGTGTCTTATAATATAAAAAGATACTCTATACCTCTACCCAAGTTGTTCAAATAAAAAAAGTAAATTATATTTGACTCATACGATTTTTAACAAAGCTTTTATCGTAACGCATTCAATGTTTTATCAAGCATTACACTGTATTATTAGAATAACGAAAAAATGAACGTTACTTTATAAAACATTGTATCTTGAAAATTTCAAGAAAAAATAAAATATGTTTGAAATGATTATAATAATAAAATCCTAAAATTAAGAAAAAAAAACTATATCTTATCATTTATGTCCACTTAAATTAATACATTAAGCTCTTATACGTTCAAAGGTTATTTTTTTGATTATGTGATTGCGTATTACCTTGACTTGTCAACGGGGTAGATGAGTATCGGTCCATTGCTAGTATCGGTTAGAATTTTCCCAAAAACTTCACTAGCAAATTGGTGTATTTTGCTTTTGGGAACAAGAAGATTTAACCATGGATGAGGTATATCCCACAATCCTTTTTCTTGCAGTTTCAACTCAGAAACATGGACCCTGTCCAAAAAATCCACATAGGACACTTCTGATATAAAGAGTGTGAATTCGTTGTAGTTCAATTTTGATAACAAGCTTTCAATTTTCTGCATGTATAAAAAATAGATCATATTAGCTTTGACCCCTTATGATTAGCTCGGGTTATGATTTACTTTTAACGGGTAAAAGACGTAAAATGATGACTGATTATACTGGTTTAAACTTGAAAGTTACCCAAAATGTATTTTTAATACATAACTTCTAAAGTCATTTTTATTAAAGAAACAGTTTTATTGACATAATGTTTTTTTTTTGTAATCATATTTGAATACAATTATTATTTACAATAGATTTGTGATTTTCCGATTGACAAAAATATATCTTTAATAATGAATTAAAATGGACCGGAGGGTGGTATACGGCTATAATTTGATAATTTCCACATATTATAATTACTGAAGATAAAACTTAATTGGTATTATAAGAGATGGCGATTTCGACCCCTTTACTTAATAATTGTTGACTTGGATTGTTTTATTTCTAATGGGTCAACATGATAGAATGAAAAATTGCCTATAACGAGCCAAATGGGTTGAAAATTTCTCTAAAGTGTATTTTTAACACATTTTGATCCGTACTAAAAATTTGGACATAAAGTGTTCCTTATCAACTCAACAAACCCGACCAGTTTTGACCCGTATTAAGGATATCAATTTGACCCATGACCCAACTCGCCCAACTAGTCCATTGTCATTGAAATCTATCTCTTATGTTTCTATAAAATCACCTGATCAATGGTATGAACATCTTCCTGCTTATAATACTTGGCAATTTCCAGGCAGAAAATGGTTTTTCCTTCGGAAACGAATCGTGTAGCTCGAACCGGATCTCTATTCTTAAAGGATGATCTCCAATTATTTAGGAGCCCGGTTCGGTTAATCAAAACAAACCCTTCAACATAATCAAATGAATTGTTGGATGATATTAGTTGTTCTTGATCCTTTGTAAATGTAGCAAAATCCAAGTAAAGAACTTTAATCCATTTGACCTGGTCAAGATTATCAAAATCAAGATATCAAATTAAAGATTTACACAACCCATATTTGATATTAAGATCAAAAACTGAAATTTATAATCTTTTTACCATTTCTGGGACGGGTTCAAGCGAAATATGAGCTCGCGTGATGATCCCAAATTGCCCAAGTCCTCCAAGAACACTATGATATAGATCAGAATTAACATCTTCTGTACATGTTACTACTTCTCCTGTCCCTAAAAAAATCAAGTTAAAAAAATTAATAAATATGTATTAATGATTTTTTATTGAATTTACCATCATACCCTTCAAGAGTAGTCTTTTTCAAATAATACTCATTCAGTCATTTGTTCCAAAAACTATACTTGTACTTTCTCTTTAGTTGGTCCCCAAATAAAGTATATAATATATAAATATGACAATGTTGTTAGTTTGTCATCATGGCATTGCCAATTGCCACATCTTTCCAAACTTTTGAGCAAAATCTTTAAAAATAATAAGAAAAATCAACTGACATAAGTATAACCTTTTATGGAAGTACCTGTAACAACTTGTAACTGGTGGACATTATTGATCTGAGGTCCATGTCGGAAAGCTTGACCACTAATCCCGCATTAGACAAAGTACCACCAACGGTTAAATGAAGATAATCTGTCCAAGATTTCGGGGCAAACCCATATTTTAAACTGTCGCGCAAAATATTAATCCAAAGTTCACCACCCGAAACATCAACAAAAGGTGTATTCGTGTTCCCGTCAACATGAAATGTCATTTCTTGAGATTTCGCGAGTGATTCCATGTTTACGACCACCCCTTGATGAGCTTGGGCTTGACCTTCGAGTGAGTGACCGTGACCACGTGGTGCAATGGTTAACTCGGATGTTGGTCCCATTTGGAATATATAGTTTACTAGATTTGAGATATCAGAAACTGATTTCGGGTATAGAACGGCTCGTGGGAGGAAGTTGTATCGGTTGCCAAAATCTTTTGATGCATGTGGATGTTATGGAAGCTAAGATCACCATCAAGTTTTAATTCTTTCATTAAATGAGTGATGGTTTCATGGTTGGGAAGATATGTTGTAGAAGAGATTTTATTTTTGTCAAAAGTGTAGCTTAATATGAGGGCTAGGATAATCTTGATAACAAGATTAGGATGTTTAAGCATGTTGGCGGTTGGTGGCAGTGGTGGTGGTGGTGACAAAGAGGAGGAGGTTGTTGTGTTTGTATTAAGAAAGGAGATGGTGTTTGGAACCAATGAGAAAAGAGAGGTGTTTTGAGGGCTTTATAAAGAGGAATGAGATATGATGCATGATGCAGTTGTCGAAGTTGTCTTTTTATGTATAGCATTTCACCATGCAAACCTAACAATTTGGACCCAAATTTTTTAATTAATGGGTATTTTTGGATGCGTGTTTTGACTGTCCAATTGATAAAGCATTTTTAAGACAACATATTTAGATACACTCATTGAATTATTAATTACAAGCATTTGTTACCCGGAACATGATTTCTAAATGCATATCTTGATGCCTATATTGCCAATTATAATCACAGGTTAATCCAGAATTTTATTATAGGCGTTACTTTTAAAAAATATGTCATATATATATATATATATATATATATAGTACCAATTACTAGATAGCATATGAAAAAAGTTATTAGTGTCAGATAACATCGGTATTGACTACATCAATCACTCATCACTCGAACAACCGATCATAATCAACGAAACATGTAAGTAATAGAAAATTTGGTTCCGTAACATCCCTGTGTTTCTTTAAGTTACAAATAGTTTTAACATGTATTTAAATAGAATTTAATTGGTATCCGGTATTCGATTTTTCTTCTAACCAACTAGAACTCGAGTTTTTTTCTTTTAAAGAAAAGTAACCTTTTATAAAGAAAATTCCAAAAAATTACATTGATCCCCATTTAACTTTTCTTACAAAATTTTTTTATCGGTTTCATATGTTTGTGTATGTCGGGTTTGTTTTGTGTTAGTTAATGAAACCAACTTTTCACATAAAATATTTATAAAAGTGATTTTGTATCTACAAGCAATAGCAAAAGGTTTGGCAAATCCTTGTTCACTTGTTTTTTTAGTTGCCAACCTTTTGAAAACTTTTCCGGGTTTTACGTGTCTTCTATGGACATTATGTATGATGACTCATTTCCTTTTGGTTAATACTCATTGTTTAACAAATAAATTTAATTGTCACAATTTAGTATATACGTTTATCTTTATTCAATATCAAAATCTCAAGTTAGGATTTTAGGAGACAAGTATCTATGATGTCCTGAAATCTTACTAGATCCTTTGTTTTCAGCATCGCATATAGATTTTATGGTGATCACTATAAATCAAAGGATTTTTACCAACACATAGATTCGTCGTCTATCTGTCAACGAAGATACAAGATACAAACTCTAGACGATCAGTTGTAAACTATTTATCATTAAAAGATTATTTTTAGTAGTAGCACAAGGGTTTTTAGTTTTAAATAAAACGAAATTGTTATTAAGAAAGGTGTAAAAGAATATTTTATATATCATGTCAATTAATATTTATTAAAATATTATTTTAGTAGCAAACAAGGGTTTTAATTTTAAAAGAAACGAAAAATTTTATTAAGAAAGTTGTAAAAGAATATAGTTTATATTTTCATGTCAATTAATATTAATGATATAGTCATAGTGGGCTAAATCATTTTCACCAATCAACTTTTAACAGTCGTGTATTATAAAAAAACGGAATGAGTCACTATTGCATATTGCCCAGTTATGTAAAAGGGTCATAAACATTCTGAAGTAGTTTTCATAAAATGTTGGCAAATAATATATGCAATGATTTTAGTAATTGGTCAAATACACATAATCACAACGTAGTTTATACCGATATTTCCATATTATATGTTTGCGTTTTTATTATTAAAATAAAAATGAATTTTATGTACCAACAAAATGTACTACAATATGTTTTTAACTTTTCTTTCTAATAATTAATAATAGAAAAAATAGAATATCAATCAAATAGTCTATTTCTGTTAAATAAAAAGAGTAATATGCACACACATACATATACATATACATATACAGTGAAAGATTTAAATATAAAAGGCCTTTAACGTGTGACAGTACACGACCATCAATATAACGCACGCAATTAAGCAAATAACGTGCATAATTAGGGTTAAACCAACACATACGTAATTATGCAAATCATGTGCGTAATTAGGGTTTAACCCAACCCATGCGTAATTATGCAAATAACGTACATAATTATGTATTATAATGTACGCAATTATGCAAAGTTAATTACTATTGTGCCACCCCGTTCAATTGAAGGCCTAGATTAGATTAGATGTGTGATTGAGATGCTCGCATACATATCGCACGATGGTGATCTTTTACGTTAACCGTGTATATTATATATATATACTACTTATTATTCTTGAAACTGGTAATATTACGTAATGCAGATTTTGTATATTTCTACAAATCTATAAGAATAAATTTCTACCTAAATTATTATTCCTGAAGCTGATTTTATTGTATATTCGTATGACAGTTATAGTTTAACAATTATAATAATAAAGTAATCAAGTTCAGCAAAAGAATATATTGTATTAAAAACTAATTTAATAAGTACGAAGTGTGATAAAAATGCGGTTTTTTAAGAATATATATAGTTGTGTTTTTTCTTAAAAAAATCCAGTATGACTTTATTTTAACAATAATATTAGAAAATGACCTTTGTGAACAGATGCTAGAGTTTTATAACGATTTTAAAAAGGGAAACTGAATTTTAATAATCTAATCTAGAGGTGGTTGATTAATACTAGACTCACTTTTTAATATTATCACTGTCAGTTTCTATTTTTAATATTTTTTTCACTACGCCTCCGTTTAAAACTCTTAACTCCTATTTAACGGATTAAGTTTTTTTTTTCTGAGTTTCAAACTGATGTTATGTGACTTTTGATCAGAAGGAGCATACGAGTCGATTGATATAAAACTTACTTTGAAATGGTGCTCCAAGCGGCTTGATTTTTGTTAATTGGAGGTTTAAATACCCGAATTGCAGTACCATTTTCATCGTTTGGAACACTGTTTCAAAGTATGTTTTATATGAATCGACTCGTATCCGCAATCTGATCAAGTTTAAACTCGAAAAAAAACTTAAGTCTGTCAAATTTTCTAATGGAGGCGTAGTAAGAAAAATATATAAAAGATGATAGAGGTGGTTGTTTAATACTAGACCCACTTTTAAATATTATCAGTGTCAGTTTCATCTTTTGAATATTTTTTTTCACTACACCTCCGTTTAAAACTCTTAACTCCTATTTAGCGGATTAAGTTTTTTTTTCGTGAGTTTCAAACTGATGTTATATGACTTTTGATCAGAAGGAGCATACGAGTCGATTGATATAAAACTTACTTTGAAATGGTGCTCCAAGCGGCTTGATTTTTGTTAATTGGAGGTTTAAATACCCGAATTGCAGTACCATTTTCATCGTTTGGAACACCGTTTCAAAGTATGTTTTATATCAATCGACTCGTATCCGCAATCTGATCAAAAGCCCTAAAACATCAGTTTGAAACTCGAATAAAAACTTAACTCTGTCAAATTTTCTAATGGAGGCGTAGTAAGAAAAAAATATATAAAAGATGAGAGTGTCAGTAACAATATTCAAAAGTGGGTCTACTATTGGCCAACCACCTGTACGTAAGATTATCTAAATCCAATTTCCCTTTTAAAAATACCAAAGTTAATTTATAAATACTATAATATATGATTATATATGGTGGTTTTTGTTAAAGTTTCATGTCACTGTCATATAACTGAGACTTTAACCAAACCATATTTTTTTTACAAAAGTGTATTGGTTATAACAAAAACATAATTAATCTTTAATCTTCTTATATAAAAATGGAAAACATATTTTGATTGGTTAGATTGCGATCCCCCCCCCCCCCCCCCCCCAATTCACACTTTTTATACAAGGAGCTAACATAAGTTTTCATGTTTCAAAACCTAAACTACACAAGGTAGTAATAATTCAATTCAATTCAATTCAAATTCAAGGCGACAAGTTTATAGTTTCAAAAAACACATTAACAAATAGGAAGCAATTGAGCATTTGAAAGATGCTCGGTTCTTAACGTGGTTTGATCTTCATCTGGGGTCTTGGCTTCTTAATTACCTATCATTTAAATTCACCCAAACGATTAGTAGCTAAAACATTCGAAAGAAACTGTTAAAACAAGAAATCAAAACAGTTTTGTTGGTTCAGAAAATCCTCGCACGTCGCGAAGGGGTAACACGGTTCCCTCGAGTGGCGCAGGGGAACGAGTTTTGACCAGGCGTTTTACCAGACGCCCCTCATGTCGTGGAGGGTCTGGTGTCTCTCTTGCGTGGTGTAGGTAGGACACTTTTCCAGAATGTTGGCCAGAGCTGGCGTATTTTGTATCCTTAGCCATATTTCGCCATTTTTCTCCAAAACATAATGAGATCAGTCCTAACCCATTTTTTTGTTTAGAACTCTTTCCTTATGATTTTTAAACCTGTAACCCATTTCCTGGACCCGGATTCTTCAAGTTTTCACTTCACCCTTTTCGGTTTGGCATTTATTACCTAAACCGACCCGTTCGGTGGCGATTTAGCATCGCCATTTATACTTCCTATTTTCTTGTTATGGTTTGCCAATATTTCCTCCGACCACAACCTTGATTATAATTTGATACTTTGGGCAAAGTCTTACACATTTCCATATCATCTTTCAATTTGGTTTTTATCCAAAATGACTTATTACGAGATTTTAAGCTTTTTAGCTCAAATCACCCGCAGTCTATCATCAAAGTTTCTTATTATTTCTCAACCACAATCAAAGATCATGATTGGTAACTTGGACAACTCCTCGGCTTCTACGACCCCACGGGTCGCATATACCTTGGTTTTACATGTCCGCTATTTAGTTTTTGGCATGTCTGTTTGGTTTGTCCTTCTGGTTCTCATCATCCACGTGTGGCAACCATCCCTTTTTACTCATTTTCACCATTGTCCATGATCACGTTTATTTTCGTTGGGAAACACTCTATTTCTATGACCCTGCGGGTTATTTATACTTCGGTTTTACATGCCCGCGACATGGTTTATTTAAAACACATATTCTTTACTTAATCCAGAATTCTTCAATCAACTCTTTTAGTGTTTTATTTTAGCAATATTAATTAAGAATAAAGATGTAACATCATAGCTACATACCATAAAGCTTCCCCTTGAGGCGAGCGTCTTTTTTAGCTTAGCTTCTAAAACCTCACTTGAGTCGCCTATATAATCAACTCAAGTGATCATTAACATACATATCATTCACGACTCTATTTGAAGAATTCATTATAATTACTTCATAGCACTTTCACCAAGTTTCAAAGCCTAAGGATCAATTTAGTTTTCACTTAGGCATTTTATCAAACACCTAGTGGGCATTGTATTTCAAGCTATTCTATTAGCTAAAATTAGACAACCCCTACCATATAATCTCAAACTTAAAAAGTTTATATTTTCTTCACAATCAAACTAGCATATAATTTTTGAGTTTATCATAAGTTAATACTTAGTTTAACCATCATATTTACATGGGTTCTGTAACATTCGTAAAATGGATCTTCAAAACCGACTTGGATTGGTACAATCGGACCTGTCGGAAATAAATAAAAACGAGATTTTTAAAAGATTATTTATTTTATTATTTTACTGTTTAATATTCTTTACGTATCACGTTAATGTTAAACGTATGAAGATTGGAGTTGATTTAATAAGTTAAATAAAGTTGTTGATGGATTATTGTTCATAATCAAGCTAAAGTAACTTGTGCAATTTTGTGAATTTTTTGACGATTTTTGTATTTATTTCACAATTTAAATTCATAATATATTTTTAGAAAATTTATAAAATATAAAAACTATAAATATAAAGTTTTTAGAAAATATTAATTTAATTTTTCTCGAAAATTCTAAGTTATGGATCTATTCTTATAATAAATTTTAACACCCTTTAATAATTATTTTTACGAAAGAATCAATTTAATTATCTGCGAGAGTTTGTAGTCGGGAAAGTTCCTATCCTTTTCAAGAGATGAAGACCATTAATCTCATCCAGATCTTTTAAGATATAGGCAAACCATCATGAAACAAGACACGAACTTTGCGGATAAAACTAATTGGATTAACTAAATAATTATATGACGATGAAATTTAATAAACATATTTTAGGTTTCACCAATGTCCCCAAATTTATAGATCCAGTTTTACTTGTATTTTAGTATCGTCATTTGGAGTTTTCACTTTCATTCGTGCGCTTGTTTCAAAGAATCACAAAACACAACCCGTGAGTAGATCTTTACTAATTCCTTTCTTTTTGCAATTTGAATGTTTTAGGGTGTAGTACGTATCATTAACTCATTATTTCGTTACTTCAAGCTTTCATTATTCAAATACATGCCAAGTTCAATTGTGTAATTATGTGGTAGTTGTTATTTGTTCAATGTTTGTATCGCTAACCATTATCACTAATTAATATCGCTAATCATTATTCACATGGATCAATCGGCTGACTCGGTTCCCCACGACCATGAGCTATAGTCTAGTATTGCCACCACATTTAGATTCGCTCGTTGGGGACTTGAGTTTCGCATTTACCGTTATATTATGTTTATCACATTTATCATATAACATTATCATGTTGGTTATTTGTTTGATTTTATTGTTGGTACTATTTATTTTTATCATTTTAACATGTTTAATCAAATAAACAAAAAACAACTTTATTTAAACAATATATTTGCTCACCAACTTGTGTTGACCAAAAATTATTGTTACACATGATACAGGTGAACAAGTTTGAAGACTTGATGATTACACGTAGGGAGGATGCATTAGAGAAAAAAACCAGATTATTTTATTTCAAGTTTTGGTTTGATGGTTTATTTGAATTGTTATTTGTTTTGTGACATTTGTTTAATTTGACCATTAATAATATTGAACTTTTAATTAGTTGTGATGAGCTAATATCATGCCTCGGTCACCTAATCCACTATGGATAGGGGTGTGACAGATTGGTATTAGAGTCAATGATTATAGGGATGTAGGATATGCTATTAGACCCTTAGACCTAGACTATAGTCGACTAAGTGCTTATGTGCTAAATTGTTATGTTGTTCTAGCTTATGATTCATATTTAATTTTCAAATGCTTTTAAATTTCCAAACATTACACACAAGTACATATGAGCACTTTAAATGTTATATGATCAAAGTGTTAAATTTAATATCACACCACACGCTTTGCATGATACAAATATTAAAACTTATGATATTGTTATTATAAATTTCCAACTATTCGAATTTTTCAAAATATTTCAATTATTCTCATATCTATTATCTATTATATATAATAAATAAAATAAGTGTGGGACATTTGTCATGTTTTAGGGACTCTAGATTTGGTTTTTGGCGAGAAAATAATGGGCCACTATTTTAATAAAGTAATTACTTACTTAATTTTTTCAAATTTAAATGTCATCAATTTTTAAATAATTTCCTTTTATAATTTTTGTTTACAATTACAATAATTTTCTTTTTTTCTAATTTTCGTTTACAACATTTCCCTATATGATTTATTTATATATGGTATAATTCATCTGTATTTTTGAAATTTAGATTGTCCCCGAATTTATAATCAATTTCACAATTATGATTTCGTTTATTCCTATACAATCGATTATATACTAATTAAGCAATATGTCTATATAATAGATTCAAAATTAAAATCAAAATTGTTAATCAAAATATATAGTTTCCTTGTAGCTGTAATTGGAAAATTATATGGAGTAGCTGGAAAACATTTATTTATATTATTTCTACAGGATTTTACGTGAGTCAACATTTCTTTAACATAAACGACAATTGTTTTCGCATAAATTTTGATACATTTTCATCGTATTAAGTTATTTCGTATACTATCACTTATATTTTACTTTGTAGTGGACATGTAATAGATATGGAGTTGTATGACATGAAAATATATGGCTACATATCTACTCGCTTGAATATTGAAAAGAAGGCTGTTATATATGGGGCATGTGTAAAGTTGGTTCATTGCAACTCAGGTAAGTTGTTGTTAGCACACTGGTTTACATAAATTAGCCATTACTTTTTGACAATTATACCTTGTATCTTACATAATTAAACTTTTATATTATGTAGGAAACATTTTAAGGTTCACCAATTTGATTAGCATTATATATCACCATAAAATCCTTGAAGCACACATTATTTCTTTTAAAATTCTGTCATGCATTCCATGCCATTGTATTCCAACATGATTATTAGATTGTTCTTCCTTTATTATTTGAAATTTTAATCAAATGTTATTTTCAATCAATAATCATTACATGTTTACGTAAACTTTTTTAAATATTTAAAAATTCCAATACTAATAAATTTTAAATGATACATGAAATTGTTTTAGTATACATCTAGCTATAAATAATAAAGCAACAAAGGAATATAAATTGAAAGGTACAATAATTTTTGACAATTTGAATTTCAAAGCATTAACTTGAAATGAAAGTATTCAAAATTCATAATCAAGACAACCATTTAAGTTCTTTGTTTTTATTTTTGAAAATGATTTTTTTATATTTATCATCTTTAGTATCTATGAATAATTTTATTTTAATAATACAAATTATTTGTTTATATAACATGTTTTAAAGTACTCTTTCTATGTCACTAATTAATTATTGTGTAGTACATATTTTTTTTACGAATTTCGTAACCCATTTTAATGAAATACTAAATGATAAATTATTGTATAAATGATTCCATATATCTAATCTCATAAGTAATTAAATAAATTTAAAAAAATAAGTGTGTAAATATTAATAAAGATTTATATCATACCAAATTACCAAATTTAGAAACAATAAGTGTGGCAATTACTTTTGTTTCACAGATGGCTATAGTAATTTTGTGTATGAACTTAAGTTGGTATTTGGTGATACACTCCGTTTCCAAATGCAAAATAAGACATTTTTTAGAACTATAATTTTAATAAATATGATTTTGAAATATTATTGAGGAAATCAACCTTAGATGTCCTTAATCTTGAAGATACCTATTACTCGTACTACTTCATTAAGCTTCCTAATGATTTAAAGTATCATGTTTTTGAAAGTTGTGTGGTGATACCTTGGTAAATGACTCTATTCCATTAATATTTTTTGTATTGTTTTTATTAACTTTTTAACAATTTACATTCTAATATTATAACAATTTAATTGTAGTGGCTACCTGAACACATCGGTATTTTCGTTGGTTTACACAAAAATTCCAAAATAATTATAAAGATGATTGATGGATCTGAATGGGAATTAAAAATATCTACAGAAGAATGACTTTTCAAAACCACAAGATTTATAACCTATTTATAATATACTACAATTTATAATTTATTTATAATGTACTACATTTGTTTTTTTATTTTCATATCTATATTTATTAATTGATGTTTGTTACAGGTATAACGTTGTCGCTTGTAATGGTTTGATAAAATTTGAGGGAGTTCCATAGGGCAAGATGGGTATTTTCAAATGGTCAACGAACCAAGGAAAACTTTTGCTTGCAATAGATCAGGTCATTTAATTTTACATAAAATCGTGTTTATCAAAATCATCTTCGCATAATATTATTTTTTATATCTAGTCTTGTATGTTTATTTGTTGGTTGAAATATTTGAACATTGTCATTTGTCTTTGCTGTATCATAAGTCATTAGTACGATTTTAACATTGTGCTGCATGTTCAAAAACCCATGTTTAATTATAACAACTTTAAAATTCTTTTATAGATAACTTATTGTATTATTTTACATACGATGTTACCTATAAAATTAGAATATAAAAAACTTTTCTGATCCCGGAAAGTAGTCTCGGGTGATAACCTAGTATGTATGTATGTGTGTATATATATATTTGATTTCTTGTTTTTCATATCTCATCAAAGTAAGTTCACGTGACGGACATGTAGTAACTAGAAGAGTTTAAGTACCGGTAGTCGGGACCACTTGTCTAGGAAGGCATTTGTATAAATCCAATTCATCCGAACAGACCAGTTTGCTTACCTGGGGACGAACAATGAGAGTATGGAGGACCTATTAGGCCAAAGCATGTCACACCAAACATTATGTGAACTCGCAATACTTTGACAAGTCACTGTATCCATCCATGTGTACCCTCCGACGCTATTTCATTTCATATTATTTTAAGTTTCTCAATGTGTCATGATTTCTCCTTTGGTTTTAGTATATGTTAATGGGCTAACATATGTGAACCATACAAAAGCTCTTTAATTGCGAGGGCCCACATGATTGCGAAAGTGACGTATGAAAGGCATACCAAGCCCAAATACGAGCAAAGCCCATGAAATTTTAAACATTTTTGAAACATCACATTATCATAAGTTATTATTGTTATATTATGTCACATCCCACGGTTTTCATTATATCATAAGTTTTTATTTCCCTGTTTCATTATCAATTAGATAAAAATTCACGACTTTGCATGCGTTGATTTCTGTAGATGTCTACTTGGCGCCACCTCTCCGGAAAACATACTGGAAACTCTGGTTGTTGTATGGCTGCTCAAATAGCCAAAGAAATGGCATTGTTATCCCTAATATAATGGTTTAGGTTTAGTAGGCTCTTCAAGGGCCTACTCCTCAAGCAATTCCTGCCAGCCCAAATCCTTCCAAGTTCTCTTGTAAGCACTTCAAGTCGTGTATCCCTCCCAAATATGAGGGTACAAAGGGTGTTACTTCACTCCTCCCATGGTTCAGAAATGGAGAGCATTTTCCTTAATTGTGATTGTCCTAAGTATTGCAAAGTCCGTTATGCTACTGACCCACTATTAGGTCAAGCGTTAACCTGGTGGAACGGTGAGAAAAACACCCGTGGTACCGAAGCAGCTGTATACTTGACTTGTGTTTTAGTACTTCGTAATTAGTATTTTATATATTAGGGTAGTTTTGTCATTTGTAGTTTTCACTTTCATTCGTGCATTTGTTTCAAGGAATCACAAAACACAACCCGTGAGTAGATCTTTCCTAATTCCCCTTTTTGCAATTTCAATGTTTTGGGGGTGTATTATGTCTCATTAACGTTTTATTTTATTACTTCAAGTTTTCATCATTCAAATACAATCCAAGTTCAGTAGTGTAATTATGTGGTAGTTGTTATTTGTTTATTGTTTGTATCACTAACCATTATCATTAATCAGTATTGTCACACCCCGACCCGCAGCAAAAATAAAAGTCGGGGCATGATTGGGTTATCACCAAAGCTCATGATATTTACTAATAAGTTTCATATTTATTAAATTGGAATTAAAACTTCAATTATTCAAACACCATAATTCATAAAAGTACAAATAAAACCAACATATTGTTCAGGACACAAAAATTTTGTTTAATCTTCTAAGGCCATTCTTATGTGTTTCTTTCTTCAGCTTGTTCACCTGTATCATGCGTAAAACAAAAGATTTGGATCAACAAAAGTTGGTGAGTGAACCTTAGTAAAACATTTAAACAATTATTTATTGTTAAAATAAAGAAAAATTGTGCATGAATCATATGTGAGCAATATATATATATATATATATATATATATATATATATATATATATATATATATATATATATATATAACCAATCACAAACCACATTATATCCACATTGAACACATGACATGATGAATGATGTACTTGAGATCAAGGCTCAATCAAACGGAGCCGATCTAATGAGGCACCTGATGCTCAACCCGTATCCCACGAGCAATTGATGGGCCTAACGAAATGATTGCACTGAAATGATAAAATGTAACCACACATAACACACACCAACTGTACACACTTGATCACAAGATGATATCAGCACAAGTGTTTAAATAATAAAAATATACGACACATGATACACCCCAAAACATAATTAAAAAGGGGAATTCGTAGAGATTCACTCACAATGGGTGCGTATTCTTGGTTGATGATGAGTGCGCACGAGGAAAAGGTTGGATCAAACAACGAATACTAACCTAAGATAATAAATACGATAACAATATAAACAAATTAATATTTGGACTTAATTAGGTTAATTTGGTTGAGACTTTATAACTTTTGAAGTTATCTTTTTGTATTTAAGTTTCTAAAATATAAAGATATATAAATTAATGGAATAAAAGTATTTTAAATGAATGAATGAATTAAATAAAGAGGATAAATAAAATAAAATATAATAAAATAATAATAAAAAAATTCAGATCTGACAGTCAGATTTGACCGGGTTTTTGTGGGACTGGATTGCGTGTGACGGGATTCGAACTCGAGACCTTGCGGTTGCGTGCACGCAGCTCTTCCAATTGAGCTACGTGTCTAACCCATTAGGATTTGGTTTTCAATTAATCTTATACACAATTTAAGTTCATTCAGAAATGATAAATTTAAAAATATTTTTAAATGATCAGACCGGTGTGAGGGCGTGGACTCGAACCTGCGCCCCTACTTTGGCTTGCACCCGGCCCAACTAGTTGGGCGGGGTGCTTAACCCGTAAAACATAGCATTTTTATTAATTTTAACAACTTGTTGGGGGATCAGTGGGGTTTGGTTCTTTTTAAAAAAATTGTTTATTTCGACAATGTTGATGGCAGGAATCGAACTCGGAACGTGTGCGTTTAAAGTGCACACAGTCCACCGCTGGACCGTGTGTCTAACCCGGTTATGATTCGAATTATATTATATAAATACCCAATATACACTTCATCTTCTTCATTTAAATATTTACCCAGAACACCTTCTTGATTTCAAAACTTGATTAAGCTTGATTACTATATTTTGTAGTTACTGAAATGAATGATATGATATACGAAGGGAATTAGAAAGGTAAGGAAGTCGTTACCAGTCTACAATGGCTTCTCTGGCGGGTTAAATCCGGCGAATAAGAGATCTGAAACGGGAGATTTGCGAGAGGAGCAGCGTGTACTCGAATGTAGTGGGAAAAGTGTGAGCTTGCAATGCTTGGCAGTGGTGATATTTATAGGTGATTTGGTCACCAAAGTTTCGGTTTTTTAAAAATATTTCAATTATGGAAAGAACAATCATTGACAGAGAGGTGAGATTGCCATTTACTAAAATTGGGCACGAGAATAGCTGTCGACAAAGAAACCGCGTTTGAAGATTGGCGAAATCTCCGGTGCCGCGTGATGGTGGTTGCAGGTTTCCCGCCCAGATTGCATATTTATATAATGAGACATAGAAGCTAACATATCTTGTGTGTGTAGCTTAGTGGTGTTGAGTGTGTGTGACTACCCGAGCGACCCGGGTTCGATCCCGGTTCCCTCTTTCTTTTTGTTTCAATTTTTGATTGATTATTTATAAAGTTTAATTTAACTTTTTATTTATTTGTTATTTCTTTAAGTCTATTTTAATTTAATTGTTGTTATTTATAAATTTTAATATCCTTACTAAATAAATAATAATTAAAATACGTAACGATATATAAATACACCCTTGATTAATGAAAATGGTGCGGGTTTTTGAAACCTGTTTTACACAAATGTTACAAGTATCGCTAATCATTATCTACATGGATCCATCGGCTGACTAGGTTCCCCACGGTGATGGGTTGTAGCATAGTATCGCCACAACATTTAGATTCGCTCATCGGTGGGCTTGAGTCTTGCATCTACTATTTTATTATGTTTATCACATTTTTAATATACTTATCGCAGTTTAACATCATCATGTTGGTTGTTTGGTTGTGTTTGATTTAATTATTGGTATTATTTATTTTTATCATTTAGCACTGTTGAATCATGTGTTAACATTTTTAATTAAATAAACAAAAACATTTTTATTTAAAAATAGACTTACTCACCAACTTATGTTAACCAACAAATCTTTTTATACATGATACAGGTGAACAAGCTTAAAAAGTTGATGACACGTATGGATGATGCCTTAGAGAAAAAAAATCATGTTTTGGTTTAATGGATTATTTGAATTGCTATTTGTTTTGTGACATTTGTTTACTTTGATCTTTAATAATATTTAACTTTGAATTAGTTGTCATGAGCTATGAACAATCATCATGCCTCGGTCACCTAATCCACTGTGGGTCGAGGTGTGACAGATTCACTTTCATGTTAAAGCCCACTTCTTCAGATACATGGGTAATGATCCAAACACCTAATTCATATCAAATACTTCACAAATTCAACAAGTATGATAACCTAAGCATTCATATATAATCAATTATGCCATACCATCAACAATCCATTAAAAAATTTCAACAAACCAAGTTCATCCTTATACTAAACCTCACCAAATAGTAAATTGTGACACAACTTACGATTATCAAGTAGGAGTGATCAATAACCTAAGTTCATGCACAAGATTTAATCCTAGTTCACCCTTCAATTTGCAGAAATATGAATTGGTTTTTGATGGGTTTCCCCCTTCTTTTCTCTCTGTATGTCGAGAGACACACATACACTTTCCTTTTTTTTCTTTTTTCAATCAATTAAGTTTTCCTCATGTCCAATTTTAGTCCTTGTATTTTCACTAGTTGTTTTTCTTTGGTCTAAACTCACACAACTCAACTAATAACAATGTTTTAACCTAGTTAAAACATTCCTAGTTATAATATATCAAATTAACCGGTTTAATTACGATAACCGAATTTTATATTTTTGGGGGTGTTCCGACACCCAAGCCCTGATTCCTGAGACTACGTTAATGCGTGTCTCATTGGCATCCCTTTTAAATATCACGTAATGGTGCTTGGGGCGTGAAAAGGATAAGGTGGCAGCCCCTTCACCGCCCCACTACACATAGTGGTGCACAAAATAATCGATTCTAGACCCGACCAGTTTTGGTTCTTACCCGGTGGGATCAAGACTCGGTCCAGACCCTGTAATTCCTACACGGTTCTCCATATTTTTTTTCAAACTTCGGATCCTACTTGAATCGGTTCCATATCCTAGTCGGTTATTATTGTTAAAAAGCACTAGAACTGATTCTAGTCATTTGTAATGGCTATAAAGTCAGTTCTAATTGTACGATTAGTGTTAAAACTAGTTTTTAACCCTCCCCCTACCAAAAAAAGTATAAATAGTTGTGGGATGTATTGGTTGATTACCCAACTCGAAAATGCATAAACGAACTAAAAAAATGCAAAAAATGTTCTTGATTTACTCACGTTCTACACTTTTTTTTACACTCAATATGGCAAGCAAATCAACATCATCCATTGGTGTCTGTTCTTCCTCCGCCCAATTTGTTATTGGCATTCTTCCGCATAATCAGAATAAGAAAGTTTGGTACAATTGAGATTTGGTGGTGTAACACCCCAAAAATATCAATCATATATACACACACACACGTATACATATGCATGTATTATTACATAATTGCTAAAGAAAAACAACCTAATTAGTAACAAGAATTAGATTATCTAAAAACATCAAGTTGCAAAGTAATATGGACAAGGGAGAAACTTAGGGGACTAAAGTTGTCAATATTGAAACTAATTTAATTAAAACAATTTTAAACTCCAAAACACACACATGTGTGTGTTTGGTCGATCAGAAAGAAAGGAGAAAGGCTCCCAAAACCCTAAAATCAGCTAATCCATCAAATTGAAGCGCTCAAATGTGTAAATCTAACGAACGAACTGAATTTTGTGATCACACAAGCTAAGAGATCATAAGGTATATTAAATTTTAAAGTTTGGTGATGTTATGATGAATGGTAAATTCTTGAAATAGACATTCTTACATAAATTGTAGGAATTAAAGTGAAGTAAAGGTAGTGTAGATGCCTAAAATCACTATACTTGTTGAATTCATGAAGTGATTACTTGAACTATGTGTTAAGGTTAAATAGCTCATGTAGGTGTAAGTGGGTTTTAGTGAAAATATGTGGTTTATGGAAAATGATGAATAAAGGATGCATATGAACTTGTAATAAACTAAAATTGGATATAAAAGTATTCATTATGAATGTGATTACTTGTTAAGTAGGGATTATATGGTTAGAGGATTTCTTGACATAACTAGTTATAAGTTATGCACACAAGGTGCTCAATAAACGCTTAAACGAAACATCAACTTTTAATATTAATCTAATGTACATACCATGAGTATGGATAATAAAGTATTAATAATAATTGGGTTGCACATTTTAGGCAACTCGGGTGAAGCTTCGGGAAGTCAAGCCGAGGCGAACGCACAACTAAAGGAAAAGCTTTAAGGTACTTGGCTATATGTTTCGTAGAATTTTCAAATTTGTTTTGTATAAACATATGTTGATTAATGATGCAATACTTGTGAATCATGGTTTATTCATATGTGATGGATTTCGCACGAATGAACCAGGTGATAAGAAAATGAATCAATGAAAAGTTTGGATGTTAAAAATGATGGATTTCGTTAAAACATTCAAAGGGTCAAAATGATGAAATGAATAATGGTTTGGTTGAATAAACAGCGATGGATTTCGTTAGGGTAACCAAACTGGTCAAAATGAAGTTTTTGATGCATATCGGAATGGTTGCATGAATAATGACTTTGGTGTAATACCCGGTTGATGGGTAGGATTTCGGACATGAGTGTAAACCGGGTAACGGGAATGCGGATCATAAATTTAAAGACTTGAGTAATGAGTCATAAATAAGTGATGGAGAATTCGTGAAAGGAATTCAGAATATTCATATGCAACTAGCGTAAAGTTGAACAGGTTGAATAAATAGGAATGCATACCGGTTATTGGATGCGTAAAACCAAGGATAGTAACCCAAGTAATGGGAAATGTTTTTAGATACAGTATTCATGTGAAAGAGTCGTATTCATATAAACGCGTTGCTTAAAAATGCAAATGGGTCAAATAATTTCCATATATAAATCTTAAGTAAAAAAACTTAAAGGATAAGAATTTATGACTTCGGATAGCGTATTTTGAGTCTAAATTGTGGGGGATTAAATTACGATCATGTAGGAACAATATGAATTTAAACGGATAAGCGAGTAAAAAATTATAAACGATTTTGCACTAAGGGATAAAATAGGAAAAGAAAGAAACAACAGCTAGGTTTAGTAACCTACCTCCAGATACCGTAGGCTACGACAGACAAGAAAAATCCAGCAGGTTACCACCGTAACCTACGGTTGAGTATCGTAGGCTACGGTTAGGATCTATTGTTCTTTATATATATGTCTACCGTAAGCTACGGTACACATACCGTAGCTTATGGTAGGATTGATCAAAATTTTTATTGTTGTTGTTTTGTGTTATTTATGTTATTGAATTAGATTTTAGCATTATATATCTAACATTTAAGATTTGATAAATGTTATTTAGGTCATCACTATGATGTAACGGAGGCGATCAAGTCATAGAAGAACCAAACACAAACGAAGATGATGCTTTCGCTTTTGTTTAATTGTCTTATTCTAATTCACCAATGTTAATGTTTTGTAAATGTTCTAAACACATGCATTTTTAACCTGGATTATTATGGATGTCTCTTGTATAAATCGTATGAATGCAAGAACTCTTATAAATTTTTAAGTATATTAAGAATAGGTCTTACAATTGGTAATCAAAGCTTAAGGTTAAAGATTAAATGTGTTCGGTTTAAGACTTGATCAAGACATCCGGTAAGAATTAGTTAAGAAATGAGTTTTAATAAAAATATTAGAAAGGAGGATGATTTAAAGTGTATGGGAGGGCTGTATTAATACACCCAAACCCAGGAAATACACTAAGTCTAAATGGTTGAGGCAAGTTACATACTTGATCAAACCAAAAAAGAATGATACATCACGTGTAATATTGAATGATGAGTATAAATTCCATATAATAATATAGAAAGGATTAAACAACTTATTTACCAAATTATTATGGACATTTTAGTTAAAGAGTGTAACGCCTCGCTTTTTGTAACTTTCCTCATTTAGAAAGTTTGTCATGTATTCTATTCTTGGAAACTTGTATTCCCTTGTAATTGTATTTCTCTTCCAATCCTTGTAATCCGAGACTTTGATCGTAATGAAATTTATACCTTATACATGCTTGATATACTAACAATTTAATCATTCATACACAAATTGATACTTACTATACGTACAAACGTTCGTACATACATTCTCCATACTCGAACTATACTTATATGCACTTTATACATTTAGAAACATGTTAAATACTAAAATTTAGGCATGAAATGATAACTTAAAAGAAGTTCTGGGGCTGTTTTGTAACAAAAAACCTTGTGTCGGATAAAAGAGGCGCCGCGTCATGCGACGCCCCCCCTCTTTTGGCTTCGCGTAACTCCAAGCCCCATAATCCGCAGAAAGAGGTTTTCAGCTCTTGCATTGGCCATCTTCTCCTTCCCCAATCACCATTCAAGCTTATAAACACAAGACGCTACCTACTATCCATATAAACAAGCCTCCATTCACCCATTTTCACTTTCCAAACTCATCAACACTCTCAAAACACTCTCAAATCAGTTGCAAAACATCAGAAAAGTCAGATTGTTCTAAGTGCCAAAGTGAACACTTTACTTCATTTTCTTTACTTCTTCTTCCTCTACAAAGATTAGAACACCTCTAGGAGTGTTTCCACAGGTTTACCATGGTAAACCAAGGTGGGACATCTTTTGAGGCCCAAACTTTCTGTTTTGGAAGAACATTTTGTTAAAACCTCATAAACTATGTTTTTCTATATTCAATCTTGTGCCTACTTGTTCTTGAGCCTATCTATGGTTATGAGACTTGTTAGGAAAATATTCCTATGAGTTTAAGAGGTGCAAATATATCTAAAATTTCTGTTTTACTAGGGTTCATACAACCCACAAGTGATGAAACCATCTGAGCTTGCCATAAATCTTATGGCATGTAACACCCTAAAAATTATACATACACACACACACACAATATATATATATTTATGTGTGTGTGTGAGCATAAATGTTGACTAAATGGTGAAAAGAATTATAACCCTAGTTAAAATACAAGTAAAGTTTTATCTTAAAGGGGTGTGTTTAGCTATAATAATATAAACATCAAACTAGAGGGACCAAACTTGGATAAGTAGGAAAGTGAATTAATAAAACATAAAATTAAAACACACACACACTAAGTGTGTGTCTCCTGGCCTTAAGAGAAGAAAGGGAAGAACACTTTTCTTCAAAAGATTTAAGAACTGAAACAAGAATTGAAGATCAAACTGATGCATGAACACCAAATCATCATCATCTAATAATTCTTAACATAAGGTAAGTCGAATTTTATGATTTGGTGATCATTCATAAAGTGGTTTATAATGAATTCGTGAAATTTTATGAAATTAGGCATGGATATTGGTTAGATTCTTTATGTAGAAGATGAAATATACTTGAATTTGACTATCTTGGTAAATTGAAGTAAAACCCACTTGTAGTAGTAGCATGATGAAGTGTTATGATCATTTAGATGCAAAAATTGAGTGCAATGTTGATGTATGAATATGTATGTACTAGACAAATTGTTAAATCTTGATATGATTGGGTAGATTGTGCATGAGAACACTAGTACATGATGCTTAAAGTGTTGTACGCATACCAAGTGTTCGACAAAATGCCTAAGAGACGATTATTGTGGCTTATTATGAATTAAAATTTCTAGCTTGTATTTATGATGGAAATTGAGTTAGTTATGGGTTAAGTTGTAAAAGTGAGCTAAGAATAACATGGATTGTGTAAAAGCGAACAAGTAATCTAAGTATGAATGAATCATGTGTAGGATTAAAAGAAGAAGGAACAAGCTTAGAGACACGACTGAAAGCTCAAGACAAAGGTACGTCACTTGTACGTTGTAAAGTTTTTTACTTGTAATATGTTTAGTTGTAATGAGTTACCTAGTATCATTGTGAAGGATTATAGTTGTTTTTGTTTGACTAGAGAATTGCTAAACGAATAGTTTCGCGCTGACTCATGTTAAACGGGTCAACCGGACAAGAAATAAGAAAGTAAAAGAATGGTTTTGTGTTGACTCATGTTGAACGGGTTAACCGGACAAGAACTAAGAAAGTAAAAGAATGGTTTTGCGTTGATTCATGTTGAACGGATCAACCGAACAATAGATAAGAAAGTAAACGAATGGTTTTGCGTTGACTCATGTTAAAAGGGTCAACCGGACAAGAAATGAGAAAGTAAAAGAATGGTTTCGCGTTGACTCATGTTGAACGGGTCAACCAGACAAGAACTAAGAAAGTAAAAGAATGGTTTCACGTTGATTCATGTTGAACGGATCAACCGAACCATAGATAAGAAAGTAAATGAATGGTTTCGCGTTGAGTCATGTTAAACGGGTCAACCGGACAAGAAATGAGAATCTAAAAGAATGGTTTCGCATTGACTCATGTTGAACGGGTCAACCGGACAAGAACTAAGAAAGTAAAAGAATGGTTTCGCGTTGACTCATGGTGAACAGGTCAACCAGACAAGAAATAAGAAAGTGAAAGTATTGTTTCATGTTGACGCGTGATGAACGGGTCAACCGATTAAGGACAAGAATGTAAAGGTATGAATTTGTGTCGCATCATATTGAGCGATCAACCGAATAAGAATGTGAAAGTTAAATGACGATTTTGTGAAGAGCTAATATAAACGAGTCTATAAGTTCATGTTGATCATGTCAATGAAAGACTTCTATAAAAGTCAAAGAATGTGATAATAGAATAACTATTGAAATTGTTATAAAATATTACATGAAACGTTAACCGAACTCTTGTGATGTTTAGGTAAAACTTCCACTTGACGCTGCATCTCGCTTGGAACGAACACACTCCTTGCCCTCTTTACGCTTCCGGACATGATATTGACAAACAGGTCAAATTACTTTTGGTTGTAAATGGTGAATTTTGCTTCCAAATTACTTTTGTAAGAAAAACAATTAACCTTAGTAGTTAGTAGTTTAAATTTCATGTCGTCGAAACATTTTGTGGCTGCGTTCGTTTTATAAAACTTAAGGGTATAATGGGAATTTAAGTTATGTTTTAAAAGTTTGAAATTTTAACAGCTTTTCGGTCATAAAACCATGTTGGACGTTTCAAGTTGGTATCAGAGCCCAGTTTGAGGGATTCAAGCATGAGTTGAAGTGCTTGAACTCTAACCAAAGGCTCGTTCATAAATGTGTTCGTTCCGAGGCGTCATACAAGTATGTGTCCTTTACTTATTAAGCATAAATATATGATGGATTAATGTGTGGGATAACTATGAAGTGTTACGGGATGTTATGGACATTATGGATCTGTTTGGGTTGGAACGGGACTGTAAACGGGTTGCATGAGCTAAAATAAGAGAAAATAGCGTCTGCAATATAGATGGGGCGTCGCCGATGGCCACATTGGGCGTTGCCGATGCTGCCTCTAACTCCCGACGTCTAAACCTACTGTCTATGCAACTAATACCCGACGCAACAAACTGGAGCGCGTCGCCGACGCTGTGATTGGGCGTCGCCGACGCCCCTCATAAAGTGAACATGCTTTCTTTTCACATCACGAGTTCCGAATCTCTTAAAACACGATCCATAACCCATAAAGAACTTGAAAGGTGAAATTTATCAATAAGTAACTATGTGAAATTAATTGAACCATAGTATGGCATGTCGAGAATGTAACGTTCCGAAACAAAGAATAAGAATGCATGAAATAATAAGTCCTTTGAGTTATTGGAGACATGTAAATGATTCTTGATCATTTTATGAAAGGAGCATCTTAAGTATGACTCATGATAACAATTGCTACGAATGACAATACAAAACTAATGAATGAATATTCTAATGAAAGTAAAATAATACCTATGTAGATGGAAGATGAAAGAGATTTGAACAATAATGATTTGGCAAGTCAAGAAGCAATGAATGAGAAAATCTCAGAGGAAGTTGCAAAAGCTATGCAAGCAAGTCTACCTCAACTAGCGCAAGAGGTAGTAAGTCGTGTTTTAGATACAGTAGAGGCTATTATGACTAGCAAGATTGAAGAGCTAAAAGAATGGATAGGCGGGGTTCAAAACAAGAAAGGAACCCGTAGATGCACATACAGGGACTTCATGGCTTGTAACCCTACAACGTACGATGGAAAAATCGATCCTATTATATGCCAAAGGTGGGTTTCCAACATGGAAGCAGTGTTTATACAAAGTAAGTGTGAGAAAGAGGATCAAGTAATGTTTGCAACGGGCCAACTACAACTCCAAGCAAAGGATTGGTGGGACGCCCATTGCAAGGAATTTGGGAGAAGAGAAGCTTCAAGAGCTAACATGGCAAGTGTTTAAGGAACCTTTCTTAAAGTTCCATTGCCCGCAATCCGCATTTGATCGAATTCAAGAGGAGTTTTTGTGCCTTCGGCAAGGTAAGGAGTCTATCGATGAAATTACGAATGTGTTTCTCGACAAGTTAAAATTCTGTCAAGACTTTATGAAGACGGAAAGAATGAAGACTAACCGATATCACGACATGTTAAGGGCGGAGTTTAGGGATTCATCACTCCCTCAAAGTGTGAAACTCTAAATGAACTGATTAATTTGGCAAGGGATCGTGAGATAGAGCTCAAGCGTCAAATAGAGTGAGGGGAGAAGAGAACAATAGAAAAGGGTGGTAACCCTAGTCCATCCAAGAAATCGAAAGTCTACGATTACAATAAGAAAGATAACGTTAAGGGAGGGATTTCTCGATGCAAAACTTGTGGAAAGCTTCATTTTGGAGAATGTCTATTGGGTAAGAAGGGATGCTACAACTGCGGGCAAGAAGGGAATCCTTATTAGAAATGCCCAAACACGGCCAGAACTTGTTTCAATTGCTTCTCACCAGGACATGTCAAGGCGGATTGCCCAAAGTTGAAGGAAAAGGGGGGAAGAGATGGAAAGAAGGACAATGCCCCGAGAGCTAAGGGAAGAATGTTCCAAATCACCACTGAAGAAGCAAAGGCACTACCGAATGTTGTGTCAGGTATCTTCTTAATCAATTTAATACCTACAAATGTATTGTTTGATTCTGGGGTGAGTAGATCATTTGTATCACACGAACTTATAAACCATCCCTCCTTTAAAACTAAACGAATGCCTATACCTTTAGAAGTAGAAGTAGCTGATAGCAAGAACTACTACTTGAATGAAATATGTAAGGGATGTAAGATTGTTATAAAAGATGAGGAATTTGAAAAGATCTTATGCCCATGATATTGGGAGAGTTCAAAGTAGTATGGGCATGGATTGGCTATCCCGATACCATCCAGATTTTCAGTGCGAAGCTAAGATCATGCGAGTGCTATCTCCGAATGGGAAATGGGTAATCATCTATGGAGAGAGAAAGGTCGAAATGAAGCTATGTACTATATTGGAAGCAGTCAAGTACATACAAAATGAAGGCAAAGCATTCCTAGCTTACGTAATAGATACCTCTAAAGATGCGCCAGAATTAGATATGTTGATATTGTAAATGAGTATCCGGATGTATTTTCGGATGAATTACCGGGACTTCCGCCTGAGCGAGACTGGAGTTTTGCATCAAACTAAACCCAGGTGCCAAACCGGTGGCTAAGGCTCCCTATAGGTTGGCTCATACAGAAATGCGGGAGTTAATGGCCTAGATACAAGAATTGCTCGATAAGGGTTTCATACGCCCGAGCATGTCACTTTGGGGAGCCCCTGTATTATTCGTGAAAAAGAAGGATGGATCGATGCGCATGTGCATCAACTATCGAGAATTAAAAAAATTAACGGTTAAGAATCAATATCCTTTATCTCGAATTGACGATCTTTTTGACCAATTGCAAGGGGCAAGTTGGTTCTCAAAGATCGACTTGCGCTCGAGATATCACAAATTGCGAGTACGCGAAGAAGATGTGGCAAAAACTGCGTTTAGAACTCGATATGGACATTACGAGTTTTTAGTAATGTCTTTTGGGTTGAACAATGCCCTGGCTGCGTTTATGGACCTTATGAATCGAAGTATGCCGACCTATGCTAGATAAATCTGTAATAGTGTTTATAGATGACATCTTAGTGTATTACTGGAGCAAAGCCGAACACGCAAACCATCTGCGTGAAGTATTAGAAATTCTCCGTAAGGAAAAGTTATATGTGAAGTTCTCTAAGTGTGCCTTTTGGCTCAAGAGGGGCAATTTCTCGGCCACGTGATTAACAAAGATGGTGTTTTAGTGGATCCGTCAAAGGTGGAAGCAGTCATGAAATGGATTCCTCCAAAGAATCCAAATGAAGTAAGAAACTTGCTGGGATTAGCGGGATACTACCAAAGATTTATTCAGGATTTCTCCAAAATAGCCCTACCCATGACTAAGTTAACGAAGAAAAGTGAGAAGTTTGTATGGGGACCCAAACAAGAAAAAGCATTTCAAGTTCTGAAAGAGAAACTGTCTAATTCACCAGTGTTAACTCTACCAGATGGAATGGAAGATTTAGTTGTGTACACAGACGCCTCGTGTCAGGGGTTAGGAGGTGTTTTAATGCAAGAGGTAAAGTTATAGCATACGCCTCAAGACAGCTCAAACCACATGAAGTAAATTACCTAACGCATGGTCTAGAATTGGCCGGGGTAGTGTTCGCCTTAAAACTATGGCGACATTATCTATATGGAATAAAGTGCACTATATATTCGGATCATAAAAGTCTCAAATACTTCTTCGAACAAAAAGATCTCAACATGAGACAACGAAGGAGGTTAGAACTGATTAAGGGTTACGATTGTGAAATCCTTTACCATCCTGGGAAAGCAAATATAGTGGCGGATGCCCTTAGCCGAAAGGAACATCCACCCCCGATTACGATGTAAGTCCATGAAAATGATTGTTACGCCCCATCTCCTCAAAATGATACGGGAAGCACAAATCAAGTCATTGAACGCAGATGATCCCAAGAAAGAAAGAACGAAAGGAATTGTGGATAAGTTGTAGGAAAATACAAAGGGAATCAAAACTCGGTTTGGGCAAATCTGGATTCCATGGTTATGCAAAGTAAAAGCGATATTACTTGAAGAAGCTCATAAGTCACGATACTCGATACATCCAGGAGCGACAAAAATGTATCAAGATTTAAAGAAGAATTACTGGTGGCCAGGAATGAAACGAGATATTGTGAAACATGTCGCTAAGTGTCTAACATGTTCACAAGTGAAGGCGGAACATGAAAAGCCGTATGGTAAACTATAACCCTTAGAAATTCCAATATGGAAATGGGAAGACGTGACAATGGATTTGGTGACTAAGCTTCCCAAAACACGAAAAGGGCATGATGCCATATGGGTAGTTGTGGATCGACTTACCAAGAGTGCCCAATCCCTACCTATTCGAGAGGCCTATTCATCAGCAAGGATGGCCGAGATTTTTACAAATGAAATTGTAGCTCGTCATGGAGTACCCGTCTCCGTTTTCTCGGATCGAGACACTAGGTTTACCTCGCGTTTTTGGCAAAAGTTTCGTGAACAAATGGGAACAAAACTCCATTTTAGTACCGACTACCACCCACAAACGGATGGACAATCTGAGAGGACCATTCAAACACTCGTGGATATGTTGAGAGCATGTGTCTTAGATTTTGGGGGAAACTGGGATGACCATTTGCCATTAGTTGAGTTCGCATACAATAACAGCTACTATAATAGCATTCAAATGGCACCATACGAGATGTTATATGGAAGAAAGTGTAGAACTCCCGTATGTTGGGGGGAAGTTGGTCAAAGAGATATCGCTCCCGAAGACGTAGTGGCTAAAACTAATGAAAAGATTGAGATTGTTCGGGCTCGATTGAAAGCGGCACAAGACCGACAAAAAACCTATGCGGATCGAAGAAGATGACCCATTGAGTTTCAAGTAGGGACCACGTGATATTAAAGGTTTCACCATGGAAGGGAGTGATTCGATTCCGTAAGCGAGGAAAGCTCGGTCCCCGTTACATTGGGCCTTTTAAAATTATAGCTCGAATTGGAAGGGTGGCGTACCAGTTGGATTTACCACCGCCGTTAGATGGAATACATAACACATTTCATGTGTCGCAATTAAGAAAATGTCTCATGGACGAAACCGTCTACGTGCCCCTCGACGATATCGAACTGGATAAAAAAATGAGTTATATCGAACGACCGGTGGCTATAAAAGATTTTAAAGTTAAGAACCTTCGCAACAAGACCATTAGACAAGTTCTGGTCCAATGGCAACATCGAAAGGGTTCGGATCTCACCTGGGAGACGGAAGATGAATGCTTGAATACTTCCCAGAATTATTTGGTATGTAATTAGGTTTCGGGGACGAAACCTGTTGGGCTTGGAGCTTAAAGGTTTATTCATTTATAGTGTATTTGGGCTTTTGGGATTAGTTTGGGCTTCCTAGTGCCTAGTGGGCCTAGGGTTGTACTTTTGGGCTTTGTCATGTTTATAAATAGAGGGGTTAGGTCATTTGTTAGGGGTTAGAGAGTTGACAACAAAAACTTGTATTTGACATCCTCTTGTGTATGCAAGTTATATTATTCAAGTTATTCAAGTTGTTCTTCATCCTAATCATAATTTCCGCTATTGATTAGGTTAGTGATACCTGTTTGATCCGTTTACGGGACTTACAACTGGTATCAGAGCTGAATTGCTGATTCAGCTGGTTCACCCTACTCGCTTTCATGTCAGCGTTTCCTTCGTAGAGATTTTGCAACTCACTCCAAACCTCCTTAGCATTTTTACAGTTCCTGACCGCGATAGAAATATCAGGTCCTAGAGCCATGGTTAGTGTTGCAGAAGCCTTCTCATCTTCGTATATGATTTTGATGTCTTCTAGAGTCCATAAGTGCACGGGCTTGGGAATTTTCGTTTCGGGATCTTGCTCTGTGCTGTACACTATGGTTCTTGGACCGTTCATGATGCATCTCCACACTCCAGGTTCCATTGCCTTGCAATATTGTTCAAAGCGGAACTTCCACTCGTAATATTCATCTCTGTATAATAAACGAGGCACTTTGGTGGAAGTGCCAATCACCTGATCCAGCTCTTGGTGGAGGGCTAAAGTTTGCGATTGCAGGGCTGCCAGTGTGGCATTTGTCAGGTCCTGTACGGTCATGAATCCGCCCTTGAAATTAAATTAATTAAAAGTTTACCAAAATTGATTTAAGGTTTAATTAATTTAATTGATTCTTATGAACAGTGCTTAATCCGAAACGGTCTCTGCAGTCAATATGGTCAACCCGGAAGATTTTTTCGAAATGACAATCCGGAAGTCAAAATTGGTCAACCTGGATGGACTATCCGAAATCAGCAATCCAGAATTAGGAATCCGGAATGAACAATCCGGAATTAGGAGTCCAATTAAAAGATTCGAAATTGAAAACCCGAGAAGAAATCCGAAATCAGAAGACCGAAATGCAGATCCGAAATGCAGATCCGAAATACAAGATCCGGAATAATCAACTTGAAATGAAATCCGAAATCAAGAATCCGGAATGAAGAATCCGAGATGCCTGACTTATCTTCTAAAAATCCGGAACAGTGACCCAATCCGTAACAGGTCCCCGCCTTTTCTGCAACCGAATTCCGGAATTCAAGGAAGTCAAATATGGCAACAGTAACTCGGATCACAATCCGGAATAAAGCAACAATCAGGGATCAATCTGGAATGGACGATCTCCTTCGTTTTCTTCGGAATCTGGAACAGTAGTGAAAATTGAAAATTGACGATCTCCTTCGTGTTCTTTGGGATTTGGGCCAGCCTGATGAAATTGGTTTTTAAGTCTTAAAATTGAAGTTAAGGTTACTGTTCTGAATTGGGCTCACTTAGGCCAAAGATTACTATTCCGGATTGGACTTGTCCAGAAAGTCCCATTTAAATCTTTCCGGACAAGCCCAATGTGTTACTATTCCGGATTGGGCTTGTCACAAGCCCAATCCGGATTCAAATTTCAGGTCCAAGCCCATTTCAGAAAATCGACATTGGAATCTCTGTTTCATTTCGGATTATTCGAAATCCGAATTACTATCTATCTTCACTGATTCTCTCTCGAACTTAACATTTTGGACTACTCTTTCCGGATTAGGTACATGGGTATTCCGGATTAACTTAATGAATATCTTATGCATTTCGGATTACATTCCGGATTGATCTTCAAATACTAAACAAATTTGGAATGCATTCCGGATGGATATTCATCCGAAATGATGAACTCGGATATCATTTCGGATTGGATCTTCATCCGGGATGCATATCTATCCGAGATACATAATCCGGATATGAAGTTTGGACCTTTTATATTGTTAACCCCTTAACTAATTTGAACTAGCTTTAATTTGAACCTTGACTTCCGTTGACCTGTCCAGTTAGTTTTGACTCTGTTAACTCAGTTAACTCAGTTTACTTCCGTTAGTTGGCTTTTAACTCTGTTGATTTTTGACAGACATGGTGGAAGAAGCTTTCAATGCAGTGATGCTAGTTGAAGAATAGTTTCACAACCAGGCTGGATATCTTTCAGACCCACCGACTGAGTATTTTCAGGAGTTTCAGGCGATGATTGTGGGGCTCAACACTTGCTGGATTGCCTACGCCTTCCGTGCAAACCCCGTGATATACGGAGATTTAGTTCACTCATTTTGGAAAAGAGCGCGGATACAGTCGGAGGTGAAGATGGTAGACCTTTCATACGATCACAGATTCAGGGGAAGGAGATTGTGGTTAATGAGGCTTGTGTGAGGGAGGTGCTATAGCTGACAGATACCTTCAGTGATCCAACAACATATGTTAAAGAAAAGGTGCTGCCGGTACTCATGGAGATGGGATATGAGGGTTCTTTTCCACCACTGCTGAAGAAGATGTTTCCGGCTTACTGGAGGGTACTAATACACATGTTCATGCAATGTGTGTCGGAAAACAAAGGTGGACTGGATCAGCCCAATCAGGCACAGGCATTGGCGATTGTTTCATTAGTCATGGACTGGAAGTACAACTACTCTGGTTATATCTTCGAAAATATGAGGAAAATATTAGAGCAGCCCAAGAAACGGATGTTTCTATTATATCCATGGTTTATCCAGCTGATACTCGATGTTCGTTATCCAGATTTAGCAAAGGATGCTACAGACGCTAATCTACTAAATATGAATCCAATGAGGCCTACTATTTTTGCTACTATGAAGAATAACCGCTCTACTTCGAAGACGGTATTTGTAGGTAGGTTTCCTCTGAAGAAGTTTGGCAAGTTTTCTAAAGTTGTAGGTTTGCATGCTCCACCACCTCCTCCTCCAGTAAATGCGATTGTGGCTGAGGAACATGATTTACAGGCAAAGGAAAAGGAGATAGAAGTCGAGGATTTGGTTACAAATGATGAGGATGATGTTGGAAAAGCCTTTCTGGATGATCTTGATGCGTTTAATGCTAAGTTAACTCCTGTTCTACCAGAGCTATCATCTGAGAATCTAGCTACCCTGATTGCTCAACTGAAGGATATTCAAGAGAAACACGATGATCCCCCGCTTGACATTCCGTCTGTTGTTGCTCCAACTGTTTAGCCTGAAGAAGATGACGACGACGAAGAAGATGAAGTACCATTGATTAAGAGGCGCAGAACTAGGCCGAGCATTTCAGCTAGTACATCTGAGGTTCCTGTTGTTGTTACTGTTGCTACTTCTGATTTGATTACATCCACTGCTGCTGAGATCATTGTTGCTGAGGCTATTGTTGCTGAATCTGTTGCTTGTACATCGATGGTCGACACGCCTATTATGTCTACACAACCTATAGTTCCTATCATTACACAGTCCACAGTCGTATCGATTTCTGCTGCCACAGCGTTGCAAATGATGGAATTTGGAGGTAGTTCGTCTGGTGCTGGTGGTTCAGAAGTGGGTGGTAGTGGAGCTGGTCATTTTGAGGATGTTGCTGACGATTATATGCGCAGATCTGAGAAGCGGGCATTTGAGTTTGGGGGATTAGACAGTGATGATGATGATACAGAGGTGGATGTCGTTGAGTTAAAGAAACGGGTTGTTGTGCTGGAACAGGAGGCTATGTTAAAGGATGCTCAGATTGCCTCCCTGCAGAATCACTTGGATATTCGAGATCAAACTATCGATCAGCTGCAGGGGGATGTGACGATGCTGATGACCATTGTGTTCAATTTAAGGGCAAATTGGAGAACAAGTTTGGCAGGGAGTTTAGCGATCCAACCAATGATCCCATGAATGTTGAAACCCGACATCGTGCAGCGCAACAGCGTATGGCAGAAGAAACCGAAGAGCAGAGGTTGGCGGCTGAGCAGTTAGCAGCCGAACGTCAAGATGGTCTTGATGATTACTTAAGTGATCCACGTAAGAAGTTCACTGCCAGTCAGAAACGTACTGCAGATCAGAGGAAGAAGAAGCATATGGTATTGATGAAGAATGTGAACATGAATCCTCTAGATGAAAATTTTCAGCTGAAAGATCAAACCAATCAATCTGAGAGATACGTGATGGAGTTGGGATCCAGTTATTACAGTAAGGTGGGCAACAAGTCGAAGGTGCTAAGTTGGATGTATGATCATATCAAAAACATGTGGATCATTGTGCGACAAGATGGAACGAGGGAATATTATTCGAAAGAATCGCAGTTTGAGACTTGGACTAAAGTCGCACTGACTGATCATTTAAGAGCTCCATACACTAACGACGATACTACAGAGCGTGGCCCAGGTTGGAGGTTCTTTAAGAAGCTTGAACGGGAGGTTAGGAGCGGTTTTAAGAGTATGAAGACTGCTGAACCGTATCTGAGAGCAACCAATGGAGTTCGTGATGCGCACATAGGTAAACGGTTCAAATCTGTGATGTGGCCTCCTACAGATAAAGAGTTGGTGATTCCCATTGCTCCTACCTTTCCAAAGGGAATTCTGAAGAACTTTAACTTCTGGTTATACGATCCAAAGGTCAGAAGTGTTGCGATTGTGATGAAAGAGAAGGCTTTCAGGGTGAATGATGTGGTGGATCTGGTTAGCTTCCATGATGAAGATTTACAAGTTCTGGCTTCTCATCAAATACGTACTGCTGAGTTATATGAGGTGTGTGCTAAAGACTGGACAGCTGCAGTTGCTGGGATTATTGCGGGACGGTTGGGTGTGGATGCGGCACCGAAGGACAAATGAAGAAACCTAGGGGGAGAATGTTGGGCTTGGAGCTTAAAGGTTTATTCATTTATAGTGTATTTGGGCTTTTGGGATTAGTTTGGGCTTCCTAGTGCCTAGTGGGCCTAGGGTTGTACTTTTGGGCTTTGTCATGTTTATAAATAGAGGGGTTAGGTCATTTGTTAGGGGTTAGAGAGTTGACAACAAAAACTTGTATCTGACATCCTCTGGTGTATGCAAGTTATATTATTCAAGTTATTCAAGCTGTTCTTCATCCTAATCATAATTTCCGCTATTGATTAGGTTAGTGATACCTGTTTGATCCGTTTACGGGACTTACAAAACCTCCTCTAAGGGGGGTTAGATTTGTAACACCCCAAAAATTATACATATATATATGTGTGTGTGTGTGTGCGTGTGTGTGAGAGCATAAATGTTAACTGAATGGTGACAAGAATTATAACCCTAGTTAAAATACAAGTAAAGTTTTAACTTAAAGGGGTATGTTTAGCTATAATAAATAAACATCAAACTAGAGGGACCAAACTTGGATAAGTAGGAAGTGAATTAATAAAACATAAAATTAAAACACACACACACACTAAGTGTGTGTCGCCTGGCCTTAAGAGAAGAAAGGGAAGAAACCATTTCTTCAAAAGATTCAAGAACTGAAACAAGAATTAAAGATCAAATTGATGCATGAACACCAAATCATCATCATCTAATAATTCTTAACACAAGGTAAGTCGAATTTTATGATTTGGTGATCATTCATAAAGTGGTTTATAATGAATTCGTTAAATTTTATGAAATTAGGCATGGATATTGATTAGATTCTTTATGTAGAAGATGAAATATACTTGAATTTGACTATCTTGGTAAATTGAAGTAAAACCCACTTGTATAGTAGCATGATGAAGTGTTATGATCATTTAGATGCAAAAATTGAGTGCAATATTGATGTATGAATATGTATGTACTAGAGAAATTGTTAAATCTTGATCTGATTGGGTAGATTGTGCATGAGAACACTAGTACATGATGCTTAAAGTGTTGTACGCATACCAAGTGTTCGACAAAATGCATAAGAGACGATTATTGTGGCTTCTTATGAATTAAAATTTCTAGCTTGTATTTATGATGGAAATTAAGTTAGTTATGGGAGTTGTAAAAGTGAGCTAAGAATAACATGGATTGTGTAAAAGCGAACAAGTAATCTAAGTATGAATGAATCATGTGTAGGATTAAAAGAAGAAGGAACAAGCTTAGAGACACGACTGAAAGCTCAAGACAAAGGTACGTCACTTGTACGTTGTAAAATTTTTTACTTGTACAATATGTTTAGTTGTAACGAGTTACCTAGTGTCATTGTGAAGGATTATAGTTGTTTTTGTTCGATTAGAGAATTGCTAAACGAATGGTTTCGGGCTGACTCATGTTAAATGGGTCAACCGGACAAGAAATAAGAAAGTAAAAGAATGGTTTCGTGTTGACTCATGTTGAACGGGTCAACTGGACAAGAACTAAGAAAGTAAAAGAATGGTTTCGTATTGATTCATGTTGAATGGATCAACCGAACAATAGATAAGAAAGTAAACGAACGGTTTCGCGTTGACTCATGTTAAATAAGTCAACCGGACAAGAAATGAGAAAGTAAAAGAATGGTTTTGCGTTGACTCATGTTGAACGGGTCAACCGGACAAGAACTAAGAAAGTAAAAGAATGGTTTCGCGTTGATTCATGTTGAGCGGATCAACCGAACAATAGATAAGAAAGTAAACGAATGGTTTCGCGTTGACTCATGTTAAACGGTTCAACCGGACAAGAAATCAGAATCTAAAAGAATGGTTTCACGTCGAATCATGTTGAACGGGTCAACCGGACAAGAACTAAGAAAGTAAACGAATGGTTTCACGTTGACTCATGTTGAACGGGTCAACCAGACAAGAAATAAGAAAGTGAAAGTATTGTTTCGTGTTGACGCGTGATGAACGGGTCAACCGATTAAGGACAAGAATGTAAAGGTATGAATCTGTGTCGCATTGTATTGAGCGATCAACCGAATAAGAATGTGAAAGTTAAATGACGATTTTGTGAAGAGCTAATATAAATGAGTCTATAAGTTCATGTTGATCATGTCAATGAAAGACTTTTATAAAAGTCAAAGAATGTGATAATACAATAACTATTGAAATTGTTATAAATTATTACATGAAACGTTAACCGAACTCTTGTGATGTTTAGGTAAAACTTCCACTTGACGATGCGCCTCGCTTGGAACGAACACACTCCTTGCCCTCTTTACGCTTCCGGCATGATATTGACAAATGGGTCAAATTACTTTTGGTTGTAAATGATGAATTTTGCTTCCAAATTACTTTTGTAAGAAAAAGAATTAACCTTAGTAGTTTAAATTTCATGTCGTCGAAACATTTTGTGGCTGCGTTCGTTTTATAAAACTTAAGGGTATAATGAGAATTTTTAAGTTATGTTTTAAAAGTTCGAAATTTTAATAGCTTTTCGGTCATAAAACCATGTTGGACGTTTCATGGCAAGACTTGTGTTTTGGTATAGGTGTGAATATTTGGAAGCCTTGGATATCCTAACTTCATTCCACTACCTCACTTGATGTTTTACCTTACTATCTCAAGTAGTTTGCTAGACTTAAAGTAACTTAACCTCGTCTAGCCTCCGACACTTAGTTAACTCCTTCCATGTCGAGAATGACTCACCTGGGTTAAAGCTTACTTGGCTACTAGATATAGTAAGTAGTTGTTGTTGGTGCATATTTGTGACAGCAGCTTAGATTTGGTCTTTGGATATCTTGTAATTAGTAAAATGATAAACGGTTAGCGGGTTTAGTTTTGTAATAGTTAATTAGAAGTAATTGGGCTAAACTAGACACCATAGAGCATATGGTAGGTGAATTGGGCTTTAGACCCAATAGTAGTCCATGGGATGAAACCCTAGCCCAGTTGTATAACCTGTCTCTATATAAAGGGAGGTTTGCATTAGGATTTAGGTTGTTGGTTTAGTTGCTCATTCAGTTGCTCAGAGAATTACTGCAAAGAGAGTTGAGAAAGAGTCTTGAATTGATTGTAAACACTTTGTGTTAGATAATCAATAGAAGACAGTTTGAAAGTAATCGTGTTCGTGTTCTTGTTCGGTTTTCTGTGAAATCTGATCTAGGGATTCCGCACTCTAGATTGGATAGACGATTCTGTGACGATCCATACGGATTAGGGGACCTACAATTGGTATCAGAGCATTCGGCTCTTGATTTTGCTCGGTTCAGAATCGTAACAGCAGAAAAAGTTAGGGTTTTGGACGTTTTTGGAGGCTGGTTTGAAGTTTTGACGGCTGAATTAGGGTTTCTGCTGCTGTTCTAAGGTTTCTGTTACTGTTTCGGATAAACTGCAAGGTATTTCGGATAGAAGGAGAGCATCTCAGATCAAAAGTGAAGCATTTCAAATTGAATAATTGAATTTCGGATCAGAAACTTGCATTTCGGATCATCAGACTTGCAATTCGGATCATCAAACTTGAATTTCGGATCAGAAAAGTGCAATTCGGATCATCAGAGTAGCATTTCGGATTAGAAAAGCCTATCTCGGATTCCATCTCGGATTGAATTTCGGATCAACAGTGTATTCCAGATTCCATCTCGGATCAGAATAGTCTATTTCGGATTCCATTTCGGATTAGAAAAGTACATTCCAAATTCCATCTCGGATCACTCATCCGAATAACCATCTCGGATTAGCAATTCGGATTACTGTTCCGGCCTTCCATCTCAGATTGACTATCCGAGTTACTGTTCTGGATTTGGTACTGTTCCGAGTTCTATACAAAAAGGTGGAAAGTTAATCAGCTGACGTAACCGGGGTTAAACGTTTACGGACATAGAATTTGATCCATAGACAATCCTGACAAACCGGTTCCACAGTTAGACTCTGGTGATTTTTAGGACAAAAAAAGGCACGGAAGTTCCTAAATCATAATTGGACAATATACATCATTAGAATCATATCGTCGAGACGAGTCTAACAGTATAATTTGGTGACCATTCATTTTGGACAAATTTTTAAAGTTTTTTAACGAGCCGGCTCGGTAAAAATGTCGAATATGTCTAACTTGAATGAACTTTAAGAATGGAGCACGAGGCTGGCATGACTAACAAACCTCCAAAAATGCTGAAAGTAGAAAATTATCTTACTTGGAAGGATGGGTTTCAGTCTCATTGAATACCAGGACACACGGATGTGGATCTGTATTCAAGATGGATACGCTAACCCAACGCATGATTTTAAGGGCAAACAACGTGTTACTGCTTATGTGAACAGGTCAGAAGCTGAAAAAGGATGTATGAGTCTGAGAAGAAAGCCTTAGCTGCTATAAAGATGTCATTACCTGATGGCATCAAACATACATTCAAGAGTTATACTACGTCGAAGGAGATGTGGGATGCCCTAGAGAAGAGGTATGAGGGCAATACTGATGTGAAGAAGAACAAGGTTGATCTGATGAAGAAACAGTTTGCTATGTTTAAAGGCATGAGGAATGAATCCCTTGAAGATATTATCACGAGATATTATCATCTGATGTCAGAAATGGATAATTATGATATAAAGGGATACACGAATGTGGAGATGAACGATAAGTTGCTAGATGCTTTACCTGCAAATTGGGATATTTATACTTTGATGATAAAGGGTGAAGCTGACTATGAAAATAAAGACTTAGAAGAGGTTGTTGGGAAACTGAGAGCTTATGAGCTCAACATGAAGAAGAGGGAGACTGGATATGATCAGGTTCAAGATCCAGGGATTTATAAAGGGCTTACACCTTCATCTTCAAACAATGCTTCAAGTGATACTGCAACTGCGTTTCTTTCATGTGAGAATGAGCAGATTGTGACAAATGCTGAGGGTGAAGTATGTTTTGTTGCTGCTTCAGGAGGCTCGGGGTCAGGGGTAAAAAGACAACAATCAAGTAATAATAATAGCAATACTAGGTCTATGCCTATGAGTGTCAAAAGTGCTGAAGATCATCTGGCATTACTTGCTTCTTTTGTTTCTTCCTACGAGAACTACATTCAGGGAAGAATATCTGATCCTGCTATGTTTGATGAAGATTATGATCAGATCGACCCTGATGACCTAGAGGAGATGGATTTGCAATGGCAGATGGCCATGATCTCTAGAAGAGTGAAGAGGTTCATGAACAGAACGGGCAGGAAGTTCGTTGGAAAGAATGTGGGTTTTGACAAGTCCAAAGTGAAGTGTTACAATTGCCAAAACTACGGACATTTTGCTAGAGAATGTCAACGACCAAAAACTGAATCTCCTTGTAACTCATCCTTTCAAGATTCTCCTTGTCATGGTTTAAGTAACAGGAATGCGTCAACCAACACTGGATCAAAGGCTCTGATCTCTACTGCTAGAGAGGGTTCTTATGATTGGAGTGTTCATCTGGAGGGTGATAACAATGCCTCACAGGCGTTCATGGCTGAGATAGCCCCAGTACTGATGAAGAAGTGAAAGCTGATGCTATGGCAGAGCGAGAGAAGGTAGCTGAAAAAGCTGATGGAGAACAGAATGCTGCAGAGAAGAAGATGGCTGCTGATTTTGCTGCTTTCATGGCCGATCTAAGCAAATCAACAGGAGAGGTACATTCTAACTCTGGTAGTTTTGTTTGCTTAAAATATCGTGAACTGCAAAGTGAAGTTGACACATTCACAAAATAAAACCAAAGTCTGGTAAATGAGCTCTCAAACCTAAAAGAATCAAACTTTTTCGTAAAACGAAATGAGTCCCTATATTTGAAGAAAATTAAAGGTTATGAAGAAGAAATCAATATTCTAACCTGTAAGCTTAATGAAAAGCTTCAAATTATTGACTTAGCTCATGATATGATGAGTGAGAAAACAAAATAAATTTCTGTGAAATGCAAAGAGTTGTCTGAAGCACAACTTAAAATTTGTGAACTTGAAAAGACATTAATTCAATTCAGAGATTCTTCTTTTGTTATGAAACACATGATGAATGGCCTGAAGAAGAGTAGTGACAAGAAATGTGTGGGATTCAAAGGTTTAAATGAAGTTCCACCACCTCTTGGTCATGACTATTCTTTCTTGCCAGATGAAGAAGAGCTTACATACTTTGTGTCAACTACACCTGGTAGTTCCACATCAGAGGATGTTGATGTGACTGAGAATGCCAAGAAGGATAATAACAGGGAACCAGTTTTGAAATCAAAGAATACACACCCTAAGAATCAAAAACAAATTTTTGTTAAAAAGGTTGATTTTGTTAAGGGGAGTGATATGAAGGAAGAGGTCACTGTTATTACAAAAGAGTCTAATGTGCAGTTTGCTAAGAACAAAAACAAAGAAAAATCAGAAGTTATGCAAACTAAACAAGATCCTTCAAAGGCATCATCATCATCACCTGATAAATCTAAACCAGAGACTTCAATTAAGAAGTCTTCGGCTAGAAAATCGTGCTTCAAATGTCACGGAAAGGGACATGTAGCTAGCTACTGTCCTAACAAAAAGAATGAAGCACAGGTGAGTAAGAGACAGAGAGAAAAATCACCAGAAAAAAGTGGTGAAGGTGAGAAGAAGGTTACTAACTCACCAAAGATATCTGCTACCAGGCAACAGAGTGTTGCTGAGGGTGTAGATAAGGCTGAAAAAGGAACTCACCAAGTTCCTCGTTTTCAAAGAAATCAACAATGATTTCAGCCTGCATCTACATTAGGCAGATATGAAAGACATAGAAGTAGTTCACCAAGGGTGAATAACTTTAATGGTCAATCAAATAATTTCAGAAGTCAAGGTTAATATCAAACTCGATACCAGAATGTTGGTAGTCGAAATTTTTATAACAATGGCTTTAGAAATTATTATCATCAAAATTCATGGAACCAAAATCATAAACTTCGTACGAGCCTCCCCTTAACAAGCGAAATTTTTATGACCATCCAAATCATCCTTGTGATGATTTGTGTATTGGTGAATCATACAATGAGGTTAATCCTCCATGCTTGACTTACATGACAATTTATGAATACTATTGATGGACTTAACTTAGAATTATTATGTGAACTATATAATATATATAAACATATATTTAACTGAAACCTTGATTATAATCGTATGGTTACTTGTCATGGCAATAGGTTATATTATCTACATCTTGAACCTCTCGTTACGATTCTAATGGGTAACTTTGTAAGTCCCGATATAGGATCTCACATGTATCACAAACCTAATCAGTAGCAGAAATAATGATTAGGAAGAAGAAAAATCTCTTGAATTAGGAACAACTTGCATACACTAGAAAAGCGTCTGATACAAGTTTGCCATTACAACTCTCTAACCTTTTAACCTTGACCTAAGACATGTATTTATAATACTCGCTAAGCCCACCATTTACAACCCTAGGCCCACAAGGCACTAGGAAGCCCACAAACCCCTCTAAAGCCCAAAAGTAGCTCTAATGTGTAAACCTTTGTTAATATAAACCCAACAATCTCCCCCTAGGTTTACAACATTAGGCATTCTAGTCCTTCGGTTGCGCATCCACTCCTAGCCTTCCAGCTATAATACCTGCAACAGCTACTGTCCAATCCTTCACACACACTTCATATAACTCTGCAGTTTGGATTTGATGAAAAGCAAGAACCTGCAAGTCTTCATCGTGAAAGCTTACTAAGTCAACCACGTCATTCACCCTGAACGCCTTTTCCTTGGTTACAATCGCTACACTGCCAACCTTAGGATCATACAACCAAAAGTTAAAGTTCTCGAGAATCCCTCATGGAAATGTTGGACCGACCGGTATATCCAATTCCTTATTTGTCGGTGGCCACATCACTGATTTGAATCTTCTCCCTGTATGAGCATCACGAACTCCCTTTGCGGTTCGCAAGTAGGGTTCGGCAGTCTTCATCGTCTTAAACCCGTTCTTCACCTCATGTTACAATTTCTTGAAGAATCTCCAGCCAGGGCCACGCTCAGTTGTATCATCATCGGTATACGAAGCTCGCAGTAAATCAGTAAGAGCTATTTTCGTCCATGTCTCGAACTGAGATTCCTTCAAATAATACTCTCGAGTCCCATCCTGGCGAACAATTATCCACATTTTCTTTACGTGATCATACATCCAGCTTAACACCTTTGATTTATTCCCGACTTTGCTGTTATAGCTAGAACCGAGCTCCATTACATAGTGTTCCGATTGGTTTGTTGGATCTTTTAGCTGGAAGTTTTCGTCAAGAGAATTAACATCAACATACTTCATCAGTACCATTTGTTTCTTCCTTTGAGTCGCTGGACGCTTCTGGATCGCTGTATATTTCTTCGTGGATCGCCAAGATAATAATCTAATCCAGCTTGGCATTCAAAAGCCAATTGTTCAGCTGCTAGCCTTTCTGCCTCAGTTTCCTCTGCCGCTCGTTGTTGAGCAGCGTGATGTCTATGCTCTATATTCATCGGATCGTCCGTAGGATCAAAAATTCCCTTCCAAACTTATTCTCTAATTTGGCTTTCAAATCAAACACCATGGTCATTAGCATAGTAACATCTCCTTGCAGCTGATCTATGGTTTGATCTCTAACGTCCAATCGTGTTTGCAACGAGGCAATTTGAGCATCCTTCAATATAACTTCCTGCTCTAAGACGACCACTCTCTTCTTCAGATCTACAACATCAACTTCCACATCCTCATCATCACTATCCAACCCACCAAATTCAAATGCACGCTTCTCTGATCTTCGCAAATATTCCTCAGAAGCATCATCACCACGACCCACACCACTCCCACCTGCCTCAGAACCTACTACACCCATTGAACTTCCCCCAAACTCCATCATTTGTAGTACTATGTCTGCCGGAATTGAGAGAACTGTAGAATGCGTAGCAATATGAGTGGTTGTCGGTTCAGATAAAACGGAGTATCAACAATTGGAGTGTCTATAACAGATGCAAAAACTGAAGATAAAACAACAGTAGACGTCAGCAAAACAGACTCTTCAGTAGCACTAACAACACGAGCTTCAGACTGACTTGATTGAACACCGGCTCTGTTCGCCTCCTCTTAATCAAAGGAACTTCGTGCTCTTCATCTTCGTCATCATCTTCAACCATACACAGCAACAGATGGAATTTCCAGTGGAGGATCACCCTGTTTTTCTTGGATTTCCTTTAAATGAGCAATCAAGGCTTCCAAGTTCTCCGAGGAAAATTCTGGTAAAACTGGAGTTAAAATAGCATCAAACTCTGTAAGATCATCTAGAAAAGCTTGTTCTGCATCGGTATCATCATCGGTAACCAGATCTTCTACCTCTATCTCTTTCTCTTTGACCGGCACGTCATGTTCTTCTGCCACAATGGCGTTTACCGGTGGAGGAGCTGGGACGTCCTGGCTAATAACCTCTGCAAATTTTCCAAATTTCTTCAGAGCAAAGCGACCAACAAATACAGTTTTAGACGTCGAGCGATTCTTCTTCATGGTGTTGAAAATGGTTGGTCCCATCGGCTTCATGTTTAACAAATTCGCATCTGAAGCATCTTTTGCCAGATCAGGATAGCGAGCATCGAGAATCAACTGTATGAAATGTGGATACAATAGAAACATTCTTTTCTTGGACTGTTCCAAAATTTTCTTCATGTTTTTGAAGATATAACCAGAGTAGTTATACATTTGCCACAATGGCGTTTACCGGTGGAGGAGCTGGGACGTCCTGGCCAATAACCTCTGCAAATTTTCCAAATTTCTTCAGAGCAAAGCAACCAACAAATACAGTTTTAGACGTCGAGCTATTCTTCTTCATGGTGCTGAAATAGTTGGTCCCATCGGCTTCATGTTTAACAAATTCGCATCTGAAGCATCTTTTGCCAGATCAGGATAGCGAGCATCGAGAATCAACTGTATGAAACGTGGATACAATAGAAACATTCTTTTCTTGGACTGTTCCAAAATTTTCTTCATGTTTTCTAAGATACAACCAGAGTAGTTAAACTTCCAGTCCATAACCAGAGATACAATAGCAGAGGTCTGGGTTTGGTTCGGTTGATCGAGACTTCCTTTATTTTCTGAGACGCACTGCATAAACATATGTACAAATAACCGCCAGTACGCTGGAAACATCTCTTAAGTAGCGGCGGATACGACCCTTCATAACCCATCTCCTTTAGCACCAGCACCACCTTCTCTTTTGCGTATACCGTTGGGTCGCTAATAGTGTCAACAATCTGTAGCACCTCCCTAAAGCAAGCTTCATTGACCAAAATCTCCTTTCCTTGTATCTGAGAACTGATATATGGTCTCCCATCCATGCCACTCTGATGAAATCGAGCTCTCTTCCAGAATGAATGCCCAAATCTCTTTATATGATTGGATTGGCCCGGAGAGCATAGGCAATCTTGCACGCGTTCAAACCCAGATCATCGACTAGAACTCCTGATAAAACTCAGCTGGTGGGTCCGAAAGATATCTTGCCTGGTTGTGGAACTGATCCTCAACCAACATAACAGCGTCAAAAGCTTCTTCAACCATTTCTGTCAAGACAATAACCAAGTTAAATCACAACTAACAGAAGTTAACGGAGTTTATCAGGATGAAGGTCAACACTAACTGGATAGTTCAAATAGATTTGGAAGGTTCAATCAGTTTTACGGGTTCAAACAGTTGCAAATGTTCAAAACAGTTCAAATCAGTTTTAAGGGTTCAAACAGTTGAAAAGGTTCAAAACAGTCCAAAGGTTCAAAACCTTAAATCCGGATTTATTGACAGGTCAACACTAATCCAGATGAACCTTTTCATCATTCGGATAACACAGCAATCCGATTAGCCAACAGTATCTTGGACAAATCATCAATCCGGATGAAGATTATCCGAGATGAAATCCGAGTTCATCAATTCGGATGAATATCCATCCAGAATGGAATTCGAAATGCATGTGTCTTTGAAGATCAATCCGAGATGCTATCCGAAATGCGTTAAACATTAAGATTATCATCCGATTTTATGATTTTTAAGCATATTGACCTAATCCGGATGAGTTCCAAGATGAACAGTGAAATAGAGAGAGAGAATTAGAAAAGAATAGGGATTTCGGAAATTTGTGAATAATCTAAAATGATGTTTCAGAATCATTGACATACTTTTCGGAATGGGCTTGGGCCTCAAATTCCAAAGAGCCCGGATTGGGCTTTTGTCAGGCCCAATCCGGAACAGTAAAGTTCAGGTGAGTCTGTCCGGAAAAGCCCAATCCGGAACAGTAAAGTCCAGGTGAGCTTGTCCGGAAAAGCCCAATCCAGAACAATAATCCTAGTAGGCCTGTCCGGAAAAGCCCAATCCGGAACAGTAATCCATGTGGCCTGTCCGGAAAAGCCCAATCCGGAACAGTAACATGTGAATTCTAAATTTTCAATTTTTAAGACTTTCAAAATTCTATTAGATTGGCCCAACTTTGAAACTCACTAGACCAATCCAATATCCCTTGACAGAAACCATCTAACCAAAAATCATCAAGTTTACTAACCAAGCATCTGACCACCTTTTACCAATCTACAAAGAGAAGACATTTTAGCACACACATAAATATTAACACAGCCTTGCTAAGGGATCAAATCGTTTCAAGGGTCAACTAAGGAACATTTTTCAGTATGAGCAGGGTCAAACTAGTCTAAGCGATTGTCAATATACTTGTCCATCTAAATATAAAACTCAACCCTTCCAGTTCAAGCTTTATGATACGCTTAGGTAGTATTATACTATGATACCCGTGTGTCCCATACCATGACATACCCCCGCCATCAAGGTAAGCACAACAATTCATCGTAGCAGGTGAGTATACTGTGGTCATCCTTTATATTTTACAACGTCAGGCTATTGGTGAACAGGTTAGTACTTCCGTACAGCAGAGAGACCAATAGTGACTGACGAGGGTTAGGCAAATACCTTATGTGGTATGTAAGAACTTATGGAATATTCTCATGAATAAACTTCCGTTCTCTTAGGTTTTGGCCCTTCTATTTTGTCTCTTTTAGAAAAATATCCTGACTGTGCCTAGGTCTGCATATAATCTGGATGCAACAGAAGGGCAGCCAAGATATCCCCGGATGACTCAACAACATAAAGACCCAGAACCTCAGACTTGGCTATCTATCAACACAAGATTTAAGACCATGAAATCATACGCCCATAGTAAGTGACCCATGGAGTACATAGTTCGTTATGTTTGTATCATTTGGCTAACACTATCTTGGTTGAGCTTTAGACCTACCGACATATCACATTCAATCCAAAACTTTTTCCCGCTTCAACACCTTACATATGTTAGTCAAACATTTTATCACGAAAAGGTATTTCATTTCCCTATCTTGCAAAAGCTGGTTTTTTTAAAGATTTTCTCCCCCTAAATTTGTGCATATACATGAACAAATTTACGAAACAAAGAAAAATAAAGGAAAGACAATAAATGAAACAAAAAGACAGAGGATGCCTAGGTAGAAAACCGAATCATTTTGAGAAGATCCACAAGCACTTGAAAACGCGTGTTGCTAACCCTTGGAGGAACAAAAAGAGTTTAAGGTAACATTCTTAAATTCTGTTCCGTTATCACACCGAATGGCCTTCACAGTGGTGTATGTCTGGTTTTCCATAAGCGTGACGAACTGTTTGACTAACTCAACGGTTTCACTTTTATGTGTAAGAAAGAAAACCCAGGTGAATCGTGAGTAGTCATCAATGATAACCATACAATATGCCTTCCCACCAATGCTCAGAATTTTTTTCGGACCAAACAGATCCATGTGAAGCAGTTCTAAGACTTGAGACATGGAGGTAGCGGCTTTAGATTTACGTGGCTGTCGATGTTGTTTCCCATGTGCACATGATTCACACTTTTCAACTTGCATGAAGTCACGAACTGGTAGATCTTTCGCTAAACCACCTTTTGCAAGACGATTTAAGTTCTTCATGTTGATATGTCCCAGTCTACTATGCTATAGCATTGCATCATGTTCAGCTGTGGACGAGAAGAGGCAACTGAGCTTGTCAGAGGGAGCCTTGTTCATGTCAATGACATATGTATTTCCTTTTCGTGCAACTTTAAGAAGAATCCAATCATCCGGAATAATAAGACCTGGTTTCAACACATAACACCCTTTCTTGGTAAAAAGGACATCCAAATGATTGTCACAGAGTTGAGACACACTCAAAAGACTGTGCTTCAATTCTAGTACGTAATTAACATTCTTAAAACTGAGGGCTCCATTGCAAACTGTTCCTCTCATTGTAATCTTCCTTGTCTCACCACCTGCGAAGGAAACAAACCCGCCATTGAAAAACTGAATGTCGTTCAACTGCGAGATGTCTCCAGTCATGTGCCTGGAACAGCCACTGTCAATATACCAGAGTCTGACAAGAGTTCGCCAGAGCTGTTCCTGCACATTTCAACAGGTTTTAGTTAGAGGTTGCAACCCAGGCCATTGAAGATCTGGGCATGCCATTAGCATCAATATAAGTAACCTTACAGAACAATAAATTAGTTGAGGATGAGGTTGATGATGCTTTTGATTGGTTTGTAATGGGGGCAGAAGACTGAATCTTGGTCAATGTCTTAGGCCTCTAGGTTAATGAATCAGACTTCTGCACAATCCTTGGAGTGCTAGAAGGATTCTTGGAACCTGAAGGGCTTAAGGACTTGAGATTGTTTCTTGGCCAAGTTCCAGTCTTGATCAGAAGACTTAGCCATACATCAAGCCTGAGTAGGCGATTAGGCATAGTCTTCTGATATTGTGAATATAATGTCTTAAATGGTGTAAAGGCCTTTTGACAATTTCGCGCAATATGCCCGGGAAATCCACAATTGAAACAGGTCTTCCTCTTCTGGAGGAAAACAGTCCGTCCAGCTTGGGAAATTCTAGGCAATTTGTCTGTCAGTTTCTTGCTTGTGGGTACTGATGGCTGATGCACGGTGTTGTTCTTGACTGTTGCCTGCGCACAACCATCAGCACACTTGTTAGTTTTGTGATTTGAATTTGACAATTTGGAACGTGTAGATTTAGGCATAACTTTAACTGATATCTGTTCAGCTGTTTGCTTAACAATTCAGTTTGTGGCTGCTGAGTCGATTTCTCAGTGTGATGAGGGGACTCAGCAGTTGACTTTTCATTTGTCGGAGATGCCTGTTTGGTTTTCTTCTTTTTGGATCGGAGTGTCTCTGTTTCTTAATCTTATTTGTCAAATCACATTTCGTGACAGATTCTGTAGAGGACACGAGTGGCTCCGCAGGGACATCCTTTTTTGAATTTTCAGAAGATGAGCTTGAAACGTTATAGGTCTAACACATGAAATTTTGAAAAATTTTAGAATCCGATTAGAATCAGTATTAAGATTTTCATATGAATCATCAGAAAAAGAATGCTCATCATCTGTCATTTCAGAATCAGTCCCTTGTGCTTGGTTGGAGGAAGCTGAGTCGCCCGAATCTTCTAGAATTATGCCAACATTAATGTTCACAGGGTCAGTTGGTTGGTTGACTTTCTCACTGGCAACCCAGGGATTCGCATCAACAGACGAAAACTCTAGAGAAGAACTTCCGGTCTCTTCAGCTGGAACTGATGAAACCGAATCATCTGTCGATGCTGGACATGTAGCTAAATTCATGTTTTCATCACAAGAGTTATTACAGTTATTAGTATCATTCAAAACATCAGCATTCAATGAAAAACCTGAATTAAAACTGTTTGTGTTCTCAACACAACCAACACTGTCTGAGAATTTAAATTGTTCAGTAAGAAATTGATTTAAAATGTCAAAAGCGGGCTTATAAAATTCATAATCAGCAGCCGAATTGTCTGAATTTGCATTCAGACATTCCTCTTGATCACCCTCTGTGATATCCTCAACTAAAATTTCTTCTGCACATAAGGTAGACATGTTAGTATCGTTCACGAATTCAGTTTGAGTTTCAGAAGACTTTTCTCCTTTAGATTATGTGGAGGATGTTGATTCCTCTTCCTTAGGTGTTACTTTCTCCAAATCAATTGTACTACAAGAAGGATGATCACCAGATTCCTGTGAAGGTGGTGTTGAATTAACAAAAGCATCATCCCTCTTGAGTTCAGTTGGTTTAGAGAACTTTGGGTAGTAGGGCTTCCATGGTTTAGAGAGATAATCTAAAGGTTTAGCATAAATCATTTTTTCTGCATTTTCTAGATCAGCCTCAAATTCAGGCATTCTTGTATAGTTATGATTATATGGTGGGGGAGCCCTATTATACCCAAGACCTTTGGTGAAATTTTTCTGGTAATTTAGCTGAAGGTCACACAAGTCCTTGACCAGTTTGCTGGAAGTTTCAAATTTTTTTATGTTTATTTCATTTTCGTGAAACTTCCCTGTCAAGGAATTTAGCTTGGCTAAGGCTGCTTGAAGTTCTACGTCCTTTTCAGCTAGTTTTAGCTTATAGTCGAATACCGAACACTGCTGTTGGTTCAGTCGAGCTTTAGCTGAGCTATATCCTGTTTCTGAGCTTCGACCTTTTCCATAAGAAGCTTGTTCTTATGTTTAAGGGCGATGTTCTGTGACGCAGCTTGTTGATATTCAGCTACAAGAGTTGAATTATGGGCGCGCATTTGTGATAATTTAAAATGACAACTATCAGAACAGAGAATTCGATTTACCATTTTTGACAGATTAGGCGTCTCAGTTGTTTGCGCCATCATGCAGTGGTTGCTGTTCTTGGACAGACTTAAAGTTTCCATCTGAGCTGCAGCATCTGCCCAGTTGAATCCTTCGTGCTGTTGTGCCACTAATGCAGTTGATTTCCCGCCCGAGCTGCTCGAGGGACTTGTAGTGGACTTTGGGGAGAGACTGGCACCAGCTGTCTGTCGCTGCTCTGTATGTCTGCCACCCTGGATGACACATATCCGGATGGCGGCTTCTTGCATTCCCTGGCAAAGTGTCCTGGTTCGTGACATCTGTAGCACCTGAGTTTATCCTTTGTAAGACCAGTCTTCAGATTTGACAATGGTTGCCGTCCATACTTCTTTTGAAACTTGTTGACACGAAAGGCAGTCCTTGCAAGATTCCAAGACACATCGATCTCGTCCAGATCCTCCTCCATTATTTGATCAACTTTGGTTGGAAGAATGGACGGAGGAGTCAGATCACCTGCCAAAAAGGCGTTCAAGCTCTTGATCATTGAAGCCTCAATAGCCAATTTCTCTTCGTTTTCTTTAGTGAGAAAAGCAGAGTTGGACACAGGTGGAGCAGGTGCAGGCGCTGGAGCAGCAGATTGGGGAATGTTGCCTTGTTGAACTGCTTGAGGAATGGCAAGACTGAAGACCATGTTGGGATACTGAGCATGGTACTGTGTCTGAACTTGAGCAGCAGAAATCATAGTGGGAGTCTGAGATTGAAGACCATACACGTACTGGGTCTTCTGTGGCGTGGCAAGAGGACTATAAACCACATTTGTGCTACCCGGTGTTTGAGAATTTCCTTGCAGAGGGCTATAAACCAAATTTTGTGACATCAATGCTGCATTTTGCTCTGTTATCACTGCGGCCATCAAACTGCTCTGATGATTTATGTCTCTCTGCTTGTTATCAATCTCACACGATTTAATAGTAGCTATCATTTCTATGAGAGTAACATCATTTAGGTTCTTTGTCTTTTTTATCATTCCAACATCCGCATCCCAACTATTTGGCAGTGAATTTAATAACTGTCTGTTCATAGCACTGTTTGTGAGAGTAATCTTAGCTATATCATCTGGGAAACAAGCTTTACATATCGACGAATCTGGTTCTCAATGGTTTCCCCGTAGATGTGATTAAATGAGCTGAATTATTGATTCAGCTGATTTACCCTGCTCGCCTTCATATCTGCATTTCCCTTATAGAGATTAAACAGTTCACTCCATACTTCTTTGGCGGTCTTATAATTTCTAACCGCAATAGAAATATCAGGTCCAAGCGCCATAGTCAGTATAGCCGAGGCCTTTTCAACTTCCTCAATTATCTTGATATCTTCTGGAGTCCACAGGTGACTGGGCTTAGGAATCTTTGTGTCCGGATCTTGATCGGTACTATGGACTATTGTTCACGGACCATTCATAATACACCTCCACACACCAGGCTCTTTTGCCTTGCAATATTGCTCGAAGCAAAACTTCCATTCGTAATACTCATCTCCATACAACAAATGAGGCACTTTAGTAGAAGTGCCAATCACTTGATCCAACTCTTGATGGAGGGCCAGAGTTTGTGATTGAAGGGCAGCCAAAGTGGCATTGGTTAAGTCTTGTGCTGTCATATATCCGTTCATCATGATTAAATTAATTAGAATTACCAAACAAATTTAAATTCAGTTTATTTTAAGTTTTCTATCAATCCGGAATGGTCAACTCTGAAGACAGTCTGATATAGTCAAATCCGAGTTGGATAAATCCGAATTGGATAGATCCGAATTGAATCCGAGATGTTGAATCCGAAACTGAATTGAATCTGAATTGATAAATCGATGATAACCCGAAAACCTGTGAGTCTGAAATGAGAGAATCCGGAATAGTAAATCCGGAATAAAGAATTCGGAATGAGGAGAATCCAGAAAGATGAGAATCCGGAATCCAATCCTTATCTAAATGAAACAGTAATCCGAAATTTCAGTAACAGAAATCCGACTTCCAAGGAACTGATAATCACCAAAAGTATCTCGGATCCGGAAAAGTAGCAATCGGATTGAACAACAGTTCGGGATCAATCCGAGATGGATGATCTCCTTCGTGTTCTTCGGAATCTGTAACAATAGCAGATCTGAAATACGTGAATCTTCTTCGAGTTTTTCGGAATCCGTAATAGTAGCAGATCCGAAATCTTCAAATCGTCTTCGAGTTCTTCGGAACAGTAGCAATTCCGAAGACAAAACCAGTAATTTTTCTGTTCTGAACAATAATCCGGAACAACAGCAATTCTGAACAGCAGCAACACCACTTCGAAAGAACTTCTTCAATCAGCGATACCTAGAGCCTGTATTTGAACAGTAGGCTCTGATACCAATTGTAAGTCCTGATATCGGTAACAGGTATCACAAACCTAATCAGTAGCGGAAATAATGATTAGGAAGAAGAACAATCTCTTGAATTAGGAACAACTTGCATACACTAGAAAAGTGTCTGATACAAGTTTGCAATTACAACTCTCTAACATTTTAACCTTGACCTAAAACATGTATTTATAATACTTACTAAGCCCATCATTTATAACCCTAGGCCCAAAAGGCACTAGGAAGCCCACAAACCCCTCTAAAGCCCAAAAGTAGCTCTAATGTGTAAACCTTTGTTAATATAAGCCCAACAAACTTGACCCGTGAAATCACATCAACCCTTACGGGACTTATTCGTGTCAAAAACGGATGTTTAAGACTAGAAAATTACTTTGTGTATACATATTTTAATTCCGAACCCTAACCGCTACCAAATCCGAATACTCACACACCTTCGTTTACCCCATGTAGGGTGACCTCGGTGTTCCATCCTCCAACTCTCTAATTCTTCACGGGATTACCAAAGGAAAGCTTTACAAAACCGTGAGTACACTCGAACACCCTTTTTACGCTTTACACTTTTGGGTGCAGTATGTTTAACCTACCAAAATTACACATTCACACTTATACTTTATTTAAACATAAACAATCCATACATGCATGCTTAAAAATACGTGATACTTGATATGTATTCTTGGAACTTTCTTATGTGATTCACTTGTCATTAACTTCGTACGAGCCTCCCCTTAACATGTATAGCGCTATAGGAGTAACACACCGCCCGTAGTCTCATGTTCATGTTAAGCCTTTAAAACTCATGCGGTAATCAGAGGATTGACTTGTATAATTGCATCTCATGATTACATTAATCTAGTTAACTATTTTTGCCATGTGGATTCGTTTAAACTTTTTTACATACTTATGCTATATTATAGTTGTGTACTCGGTAATGCTTGTGTGCTGAACTATATTTTTAAACATGTTGCAGGTGGATGATGTTGATATTGACAAAATCTAGTAGGGACGACTCAGAAAGCATCTAGAAATACTAGATTTTGTTCTTGTATTGTTATTGAGTTTTGTTGTACTTCAATTTTCCAATTGTTGTATTATGTTTTCTTTAATGTACTTGACAATGATTATCTATGAAAGAAATTGGTTTTGAATTAAATACTGTCACATTAGTGTTATGAAGTATCGAGAAATCTCGTTCGTCTCACTCTAATGATTCCGCCATCGGTTGGGGTGTGACAAGAGATGTCTGACGGAACTAGCGATGATACGGTATCCCTTGTTACGGAGGAGATAGGAGAAAAGATTTTCGAGGAAGTCGGAAACGCTCTAGAGGCTAGTCTACCCCAGTTTATAGTTTATGGATAGATTACAAACCACAATTCTACCAGTGGTAGAAGAAAGGATAAACGAGCTAAAAGAAGGCCTCGTACAAGAAAAAGACAAGGCTAAAGGGAAGGCATGCCGTTATAATAAATTCATGGCTTGCAAACCCCCAATTTACAACGTTGAAGTAGATCTAATCGTTTGTCAACTATGGATCAGTGATATTGAAGGAGTCTTTGAAAGAACTCACTGTGATGCAACCGATTTCGTAGCTTATGGGACCGCTCAACTTAAGGGTCAAGCGAAAGATTGGTAGGACAATCTTAGGAAAGAACAAGGGATCAAAACCATAAGAACCATGACTTAGGAGGAGTTTAAGGTGCCTTTTCTTAAACATCATATCCCAAAAGCTATAATCAACAAAATCAAAGAAGAATTTATTCAACTTAGGCAAAAAGGTGAATCGATTGACAAGATCACGGGGGTGTTCCTCGACAAGCTGAGGTTTTGTGACGAGTTGGCGCAAACGGAAGAGCAAAAAATTTATTATTATTATAACATGTTGAGTGCGGAATATCGGGAGTTTATGACTCCTTCGAAATACGAGCATCTCACGGAGATTGTGAATGCCGTTCGAGAACGTGAGATAGAATTAAGAAAGCAAGTGGAAAAAGGAGAGAGGAGGGCGTTAGATGTAAATCCAAACTCCACAAAGAAGACAAAGACGACCGAGTCCTCAAAGAAAGCAAATGTAAAAGGGGGAACACCAAATTGTAAGATTTGTGGTCGTGCCCATAAGGGCGAATGTTATTTCAAAAACAAGCCATGCGTAGTGTGCGGGAAGACGGGTCATGTGGCTTCAAATTGCACTGGTAAGGTATCGGTGTGCTAAAAATGCTATCAACCAGGTCACAAGAAGTCCGAATGCCCGGATTTAGTAGGAAGGAAATATACAACCAACAAAAAGGCGGAAGTCCCGAAGTCAAAGGCAAGATCTTTCCAAATAACTGCAGCCGAGGCAAAAATTGAACCCCGATGTGGTGACAGGTACTTTTATCGTAAAATTTAATTCCCGCTCATGTTTTATTTGATACGGGTGTGAACAAATCTTTTGTTTCACACGAGTTTGTAAAAAAACCCATCATTCATATTAATAAAGTTACCAATGCCTTTAGAGGTAGAAGTAGATAATAAAAAAAACTTTTATTGTCTGTGATATATGTCGAAATTGCAAATTGAGCATTGTGAATGAGGATTACTTAGTTAACTTAATACCCATGTTGATGGGGGAATTCCAAGAGTGATTGGAATGGATTGGTTGTCCCGCTACCACACCATTGTGATATGCTTCCGTAAGGAGATACAATTAATATCTCCATGCGGAAGGCACGTTAATATTTATGGGGAAAAGAGTGACAACCCCATTGTATGCTCGATGATGGAAGCCCGTAAACTCATTCAACACGGGTATAAGGCATACCTGACTTCTATACTTGATATGGAAAAAGAGTCACCATCGACGAGAGATATGCCAATCGTGAGAGAGTTCGAAGAGTATTTCCAGAGGATTTACCGTGAATACCACCCGAGCGTGAGGTGGAATTTGGGATTGAATTAGTCTTGGGTGCAAAGTCGGTGGCCATGGCACATACAAATTAGCACCGTCTGAACTTCAAGAATTACTATCCCAAGTGCAAGATTTACTCAACAAAGGGTTCATTCGACTTAGTGTCTCTCCTTGGGGAGCGCCGATATTATTTGTAAAGAAGAAAGACGGAAGCATGTGAATGCGTATCGATTATCGGGAGTTAAACAAACTTACGGTAAAGAATCGATATCCACTTATGAGGATCGATGATCTATTCGACCAACTACAAGGCGCGAGCTGGTTTTCGAAGATCGACTTAAGGTCGTGCTATCACCAGTTGAAAGTCAAACAGGAAGATATACAAAAAATGGCATTCCGTATGCGTTACGGGCATTACGAATTTCTTGTAATGTCTTTCGGACTAACAAATGCACCCGCGGCCTTCATGGATCTTATGAACCGGGTTTGCAAGTCAATGTTAGACAAGTCGGTGATAGTGTTTATCGATGATATTCTTATGTATTCGAAAAGTGAGGCGGATCATGCGCGCCACTTGCGTGAAGTATTAGAAACACATAGGCGAGAAAAGATTTACGCAAAGTCCTCAAAATGTGCCTTTTGGCTACGAAAGGTACAATTTCTTGGCATGTCATAAGTGCCGAAGGAGTTTCAGATATGAATTCCGTATCTAAGAACATTTCCCATTACTTGGGTTACTATCCTTGGTTCTACGCATCCAATAACCGGTATGCATTCCTATTTATTCAACCCGTTCAACTTTACGCTAGTTGAATATGAATATTCGAATTCCTTTCACGAATTCTCCATCACTTATTTATGACTCATTACTAGAGTCTTTAAATTTATGATCCGTGTTCCAGTTACCCTGTTACGCTCATGTTCGAAATCCTACCCATCAATCGGGTATTACACTGAAGTCATTATTCATGCAACCGTTCGGTATGCATCAAAAACATCATTTTGATCCATTTGGTTACCATAACAAAATCTATAGCTTTTTATTCAACCAAACCTTTATTCATTTCATCATTTTGACCCAGTGGAAAGTTTAACGAAGTTCATAATTTTTAACATCCAAACTTTTCATTGATTCATTTTCTCATCACCCGAGTCTTTAAATTTAGGACTCATTACCCAAGTCTTTACATTTTTGATCCGCGTTCCCGTTACCCGGTTTACGCTCATGTTAGAAATCCTACCCATCAACTGGGTATTACACCGAAGTCATTATTCATGCAACCGTTCCGGTGTGCATCAAAAACTTCATTTTGACCAGTTTGGTTACCCTAACGAAATCCATCGCTTTTTATTCAACCAAATCATTATTCATTTATCATTTTGACCCGTTTGAATGTTTTAACGAAATCCATCATTTTTAACATCCAAACTTTTCATTTATTACATTTCTCATTGCCCGGTTCATTCGTGCGAAATCCATCGCATATGAATAAACCATGATTCACAAGTATTGCATCATTAATCAACATATGTTTATACAAAACAAATAAGAAAATTCTATGAAACATAAAGCCACGTACCTTAAATCTTTTCCTTTAGTCGTGCGTTTGCCCCGGCTTGACTTCTCAAAGCTTCACCCTTGCCTGTAATGTGCAACCCAATTATTATTAATACCTTAATATCCATACTCATGGTATGCACATTTGATTAATATTAAAAATTGATGTTTCGTTTAAGCGTTTTATCGAGCACCTTGTATGCATAACTTATAACTAGTTATGTCACTCAAATTATGAAATCCTCTAACCGTATAATCCCTAATTAACAAGTATTTATAATGAATACTTTTATATCCAATTTTAGTTTATTACAATTTCATATGCATCCTTTATTCATCATATTCCATAAACCACATATTTTCCTAAAACCCACTTACACATACATGAGCTAATTAACCTTAACACATAGTTCAAGTAATCACTACATGAATTCAACAAGTATACTGAGTTTAGGCATCTACACTACCTTTACTTCACTTTAGTTCCTACAATTTATGTAAGAATGTCTATTTCAAGAATTTACCATTCATCATAACATCACCAAACTTTAATATTTAATATATCTTATGTTCTCTTAGCTTGTGTGATCACAAAATTCAGTTCATTCATAAGATTTACACACTTTGAGCCCTTCAATTTGATGGATTAGCCGATTTTAGGGTTTTGGGAGCCTTTCTCCTTTCTTTCTCTAGTTTGATCGACCAAACATACACATATGTGTGTTTTGGAGTTTAAAATTGTTTTAATTAAATTAGTTTCAATATTGATAATTTTGGCCCCCTAAGTTTATCCCTATTACTTTGCAACTTGATGTTTTTAGATAATCTAATTCTTGTCACTAGCTAGGTTGTTTTTCTTTAGCAATTATGTAATAATACATGCATATATATATATATATATATATATATATATATATATATATATGATATAGTATAATTGATATTTTTGGGGTGTTACAAGTCCACCCCACTTAAAATGGGTTTCATCCCCGAAACATAAATACGTACCAAAGAGTGAAGGGTAGAGTTGTCTCATCTCTTCTTCGGACTCCCAAGTGGTGTACGTTCCCTTCCGATGTTCCCATTTGATTTTTACTTGGTCAATTTCTTTGTTTCTTAAGCCTTTGAATTTTCATTCAAGGATTGCAATAGGTTTAGCCATGTAATTAAGTTTATTGGCCACATCTATGTCGTTATAGCAAACATAGGTCGTTTCATCGGCCAAACACTTTCGGAGATGGGAAACGTGGAATGTGTTATGTATACCGCTTAATTTTTTGGGTATTTCCAAACGTGATGCAACCTTGCCAACTTTGTCAATTATTTTGAAAGGTCTAATAAACCTTAGGCTCAACTTTCCTCTTTTCCTAAATCGGATGATCCCCTTCCACGAAGATAGTTTTAGCGTTACTTTATCACCAATTTGGAACTCGATAGGTCTTCGACTTCTATCTGCATAAGACTTTTGACGATCTTGGGCCGCTTTTGAATGGGCTCAGACCGTATCGATCTTCTTGTTTGTGGCTCTAACTACATCCTTATGAGCGAGTTCATGAGTACCCACCTCACCCCAGTACACCGGGGTTCGGCATTTCCTTCCTTAGAGCATTTCATAATGGTAACTACTGTTGTATGAAAATTCGAATAATGGTAGGTAAGCATCCCAACTACCATTAAAATCAATAATACATGCCCGAAACATTTCTTCTAATGTCTGAATCGTTCGTTCACTTTGCCCGTCCGTTTGAGGTGATAGGCCATACTAATCAATAACTTTATGCCTATTTGTTCTTGAAGTGAACAAATAGGATGATAGGCCGTACTAATCTTCTAATTTTGAAGTGAACTGAGTATCTCTGTCGGACACAATTGATACCGGCACCCCATGGCGCGCAATAATCTCATTCACATACACCTCCGACATCTTTTCGGAAGTATAAGTTTCACGGATAGGAATAAATGAGCACTTTTCGTCAATCTATCCACGACTACCCAAATGGCGTCAAAACCCCGAGCCGTTCTTGGTAATTTGGTTAATAGGTCCATAGTGATATGTTCCCATTTCCAACGGGTATGTCTAATTCTTGGAGTTTGCCGTAAGGCTTTAGATGCTCTGCTTTTACTTGCAAACAAGTTAAGCATTTTTTCGACATATTTTGCCAAATTCTTTTCATTCCGGGCCACCAATAATTTTGTTTTAAGTCTCGATGCATCTTGGTTGCCCCTAGGCGAATCGAATAACGTAATTTATGAGCTTCATCGAGTAAAAGGTTCTTAACACCACATGTGTTTGGAAACCATATTCTTCTGAACTGAGATTTCAACCCATTATCACCATCCACTAAATTTTTCACTTGGCCTTTTATTCGTTCTTTTCTCTAATTTTCTTTTTCACAGATTCGATTTGTGCCTCTCGGATTCGTTCGAGAAAACCCAAAGTTACCACAAGTTGCATGGACTGTACCCGGAAGGAGCATAATCTCCCTTTTGACTAAGGGCATACGCCACTACGCTGGCTTTTCCCGGGTGATGATGGATTTTGTAGTCATAATCCTTCACCGTCTCTAGCCAACGCCTTTTCCTCATATTTAACTCCTTTTGGTCAAAAAAGTATTTAAGGCTTTTATGGTCAGTGAAAATAGTACATTTCACTCCGTACAAATAATGCCTCCAAATCTTTAATGCAAAAACCACAGCTGACAACTCAAGATCATGAGTCAAGTATTTCTTTTCACGTGTCTTCAATTGCCTTGAGGCATAAGCAATTACCTTCCTCTCTGCAAGAGAACGCATCTGAGACCAAGCTAGGATGCGTCGGAGTATACAACCATGTTGTCGGTTCCATCCGGTAAGTTAATACCGGTGCACTGGTTAACTTTTTTTTAGTGTTTGAATGGTATATTCTTGATCATTTCGGATTCATATGAACGCGTTGCTTAAAAATGCAAACAGGTCAAATAATTTTCATAAATAAATCTTAAGTAAAAAACTTAAAGGATGAGAATCTATTACTCCGGATAGTGGATTTTGACTCTAAATTATGAGGGATTAAATTACGATCATGTAGGAACAAATTTGAGTTCAAACGGATAAGCGAGTAAATAGGTATAAACGATTTCACGCTAAGGGATAAAATAGGAAAAGAAAGAAACATCAGCTAGGTTCAATAACCTACGGCCAGATGCCGTAGGCTACGGCAGAAAGGAAAAATCCTGCAGGTTACCACCGTAACCTACGGTTGAGTACCGTAGTCTATGGTTAGGATCTACTGTTCTTTATATATATGTGTACCGTAAGCTACGTTACACATACCGTAGCTTACGGCGGGAATGATAATTTTTTTTATTGTTGTTCTTTTGTGTTATTTATGTTATTGAATTACATTTTAGCATTATATATCTAACATTTAAGATTTGTTAAATGTTATTTAGGTCATCACTACGATGTAACGGATGCGGTCAAGTCATAGAAGAACCGAACACAAACGAAGATGATGCTTTTGCTTTTGTTTAATTGTCTTAATCTAACTGATCAACGTTAATGTTTTGTAAATGTTCTAGACACCAACATTTTTAACCTGGATAATTATGGATGTCTCGTATATATATTGTATGAATGCAAGAACTCTTATAAATTTTTAAGTATATTAAGAATAGGTCTTACAGGTAGAGAGGAGTGACAGGTCTACAAAGGCCCCTTGCAAGTTTTGTGGCACTTTGTTGAAAAATGATTCAAACTGTACTTTGAATAAGCATATTAAAACGAAATTTTGTAAGGCATTAGAAGAAAATTCGAAAGTCGGACAACCCGAATTTGGTGGTGATGGTAATATTTTTCGTTACGACCCTGATGCTGTCCATGATAGAATGGGGAAGTTGATGATTCAAGAAGCTTTGGCATTCAACGACTTCGACAACCCTCGGTTGAGATCCATGATTTGAGACACGCTTCAACCTCGTTACATCCATGTAAGTCATAACAAACTTAAACGACATTGTTTAAAATTGTGGGAAAAAGCAAAAAAAAAAAAATTTAATTGTATTTTTTGAAAATTTAGACACCGGTGGAAATTTAACTAGTGATGTTTGTTCGGATCCACATGATTTACTAGAATCGTACATTTATATCACCTCCCATTGGATAGATCCCAATTTGTGGCAAATGATGAAACATACTATTGCGTTTGATAGTTTTCCATCTTCACGTAACGACAATAACTTATTTAAAAGATAGATAATACAATAACATTTAATTAACAATATAAATTATTTTCAATATCATTCGATAATACCTCAAACAAATTTATTTAAAAGATAGATAATACAATAACAACATTTAATTAACAATATAAATTATTTTCAATATCATTCGATAATGCCTCAAACAATAGCGCATCATTTAAAAATTTAAATTAAAATCTAGACTGGAGGCAAAATTTTCCATACTCGTGTTGCGCATATTATTAATTTAATTATGCAATCTAGGCTTGAAAATAAATATGTTAGCGGTTTTATAAAAGCGTCTAGAATAATGTTCACGATATTTTTGAAAGTGAAAAAGAAATTTATCAATAATATTGAAACCTTTGTGACGATGTCAGTGCCAAATATTTAGATTCTAACTGGGATGTAATTACTCAATGGAATTCAATTAGATATGTGTTTAAAAGCTTCTCACGGTAGTCTTTGTGAAGAATATGAAATTGAATTATTTCTGCCATTGGCTTGGAATAATATTCAACATCTTATCGAATTTCTTACCGTTTTCAAAACTGTTGCAACAAAAATATCCGGGGTTTACTATCCCACAAGTAATTAGTTTTTTGAAATTATGTTTAATACCCTCAAACTTTAAAAATTTTGAAAATAAAAATTCAGTGTTTTCTCTAATGATAAAACCAGTGATAGAAAAAAATTCAAAAATATTATTTTTGGAATTACCACCATTCTTACTTGTGTAACCGCTTTAAACACTTTTTAAATATAACGAGGATTGAAGCACTTGTAGAAGAAATATTAGAAAATTTGAATATGCATAATTCAAACCCAACTTTAAAATCTAAAACTAAAGAATAATTCAACAATTTTTTGGAATTACCACCATTCTTATTTGTGCAACCGCTTTAAACACTTTTTAACTATTACGGGATTGAATCACTTATAGAAGAAATACTTGAAAATTTAAATATGCGTAAGTCAAACCCAACTTTAAAATCTTAAACTAAAGAATAAGTCAAACCCAACTTTAAAATCTTAAACTAAAGAATAATTCAACAAAAGTTTGAATACTTTTTTTATAGTTATTTAGAAAACCAGGCTGACCACACACATGTCTTAAGAATCGAACTCAAGTGCTAGTGGTTGCTGAATATGGGACCTGATTATGACTATGTTGAATGTTGTTCAGGATGAGACAAATAAAGGTCAAAGAGGATACCCTAACAAGTGATCTCGGTAGGTATAGTGCATCGAATTATGTAGGGGCTATGTCCATCGAAGTATCCATCTCGAATTACGTATAGAACCCGGGTCCGGCTCCTACCCGGTTCTTTGAAAAACCTGGTTCAATTCTACCCGATTGGGCCTTACCCGATTCTTACCTGATTCCAATTCCAACCCAATACCCGACTTATGAATCTCTCATACTCTTAACTACACATAGTTTTAGTGTTTGTATTGATTATAATAATAAAGAAATTCAAAAACATAAACTAAAAAAAAATATTTTCAAGAAGAAACTAGTAACATCCGCGTGTGTTGCGGTGCTTTCACATCGCAAACATCAAATGGATAAGTAGCGTTAAGTGGTTCATTAACCATATAAAGTGCGCATTTAGACGTATCTGATTGAACTTAGTGTAATCTATACAAGCATTGTGATTTGATCAAAACGTAAAGTAAATCGAAGTTATACCGTACAATCATAAAGTATTATAGGTGACCCGACTCAGACATAGAAAATATAATAGAAATAAAAGAAAAACTGACACGTTTAATAACAAAACGATTAATTAGAGCCTTTTTTTTTAAAAGGAAAAACAACCACACAATTTGACTCCACTGGTTCGAAGCAAAATTTTAGAAATGTACATAAATAAGTACGAATACGTATTATATTTGACTTGACTCATTTTCAAAAAAAAATTACATTAAAACATAGACCACTCAAATTTATAACGACATGTATATAAAAAATGCACATAAAATGGTTTTTTTAAACAAAAACGTATTATATTTGACCTCACTTATTTCCTGAAAAAGTTTACGTTAAAACATAGACAACTCGACGTTATACCAATACATAAACAAAATATACACGTAAAGATTTGTTTTAACCAAGCGGCTATTTGTGTTTTGTAGTAGAAAACATATGAATTTAACCTTGTAAAAGAATGGATGATGGAAAAACCATCAACTTTTCTAACTAAGATATATATAATTGGTTTTTATATTAGAGAATAGAGGAGTGTATATAAACTCAACATAATTTTTAGTTTTCATCCTTTATGTTTACTAGAGTAGAAAAGGACAATGCGTTATAGAACCCTCTACGTACCTATTTGTTATGCAGTTCCAACTTCCAATTTTAGTCAAACAAGTTATTTGTGTTGCTCTCAAATATGCTTTTTGAGATATTTTGAGGTTTTGATACCTCCCATTCGGTACGTTATATTACAGGACCAGCAAACAAGTAATATTTTTTCTTTAAAATTATATGACTTTGCTTTTTCTTTTATTTAGCACAATGACTAGAGTAGTCTTAATTCCGTTCATTTTTATATTTCAACAATGATTTAATTAATGAAAACTCAGGAAATAAAGAAACTGCATAAGAATGACTAGATCGTAATAAAGGAAACTACATAAGAATGACTGGATCGTACCTTTTTATCATGATAATTTATGGCTCGATCTCTATCATGAAATTACGTTATAGTTTTGTTAAAAAGAGAGTAACATGTTATAATTGTAGACATGTTGGAATTGGTGTTCAATTATTGATTACTTAACGTTAATATTGAAGTACATTTAAAGAGTGATCCAAATTTGTTCTCACGGTTTTCAATTCTCCAAATGGTTCTCTCATCATCCTAATCCTGTATATAATTATATATAGTGGATGATTCAAATGAGAAGAAACTTTTGTAAGAATAAAAAGAATATGTGTTAATTTTTAATTAATTTATTGTGTTCCCTTAAATTAGCTAACTAATTGAACTTGTAATATCACCCGGTGTGGGAGGCGTGGATTGGGGGGGGGGGGGGGGGGGGGGGAGCCCCTCCACTTCTTACCCGCCACCCCGTCCACATTGACCTTGAGAGTTGCCCCTTTCCAATGGCAAGATCCTCATGGGCGTTGCCCCTCTTCCCTACTCACACCCACTTGACTTGCCTTTGCCTTAGTTTCCTTGCCTTTCACCCACTCCTTTCATTTTGTAATGTGGAGGGCAAAGCCCCCAATGTCTATATGGCACATACGTGGTAAGGATTTGTCCATTTACCCTTGTCCACCACACCATGTAGTCTAACTCAATTTTAAAATATACTCTTGAAGACAAACTAGTTTCTGTTGAATGACAATTTTCGATATGTGTAAGATAAATGTATGACAAATTTTGATATGAGTATGATAAATTTTGAATGTGTAGGATAAAGTGATTTTTTCCAACTAATGAGAGAAAAAATAATTTACGGAAGAGGTTATAACTATTTATTATTTTATGATTATGCTTTTTATCTTTTTTTCTTCTTATATTAAGTTTCTTCTCAAATAATCATTCCCCTATATATATAAACATATAAATGTAGAGACATTAATAGGTTTATGCATTAATTTTAATTAGGGATTGATTTATTATAATTGTAATGGGCTTGGTGAAAGGCTTTGGGCCTAAGAGATTAGGGTTTTGGAGCACTAACCCTCCTATATATAGTTAATGATGTATTAGGGTGGGTGTGACTCTTGAATGACATTTCACTTGTATTAGACAAATTTCTAATTTGTATGCAAGTTGAATCTTTTCATCTTCATCTTATTCTTTTATCTAGTTAGTGTGATATTAATTAGATCCAGTTTTTGGGACCAATAATTGGTATTAGAGCCTGTTTGAACCTGTTTCCAGGCTCAGATCTGATATCACATGGATTTCTAATTGCATCTGCTTCTGTTTTTGGTTTTCGGTTGAACATCTCGAACCATCTCGGACCATCTCGGATAGTTTGCTTGAAGATCTTGAACTAACTCGAACCATCTCGGATAATCTGCTTGAAGATCTCGAACCAACTTGGACCATCTCGGATCGTCTGCTTGAAGATCTTGAACCAACTTGGACCATCTCAGATCAATTTGAATCAACTGCTTGCATCTCGAATCATCTCATACATGCATCTCGGATTGATGAACATTCATCTCGAATCCATCTCGGATCATCATTCTCTCAGAAAGGTCACTGTTCCTGGATACTATTAATATCTCGGAACAACTGTAGCATCTCGCATCATTTTTTCATCTCTAATCTACTGTTCCGAGTTACTGTCACTGTTTCGAGTTATTGTTCGCTTCTCTGTTTGATGTCTTTACACCATCTTTGATGATGAATCCACACAGCATTCTGACAGCTGCGGATCACACCAACGCCACCTTAACGACCATTTAGTCTCAGACTCTGCCATTGCATCAGGAACTGGACCAGAGTATTGGAACGTCTACCAAAATCCCAAGATTGCTGTATGGAGATGATTACTTTGATTGGACTTGGTGGTTTGAGTAGTATTGCAAAGCAAAGGAACCCAGAATATGGAGGTGCATTTGTGATGGTCCCCACACAATCATGTGCACAACTACAGATAATCCAGACACTCGAATTCCAAAACTAGAAAGTTTGTGGTCTGACGAAGATAGACAAATCAAGGATGAAGATGATAAGGCGATGGCAAATCTTACTATGGCACATGGTCCTGACATCTTGATTGTTGTCAAAAACTGCACAAGTACGAAAGAAATCTAGGATGTGCTAAAAAATCTGTACGAAGGAAACACTGACATGAAGGCTAGCAGGGTGAACATGCTGAACCAGCAGTTCAGTTCTTTTAATCACATCTATGGGGAGACATGGAAAATCAAATCAGGAGATTCGTCAAACTTATTTCATAGATGGTCCAGTGCTCAAATTGCAATCACTAATAGTGGGATGAATCGTCAACTGTTGAATTCACTGCCAAAGTCTTGGGATGCTGATGTTTTGATGATTAAATGTACCAAGAATTTGAATGAAGTTGCTCTTACTGAACTAATCGCCACCATTAAATCATGTGAAATAGACAATCCGCAAAGAGAACTGAACCACAAGAACTCCATGATGGTTGCAGGGGTGATTGGCTCTAACACTGCCTTGATGTCTCAAAGTCATCCTAATCTTATCTTTAGCCCCGTGACAAACGGTAATCCAAACGTTGATTTCAGTCCTTTGACTCAAGCACAGCTTCAAGCTCAGAAGACTAACTATGTTTATGGAATGTCTTTCCCGAACAACTCAGCTGTGCCGTATACTGTTAATGCTTAGCAATTACCTCAGCATGCAAACGTTGTCTACAGTCCCATTAATCTCTCAGCTCCTCAAAATGCTTAATCTACACCCCCCGATGAAAATCTCGCATTTCTGACCAAACAAAATGAAGAGAAGTTGGCTCTAGCAGCTTCCATGCTCAACAGCTTGAATGCTTTTTCTAGCAGGAGATCTCTTGCCTCCTTCAGTGTTTGCTACCGAGCTGAAGCAAGTGGTTGAAGAAGACATTGAAGAACTGGATGCTTCGTGGAATCTGGACATGGCTGCTTTTCAAGCAGAAAAGTTTCAAAAAAAGATACGGGCGCCATCCAATGTCAAACATTCGCACTGGGTCAGTCAAAGACAAGCTGAGATGTTACAGATGCCATGAACCCGGACACTTCGCCAGAGACTGCAGGAAGACACCTGTGGGATATGAAGCAACTGTTGCTGCTGCTGCTGCTAGGAATTCAGAAAGGTCTATGGTTCCAGTTTCTTCAGCTCAGACATCATCATCAACCTCATCAAGCCCAGGAGGATCAGGAGCAGGAAAAGGCCAAATGGTACAAGAGCAGCATGGTTTCAGCTGGATTGATGCTACAGCTCAAGTGGAATCTCTGAAGATCGCCGAAGTTGCTGAAGATCATCTCAAATGCTTGATGACACAAACTGAGAACCCAAATCTCTCTCTGAAATGGTAAACTCTCTTCTATGCTCAGAAGATTGTAAATGTAAAATGGCACAAATGAGATAGACATGTACAAATCGGTTTTTTTAAAACCGGTTCTGGTTAAAAACCGGTTTCGGTTGTTTTGTTTTTTAAAAAACCGGTTATTGAATAACCGGTTTCGGTTAATAACCAGTTTTTTTTAAATATACTAACCGGTAATAACCGGTTGTAACCGATTTTGAAACCGGTTATAAAAAACCGGTTTTATAAAAAACCGGTTAATTTGATTAAAAACCGGTAAAAAAACCAGTGGGCTGAAATTTTTTTTCTTGGTTTATATTTTTATGGCCGAAAATGAAGTATTGTAATATAAAAGTTAATTACGAAAATCTAAAAATTTAAATTACAATATGATTAACCTTTGAAACAAACGATTGTTACATAACGTTGAACCATGAAAGTACGAACGATAAATGAAAAAAATTAAGGGCGTACACTTAAAATATTAATCCGCAAGAACGTCCACACTTATATATATATATTTTATGGGACTACAATAGAAATAATATATCTTGAGCTTCGTTTATTCTTCTTTGCTTGAACCCAAAGTTGAACTATTGCGAAGGAATTCATCCAATGCGGCTTCTTCGTCGGTCATTGGGGTTGTCAATTCGGCTTGGACCTCGTCCTTGTATACTTCGCCTTCGTATTCCAATTCATCCTCGAGTGTGCGTATGTGTTGACATCTTTTCGCCGCATCCAAGTAATATTTCAAGCAAATCGACATCTCAACCGCCTTTTTTGTTAGTCAAGTCTTCCTTATCGAGATCACCCTGCCACTAATAGAAAAAGCACTTTCCGAAGCTACCGTGGAAGCTTGGACCATTAGTGAATCTCGGGCAATTGTGGCTAAGATCGGAAATTGATCTTCCTTACTTTTCCACCAAGCCAACAAATCAAAATTTGTAAACTCGTGTGAAGTCATGTTTGTAGAAAGTTCGACCCACCATACCGACCAAGTTCGCTACTAGTGGTGTTACGACGGTACATTTGACTCGACTCATCAAACAATTGGTTATAAACATACAAATCCTTGTCTTCCATACTAGAAGAACCTTCACCGAAAGCGGCATTTCTCGTTGACTCGTGAATGTGTGACGTGGTTGCACCATATTTTCTTACATAAACGTCATACATTCAGGAAAGTTGATCGTTGAAACGAATTTTTGCGGCTTCACCAAAGTTAGGGTCTCGATCGTTGTTTAAATTCAACTCGTTTGCAATTTTTTCAATTAAAGACCCGGTACCAAAAACGTTAAAGCAAGGGTTTAAAGCGGCGACACAAGTGAAAAACGCCGGTAGTTCGCTAAAATATTCTATTAGTTTTTCCTTCATTGTTTCCGCCATATCACAATATGTCCTACCTCTAACCGCCATCTCGTTTAATTTTAAACACATTTTAAACAAACTGTGAAGCACCAAAGAACTTGTAGGATAATAGACACCCGATAAAGTTTTTGTTGATGTTTTGAAAACTTGAAGCAATTGTGTAACTGTTTAAATAGTAGCCCAACCCGATGGGTGGTAAGGCGAAACCTTCCTACGACTAGACAAAGAGTTATGAAATTCTATTAAACTTTCGTTTTGCAAAATAGCCTTTTCAAACATGGTGCAAGTCGAGTTCCATCTATGAGCAACGTCCCAATTGGGTCCTAAGCATATTCGACCCGCTTCCTTACACATTTTTTATATTTTGAATGTCTACGTGTGTTACTATATATATGACGTAACATTTTTTTGAAAGCTTCCTTTTGTGGTTCAATAACCTTTAAACCGTCTTGAACGGCCAAATTAATTATGTGTGCAATACATCGACTATGGAAAAAAATACCTTCACTAATCGGTTTGTATTTTAATTTTAAATGCATTACCGAAACCGTATTGTTTGAGGCGTTGTCAAAAGATATTGAAAAAATCTTGTTTTCCAATTTGTATGTTGCAATACATTTGTCGATTGCTTTATAAATAGCTTCACCGGTGTGAGGGTAATCAAATAATTTATAAAAAATTGTGCGTTTCATCATTTGCCACGTCGACGGTTCAATCCAATGGGCAGTGACACAAATATATGAGTCGGGTGAACCGTGCGGTATGGACCAAACATCGCTAGTCAAGTTAACACCGGTTTCCAATTTTTCAAAATAAGAAATTAGTTCTTGTTTAGCATTTTCCACAATTTCAAACAATCTCTCCTAAGAGTAGCACGACTTACATGGGTGTATCATGGTTGGAGAGTTCTTTGAACCATCTTTGTGTAGCGTTGTTTGTCGAATGTGTTGAACGGCAAACTTTCTTGGATTACAAACTTCGCCATTTCCTCCCTAGCCATTTCGTAATTGTAGGCGAACAAAGAAGCGCCTTCACTTGCCATGGAGGTTTGACCACTAGCGGGTTGTTGTTTCAACGCCCTGCAAAACGGTTTTTCGATGTGTTGTCTCAACGTGGTGTTTGCGGTTTCGGCGTAGAAACCATTACAATGGTGACAACGCGCTTTTTTTCTCCCGTTGGCCATCTCGCACAAATCGAAATGTGCCCAAACTTCGGGGTTGCGCTTCGTTGGAATAACACGAACCACCGTGTCCGTTGTAGGCTCGCCAATGTGGACCGAATCATAAGCACTAGAGCTTACCATGCTTTTTCAAGAAATATCGAACAAGATTTTGAGCGTTTTTTAGAGTTTTTGGAGGTTTAGAGAGTGGTGTGCTTGAACCCAAACACCCACAACCCTTATATACTAGTTGGGGATGATTTTTAGGCCAAAATAAGTCCAAAAAACGGCTAGGAGCCTCCCAAACGGTAATATGACCGTTAATATAACATTACCGTTTTTAACCGGTTTTAAAAACTGATTTTTTTATAACGTTACCGGTTAACCGGTTTGAAAACTGGTTTTTTGTAATAACCGGTTTTTAACCGGTTTTAAAATTAACTGGTTTCTTAATCGGTTTTGGTTGTAAAAATCCGAACCGGTGGGTAACCGATATAACCGGTTACTACCGAACCGGTTTCAAAAAAACCGGTTAAAAAAATCCGGTTTCTGTTTTTTTCCGGTTTCGGTTGCGTAACCGGTTTTTTTGAACACGTCTAAAATGAGAGCTCATAATCTCAATCTCATTAATGATTACTACAGTGCCATGTCAAAGTACATTGGTCTTCGTGAGAACAATAGAATTCTCTACAAAAAGATTGATGTACTAAAGAAGGACATAGCTCAACTCCACCGAGACATAAACCAACAGAAATGTTGGGTTCATGTTTATAAAACCAAACTACGTTAAAAAACTTTGGAATGCGACTAGGTAAGAGTTGAGCTAGGACTTCTCACTGGAAAGTTTCAACAAAATGAATTAAATATTAAGAAATATGATACTTCCAGCGACACTGTTCGCAATCTTTGCAATATACAAATGGCATACAAAGATAACAAGGGAAAATGGTTGGGTTATTCATAAGTCCCTCTGCCATATAATCATAATTATTCAAGAATGCCGCTCACTGAGCAAGAATTGGAGAATTATGATAAAATGGTGTATGGCAAACCAAGTGACTGCGTTCCTTGGGAACCTTTCAAGCATAAGAATACCCAATCAAACGATTTTCAAAAGCCCATAAGTTTTTGTAAAAATCATAAATAAAGAGTGCTTGAATGAGTCAATTGAAAATTTGAAAGGTGAAAAGGAGTCAACAACAACTTCATCTGAAGAACTTATGAAAACAATTTTTACTTCTGAATCTGAAAAGGGAGTTAACTGCTTTAATGAATGAGTAGAGTCAGTGATAGTTGAGGAGCAGTCAAAAGTGGATGATGAACCTCATCCAGTTGTTGCTGATGACACAGATGTTTCTTTATGTGATTAATATGATGACTATGTTTAGAATATTGTTCAGTCTATAGTTTTTGAGACTCAGGATTTTTCCAGTGTTGTTGAAACTGAAACTTCAAATGATATGGTTTTTGATTGAGTTCATGTTTCAACTAACAATCGAAAGGAGTCTGAGGCTTCAGTTTTGAGTGATTCAGAAAACTATTTTAGTTCTTCTAAAACCTCAGTGGATACCTCAGATATTTCTAAATCTAATGAGACTAAAAATATTGTTGTGATGGACTGTTTGAATGTAAATGTTCGTGAACAGGAGATGTCTGATGTTTCTGGTGATCAGACCGAAGATTCTAACTCATTAGATAATGGGGAAGACGGTTATGGCAGTCAAAATATTGACAAAACTTGCTCATCATCCAGTGCCCAAGAATCTACTGAGTCTGAAAGCTCAGTTCCAAATGAAACCGCTTCCAAAGAACTGAAACATTCATCTCTGAGAGCTCAGTTTCAAAAGAAAAGGTTTCAATGAAACTAAGTCTACCTAATTCACTCCTCCAAAGAAAAAGACCTAGAAAAACCAAAAGACAATACATAATGTAACGCCCTGAAAATATTAACTTGAATAATATATAATTGCATATATATATATATATATATATATATATATATAATATTGCTTGAATGAAGTTATAGAGCATAAAAACTCGTAACATGTAACCTGGTTAATAACATGTTAATGTCTAATAAACATTTAATTTGTGGGCATTCTATCAATATCAAAACATTGTGGACTAAAGTGGTTAATTTGTTAACTATAAAAAAAACTATAGAAACACACTTGTATGTGTGTTCCGGAACGACCATAGAGTAGAGAAAGAAGGAAAAACCTTTGTTAGAACCCTAATCATCAAAATTGAAGATGGATTAGGTGTATAAATTCGTGCATGAGTCATTTTGTGATTTGGTGAATTATGAAACTAGATGATACTCCCTGGTTTCATCCATGTATGAAATTCTGATTAATAGTTTAAAAATTTAGTGAAATATATGCTTAGGAAAAACCCAAAGTGAATTTAGGGAAACAAATGCCATGACTTAGGGGTTAGGGTGGATTACCCAAAGAATGCAATTGGGTTATGGTTAAGAATAGAACATATAGATCTAAATGATGCATTTGTTGTTATTTTTTTAAATCCTTGATGTTAGTTGATCATATTAGACATAATGATTTGATGAGATGCAAATACTTAGCTAAGAGTTGAACTCTAAACATAATAGAAGTGGTGTGAGGTTCATGCCCATAAAACGCTTGATGAAATGCCTCATTAAATTTGAATAGTGGAAATTATGAAGGAATCATGATATAAATCTTGTAATTGAAATTTCGACAAGATATGTGTCATAAGTTGTGCTAAGAGTTCTAAAAGGTAAATCGAATTGAACTCTATAGGCAATTTGGGTGAAGCATCAAGTGGAGAAGCCAGAGCGGACATGCGACCCAAAAGGAAAACTTTAAGGTACGTGGTTTCGTCTTTCGTAGTATTTCTTTTTATACGTGTATATGATTGTTCCAATATATGAAAGAATATGTTTGGTTGAATAAAAGCGATGGATTTCGCTAAAACAAACAAACGGGTCAAAATGAGATGATAGAATAAGTTTGGTTGAATAAAAACGATAAATTTCTCTAGATCAATCAAACGGGTCAAATGAGATGATAGAATAAGTTTGTTGAACAAAAGCGATGGATTTCGCTAAAACAACCAAACGGGTCAAAATAAGATGATAGAATAAGTTTGGTTGGATAAAAGCGATGGATTTGCTAAAACAACTAAACGGATTTAAAATGATAACATAAATAGAGGCGTTGATGAATAAAGCGATGGATTTCACTAAGTCTATCAAAAAGATAAAAATGGAGTTTTAGCGCATACCGAAATTGGCATAACTGCGTAATTCATTACAAATGCGGTTATAAGGGTAAAATTGGAATATAGGTGTAAACCGGGTAATGGGAACGCAGCCTGTAAGTCAAGGGGGCCGGGGAATGAGGTGAAATCATAGAAAATGGTGGATTTGCCAAAAAGAGTATAGTTTAACAAGTTTATTTGTCAAATATGTAAACGGGTCAAAATTGCCAAAATTACGTAATTTGAAATCGAGTAGTATAAATACTCACAATAAGGCACTATAGATTTGAAAAATAGTAAATACTACTTTGTGGACTTTTTCTGCAAGTACCGAGCCATGTTTCGATGTACTGAACTTAAAACGGGTCAAATGGATAAGAAAACCAACACAACAGCAAATCTGCTGTAGCAGGTGGCATCGTCGACGCAGCCGTGGTGTCGTTTGGTTCCCACGCCAGAAAGCAAGCAGCGTTGCTGATGCGGCAAATAGTCGTCGCTGACGCATTGCCAGAAATACTAATATTTTAGTATTATTATTTATTTTAGTTCTTTAATTGTTTTTAGTTATAATGAATTTATTCATTTAATATGATACTAACAAACTATAAGATGAAATCTTAGTTAATCAAGGTGATCGTGAGCAATCATGGATGAAGATCATGTTAAGACGAAGAACCGAACATTTCCGAAATTTAATGCTTCCGTTATTACGCTTAGTTCATGTATTAACTTTGGATGAAAACGTAAAGTAGTTTTAAAATTTTTAAACATTGGTATTTAAAATTTCGACGCAGTTGTTCTTGGTTGTAGAATGAATGTAAAATTTTATAAAGCATATGCAGTTTTTATTTATGATCATTAAAAGTTTGTAATTAGAGCTTAAGGTTAAAGACAAAAATGTTCGGTTCAAGGCTTGATCAAGACATCCGGTAATAACTAGTTATGAAATTAGTTTAAATTGAAAATAATAGAAAAGAAAAATTATTTAAAACGTATGGAAGGGTTGTATTAATACACTCGAACCCGGAAAAGGCACAAAGTACAAATGGTCAAGGCAAGTTATATACTTAGCCTAACCGAAGAAGAAAGATACACTAAGTGTAAAAACAAAAGTGGAGGATAAATTCTCATATAGTAATGTGAGAATAATGAAATGAAATGTTTACCAATTTATTGTAAATTTTCAGACAAACAATGTCAGAAGGAGACGGTGATGATATGGCACCCTTAATTACCGAACAGATAAGAGAAAAGATTTCCGAAAAAGTCGGGAAAGCTCTAGAAGCTAGTCTACCTCAATATATGGATAGACTACAACCTACAATCCTATTGGTTGTGGAGGAAAGAATTAATGAGCTAAAAGAAGGTCTTGTTCAGGAAAAAGACAACACTAAAAAAAAGAAAACATGCTCATACGATAAATTCGTGGTGTGTAAGCCTCCAATCTATAATGGGGAAGTAGATCCAATCATTTGCCAATGGTGGATAAGTGATATGGAAGGAGTCTTTGAACGGACTCATTGTGACACAACCGATTTCGTAGCTTACGGAATCAGACAGTTGAGAGGTCAAGCGAAGAATTTGTGGGACAATCTTAAAAAGGAACAAGGGGTCGAGACCACTAGAACCATGACATGGGAAGAATTCAAGGTGCCATTCCTTAAATATTACAGCCCTAAAGTTGTGACCAATAGAATTAAGGAAGAATTCATACAGTTAAGACAAAAAGGAGAAACAGTTGATAAGAACACGACGGTGTTTCTTGACAAATTGAGGTTCTGTGACGAATTAGTACAAAAGGAAGAACAAAAGATTTAATACTACTACTACTACTACTACAATATCCTGAGTGCGAAATATAGAGAATTCATGAACCCCTCGAAAAAAATCTCATGGAGAATATAAACATTGCGAGAGAGTGTGAAATTAAATTGAGAAAGCAAGTGGAGAGGGGTGAACGGAGGGCCTTGGATGCGAATCCAAGCCCCTTGAAGAAACCAAAGACAACCGAACTTCTAAAGAAGGCTAACATAAAAGGGAATTCACCTAACTGCAAAACGTGATGTCGTACCCATTGGGGTGAATGCTATTTTAAGAACAAACCGTGTATTATATCCCGAAAAATGGGTCACGCGGCTTCAGTTTGCCCTGGCAAGGTGTCGGTATGCTACAAGTGCTACCAACCGGGTCAAAAGAAATCTGAGTGCCTGGAATTGGCAGAAAAGAAAGTGATACCTGACACAAAGACGGATGTTCTGAGAGCAAAAGCAAGATCCTTCGAAATAACTGCGGTCGAGGCAAAGATTGAACCCCATGTGGTTTCAAGTACATTTACCGTAAATAATATTCCTGCACGTATTTTGTTTGATACGGGTGCGAAGAAATCTTTTGTTTCACATAGATTTATTCAACATCCTTCATTTACATTAAGGAAATTACTTGTGCCAATGGAAGTAGAAGTAGGTAATAATAAAAATTTTGTTGTTTGTGATATTTGCCGGAATTGCAAAATGAACATTGATGGGGAGGATTACTTAGTAGATTTGATACCCATGACGATGGGGTAGTTTCAAGTAGTGATTGAAATGGATTGGTTATCTCGTTACCATGCCAAGGTAATATGTTTCCGCAAGGAGATACAATTAACATCTCCGAGCGGAAGGCATATCATCATTTATGGAGATAAAGAACTGCAACGCTACAGTGTGCTCCATAATGAAAGCCCAAAGACTCATTCAACATGGGTGCAAGGCTTATTTGACTTATGTGCATGATCTGGAAAAAGAGTCGCCCAAAATTGAAAACATACTCGTCGTACGAGATTTTAAAGACGTATTCCCGGAAGATTTACCAAGGGTACCACCTAAGCGTGAGGTAGAGTTCGGGATTGAATTAATTCCGGGTGTGAAACCGGTGGCTAAGGCACCATACAGATTAGCACCATCGGAACTTCAAGAACTAATGTCCCACTTACAAAAATTATTAGATAAGGGATTTATTCGGCCAAGTGTCTCCCCTTGGGGAGCACCAGTATTATTTGTGAAAAAGAAGGATGGGAGTATGCGTATGTGTATCGATTACCGAGAACTGAACAAACTTACAATAAAGAATCGATACCCGCTTCCAAGAATCCACGATTTATTTGACCAATTACAAGGTGCGAGCTGGTTTTCAAAAACTGATTTGAGGTCGGGTGATCACCAGCTGAGAGTAAAGAAGGAAGATGTGCCGAAAACAGCGTTCCATTCACGATACGGACAATACGAATTTCTTGCAATGTCCTTCGGATTAACGAATGAACCTGCCGCTTTTATGGATCTCATGAACCAAGTTTGCAAGCCAATGCTAGATAAGTTGGTGATAGTGTTCATCGACGACAACCTAGTGTATTCGAAAAGCGAGGCAGATCACGCCCGCCATTTGCAAGAAGTACTAAAGACATTAAGACGGGAAAAACTTTAGGCTAAGTTTTCAAAATGTGCCCTTTGGCTCCGAGAAGTACAATTCCTAGGGCACATCATTAGTGCCGATGGAATACTAGTCGATCCATCCAAGGTTGAAGTAGTATCGAAATGGAATCCTCCGAAAAACCCTTCAGAGATTCGAAGCTTTTTAGGACTAGCAGGATATTACAGGAGATTCATTCAAAAATTCTCCAAAATTGCCTAGCCATTAACCAAACTAACTCGTAAGGATGAAAAGTTTGTCTGGGAGGACGAACAAGAAAAGGCATTTCACTTACTCAAAGAAAAGTTGATCACTGCACCGGTGTTGACCTTGCCGGATGGCACTGATTTGGAAACCTAAAAAGATTGCTAGATCTCAGTCAAAGTGTTCTCCCTTGCCAAATCTTGTATCCTCATCTTCTCAAGTCTTAAAATCTTCTAATTAACCCAAATTGAAAAAGATCTGGGTTCCTCTCTCCCACTAATTTTGTTCTGTATATAGGAACGGCTTTGGAGGGCTGTTGTTAGACTTTGGTTTATCGACAGTGGCTGTTCCAGACACATGACAAGGGATATCTCCCAGTTTAATGATATCAAAATCTTTGATGGTGGATTTGTCACCTTTGTAGGGGGAGAAACAGGAAGAATTACTATGAAAGGCACAGTTCAAACTGGGGTTCTCAGTTTCTCTGATGTCAACTATGTTCCTGAACTTAAACACAGTCTTCTCAGCGTCTCTCAGATGTGCGACAATGGTTTAGAGGTCTTGTTTACAAAAGGTGGTGTCATGGTTCTGAAGCCTGATTTTGTCATTCCAGAGGATTGGTACTTGATAGAAGCCGAACGACGGGGAAACCCTTATGTGATCGACATGAACAAAGCCCACACTAATAAAGTTACTTGCTTATTCTCTGAAATTGTTGAACATGATGCAATGTTGTGGCATCGACGACTGGGTCATCTTAACATGAAGAATCTTAATCGACTGGCAAAGGGAAGTAGGGTCAGAAATTTACCAATCAAGGATTTCCTGCAGGTTAAAAAATGTGAGTCATGTGCTCGTGGGAAGCAGCATCATAAGCCTCATAAGCCCAAGCTGTGCACACTACATCCAAAGTCCAGGAACTTCTTCACAAGGATCTCTTTGATCTTGTCAATGTGCTAAGTATTGGAAGAAAAGCGTATTGCCTGGTTATCACTGATGACTATTCGCATTTCACCTGGGTATTTTTCTTGGAACAAAAGAGTGAAACTGCAAGTCTGATAAAGAAATTTGTCACTCTCATGGAAAACCATGCAAATGAGCGAGTGAAAATTATGCGTTGCAACAATGGAACGGAGTTCAAGAACGTCAAGCTGAACAACTTTTGTGCTTCAAAAGGGATTGATCGTCAATACAGTGCAGCTCGAACTCCTCAAGAAAATGGAGTTGCAGAAAGAGGAAATAGAACTCTCATTGAAGCCTCTAGTACTATGTTGATTGATTCCGGTCTTCCACTGATATTTTGGACAGAAGCTAGTGAACACAGCCTGCTACGTACAAAATCATGCTCTTATCAACAAATGTCACATGAAGACACCTTATGAAATAGTGGAAGGACATAAACCCTTAGTACAACATTTTTCGCACTTTCGGTTGTCCTTGTGTTCTCCTTGTCATGGATGCTAAGGGAAAATTTGATGCACGAGGAGATCTATGCTATTTCGTTGGCTATTCCAAGAACACTTATATCATCTCTACAACAAAATCAAGAAGCAGATCATGGAGACGTATTATGTGGATTGATGCAAGACTTGAACCCGATTGGTTATATGACTATTCTTCTTTGTTTTAGTCTTTTAATATTCTACCTGAATTGATTATCGATGCAGATGTCTCAAAAATGGTGATAACCATTCCTATCATAGCTGAAAATGATGTTGTCCCGATCCAAGATTCTTTTAAGAAACTTACAGTGGATCCTCCGGGATTTCATGAAGTTCCTTTGGACATGCATCCTTCTTCACAAATGCGAGAATAACAAATTACAGTTCAAAGAGATTCACCATTTCTGGAGCCGATTCCATTAGATTGCATAGAAGATCCTCTTGTAATCCATACAGCTGCTACATAAAACGAGGGGGAGCACTCTGGGATAGTATCAGGAAGTGCTTCTAACTTAGATCTAATTTGCAGGCACCAGATGTGGCAATTCCCCAGCTCATTCAGAAGAACATCCAATTGTGAATGTTATTGGTCTTGTATCTGCCGGTCGCAGTAGATCAGGAACCATTAACACGTGCTTGTATTCATGTTTCATATCACAGATTGAGCCTAAGAACATTGATGTTGCTTTGCAGGAACCTGGATGGGTCGATGCAATGCATGAAGACCTCAATCAGATTGAAAAGCTGGGTGTGTGGAAATTGGTGAAGTTGCCAGAGGGAAAACAAGCTCTTGGTACTTGTTGGGTGTATAGAAATAAACAAGATGATACTAGAGTGATCGTGCGGAACAAAGCTCGGTTAGTGGTGCAGGGATTTAGATAGATCGAAGGACTTGGCTATGATGAGGTACATGCAGCCGTAGCTCATCTAGAAGCCATACGCATCTTCTTGGAATATGCATCCTATATGGTTTTCATGGTTTATCAAAATGGATGTCAAGATGGCGTTTCTGTACGAGAAGGTCAAGGAGGAGATTTAGGTCGCTCAACCCCCTGGTTTTGCAGATCCAAAGAAGCAAGGATATGCGTATAAGTTATATAAAGCTTTGTATGGTTTGCATCAAGCACCTTGTGCATGGTATGCAACTCTAACATAGCATCTGCTTGATCATGGTTATGTTCGGGGAATGATAGATCAAACATTGTTCACTAAACGTGTTGGCGAGGATCTTATCCTTGTTCAAATCTATGTCGACACATCATTTTCGGATCTACCAATGAAGAGTCGTGCAAAGAATTTGAGGACGTGATGAAGAAGAAGTTCGAAATGAATTCTCTAGGTGAAATGATTATGTTTTTGGGATTGCAAGTTTGTCAGAACAATCAAGGAATCTTGAATCATCAAGGAAAGTATGTTCAGGACGTTTTCGCAAAATTCGATATGTCAAACTCGAAGCCAATCGACTCGCCCATTGCTGAACGACCATTGCTGAATGAGGATGCTGAAGGTGATCCAGTCAATCAAACGATGTAGCGATCTATGATTGGTTCATTGATGTTCTTAACTGCAAGCCGGCCGGACATTATGTTTGCAGTCTGCCAATGTGCCATATATCAAGCTAATCCTAAACTTTCTCATCTTTCAACCGTTAAACAAATCTTTAGATACCTCAAGGGGGCTCCAAAATTGGGCCATCCTAGAGATTCGAATTTTGATCTGTTTGCTTTTTCTGACAGTAACTTTGGAGGGACAGACAGGGATATGAAGTCCACATCAGCTGGATGCCAATACTTGGGAGACAGGCTTAGTTCATGGCAGTGCAAGAAGCAACAAACAGTGTCTTTATCAACTGCAGAAGAAGAATATGTTGCGGCATCTTCATGTTGTTCCCAATTTATGTGGATACAACATCAGCTCGAGGATTACGGTTTGACTTATCTTAACCCTTCTATCTATTGTGATAATGATGCTGCTATCCAGATTGTCAAAAACCCTTTTTTTCATTCCAAAACCAAGCACATTGATATCAAAGTTCATTTTATTCGAGATTGCTTCGACAGAGGTTTAATTAAACTCAAACAGATCCACATTGATACTAATACAGTGGATCTATTTACAAAACCTGTCAGCAATTCGAGATTCAAAGTGCTTGTGGACCTTTTAAAAATGATGCATTTCACCGACTAAGCAATAAAAAACACTTTATCTTTCAGCAAAATAACTAAATTTATGCAAATAATATTCTACTACTGCACAAATTTAGGGGGGGGGGGAGAAATGTTTGCTTTGTTGCTCAAATCTAATGAACTTGATTAACACATATTAGGTATCGAGACTGTAAAAGCGAGGATTCTCTGTGATGTGTTGATAGGCTTATCACTCAAAAGTCAAATAGATACCAAGTGTCTAACTCAGACAAGCTATGCATCTCGTGGGTAACATATCATCGGTGTATGATTTCGTGGTCTTAAATCCGGTGTTAATAGATAGCCAATGTTTGAAGAAGTCTTTATGCCGATAAGTCATTCGGGATATCAGGACTGCCCTTCTGTTGCATCCAGATACATGCAGACCTAGGTACAGTCAGGATATCCTTTAAAGAGACTAAATGGAAGGTCCAAAACCTTAAAAAGGGAATCTCTCACGAGAAAATCCCATTTACTTGCAAAAGTAAAACATACCGTATAAGGTATTGTGCCTGTAACCCTTGTCTGATATTGTCTGGTCTCTTTGCAGTACGATCGTACTGACCTGTTCACCAACAAGTCGGACATTGTTAGAAGAAAGGATGACCTCGATATATTCACTTGTTATGATGAACTGTTGTGCTTACCTTGATTACCGGGGTATGCCTTCATATGGGACACACGGATGTTATGGCATACTCAATTGATAAGTCACAATGTTGAAATTTGAAGGTTGATGCGATGAGTTTAGAAGGACAAATATATTGATAATCGCACTGTTCCGTTTGACCAAGCTCATACCGAAAATGTTCCGTAATCAGTTCAGAATTGATTTGATCTCATGGTAACTTTCCCTTATCCCTTGATGATTATTATTCTTATATACATTTATTATTATTATTATTATTATATTATTATTATTATTATTATTATTAATTATCATTCCCTCTTTCTTTAAATCTGGTTGCTTGGTTGGTTGGAACGCAGATTCTGACAAAAGGTATTTCCGTTCAGGAGTAATAAATTTAATGTGGCCCAAAAAGTTTAAACTATTTCTGTTTAGAGTGGGCCCACTCATCTCGCATACATCCACCTGTTTTGATCACTGTTTCGAGATGGACCAGGTTAGAGATGGACCCGGCCTAGTTATCTCGAACTAACTGTTCAAAGATGGACCTGGCCTAGTTATCTCGAATAACTGTTCAGAGATGGGCCTGGCTATGTTTCACGTCTATATAAAGCCCATCTCTAGTCATTTCGGATCATTTCGAATTCTTGTTTATCCGAATCTCTCTCGTCTCAGACTCGAGGCAGTTCATCATCTCAGATGCATCTCGGATGCATCTCTGATGCTCTTATACGAACCTTCTTGATTATCAAGGGGTCTCGAATGACAAGGGGTCATGGACTTTAACCCTTGTCATCCGAGTTTATCTGAACTGTTTTGATCTTCATTTCTCCTTTGACCCTTTAACCTTCTGCTCTAAGCTACTAACTTTTCAACCAAGTTGATATGTCACACAGTTTAGAGGAAATTAACCTTTGGTATGAATATTGGCATCTCTTTTTCAAGTGCAGAAAATGGCGCAGAAAATGATGGATAAACGCAAGCTGGAAGTCGAAGCTTTTCACAATCAAGCCTTCTATTTGTCTGATCCTCCACCGGAATATCGGGAGAGATTTGATTCTCTGATTTCTGGACTGAGCAACTGCCGACTTACTCATGCATTAAAGACAAATCCAGTGATCGATGAAGACATGATTCAGGACTTTTGGACCAATGCTAAAGTCAAGGGTGGAGGTGCTTACATTGAAACAAAGATTGGAGAAAGAGAAATTAAGGTTTCAGAGGCAGACATACGAGACACATTATAGTTTGAAGACAGCGAACGTCATCCTACTGCATTTGACAAAGATAGTGTGATGAAAGCTCTACGTCCAATGAGCTATGAAGGAGCATATCAAACAATGTTGAAAAAGTTATTCCCACCATACTCGAGGTGCCTTGCTCACATATTTTTATAGTGTATTTCAGATAATAAAGGCGGCCAGGACCAACTGAATCAGACACAGACTGCAACACTTGTTGCATTAGTGAACGACTGGGACTACAACTTTTCGGTTTTCATTTTTGATAACATGAAGAGTATGTTGGAGAGTACAAAGAAGAAGGTGTTCCTGCTATATCCAAGATTTGTGCAGATGATTATTGACTAGAAGTATCCTGAGCTGATAAAAGGTACAAACCATCTGAACTTAAAGCTTCTAGGACCAAGTTGTTTCAAATCGGCATGCAAGCAGTGGGACTCTGCTAAGGTCAAGTTTGTTGGTCGATATGAGCTTATTAAACATGGGAAATTCAAGGAAACTGTATCTGCTTCTAAACCAGTGACAACGTTCGTAGCTGAATAGCATGATATTTAGATTGTTGGCAGACCAAGACAACCAGAACCTGTCGTCGAAGATCTTGTTTCAGAAGAAGAAAAGGAAGAAGCAGCATCATAGGCTGAATCAGAGACAGCTGAGGAGACTGTGAGAGAAATGAATTTGATTTCTGCTGAGAACCTTGAAGCTTTACTTGCATCTCTTAAGGGTGATTCTGGGATCCCTTCTCCTGGTATCATTCCTTCCGATGAAACACAGTTTGAAGATGATGAAACATAGAACGCCTTTGCATCTGATGCCCCTGATCTCCCCAAGCCCTCAAGCTCAAGCACTATTCCTGATCCAATTTTACAGCCAGAAAGTTCTAGTGGAGTTCGTGATGAAGCAGGTTGCTCTGGCGGTGGTTTATCTGAGTATGAAGAGGTTGCAATGAGAATGGCAGCGGGAAAGATGAAATTTATCGAGCAATCTGATAGCGATGAGGATGAAGCTGTGGATGTTGGCAAACTACAACGAAGAGTAGTGCTGCTAGAATAAGAAAATGAATTCAAAAACGCTCAGATAGCATCCTTACAAAATCAGATATCTATCAGAGACCAAGCTATTGAGCAACTTCAACGTGATGTGAGCCTGCTGATGACAGAGATTTATGAGATGAAGGCTAAGTTGCAGAAGAAGTTTGGAAGTGAATTTGCGAATAAGGATGGTGATCCTCTTAATGTTGCACATCGTGATCCCATAGAAGCAGAAAAGGCTGCAGCTGATGCAAAGAATGAAGCGGGTTTGAATGTATACTTACCAGCTGAAAGATCAAAGAAAAGAAAGCAACCACAAAAAGGGAATACCAACAAGAAGAAACTGCTTGTGATGAAGAATCAAGATGTGAATCCCCTCGATGAAAGCTTTCAACCAAAGGATCCTTCAAGGTATCCGACAGATATGTTATGGAGATAGGATCAAGCCACTATGATAAAGTCGAAACAAGTCAGAGGTGAAATGTTGGAGATGTGATCATGACAGGAACTTATGGATAGTCACGAGGGAGAGCGGCCATAGAGAATACTATTCGAAGCAAACACAATTTGAATCTTGGACGAAAATTGATCTGAAAAGTCTGTTGAGAGCTCACTACTCTGACTCAGATCCAAATCAACGAGGTCCTGGATGGGCATTTCATTCAAAGCTTGAACATGAAGTATCTCATAACTTCCCAACAATGAAAACTGCTGAATCATATCTAAAGAAAAGCCCAGGCATTCGAGATCCTCATATTCACAAACGGCTTCAAAATGTTATCGGCCACCGGCTGACAAAGACAAGGTCTTTCCAGCTGCTCCAAAGTTTCCAAAAGGTGTGCTACATAATCTCTGCAATTGGGCCTATGATCCGAGAATAGCTGAAGCTATCATTGTTACAAAAGAAAAAGTATTCCGTTTGGCTGATACTTTGGATTTAATCAGCTTTCACGAGGAGGACACTCTGATGCTGGGTGCACATCAAATCCAAGCAAGTGACAAATATGAAGAATCCGCAAAATCCTAGACAAGTGCAGTGGCAACAGCGATTCAAAACAAATTATTTGCACATGATTGAGAATTTTGAAGCGTAAGGCTATTTCTAATGAAGTAAACCCAGGGGGAGATTGTAGAGACATTAATAGGTTTATGCATTAGTTTTAATTAGTGATTGATTTATTATAATTTTAATGGGCTTGGGGAGAGGCCTTGGGCCTAAGAAATTTGGGTTTTGGAGCACTAACTCTCCTATATATAGTTAATGATGTATTAGGGTGGGTGTGACTCTTGAATGGCATTTCACTTGTATTAGACAAATTTCTAATTTGTATACAAGTTGAATCTTTTCATCTTCATCTTATTTCTTTTATCTTGTTAGTGTGATATCAGTTAGATCCAGTTTTTGGGACCAACAATAAAGATCATTTTATGATTTCTTATTTAAATATAAAAAAGCTAATTTGTGTGTTTATGTTTGGTCAGCTATATTCATTTGTGTTCATTTATGTTTGTACAATTATGTTCATTTGTGTTCGTTCATGTTTGTTAAACGAACACACATAAACAAGCATGAACATCCCCATTTCTTAATGAACGAAATGAAGAAAAAAACATTTTCCATTTTACGTTCATGTTTCTCTTAAAGTCAGATGAACGAACACGAACACGCCCCTCTTCGTGTTCGTTTATTGGCGTAACTACAATAAAACTAAGTAACATAATATTATTACTTTATTTTAAAACTATAGCGTAATAATTACGTTAGTTCAAAATTGTAGCGAAATTGCACTATTTAAAAAAATTTAAGCTGTGTTTTTGCCTTTGTACGTTTACAAAAAATGCTATTTGTATCTAGAGATTGGTTATTGTATAAGAGAGTAATTTTGTACAAAGTGTGGGAGAGAATAGTTTGTTAGGAAGATCCAATATTGTTGACTTATAAATCCGCTTTCTTCATGATTTTCGAATGGCTATAACTTTTTCATATGATAATATTTTTTATAAAATTATACCGAATTAACGAGCATCTCATTCTAGTTAATTTGAGTAGGCCATTGCTGTAGTTTTCTTAATTCTTAATTACTTTTAAAGAATACGTGATTACATATTCAATATAAATCATTACGTGATTAGGTATTCAATATGATTTGTTATACGTGATGTTATTGCACTAATGCTTATTATGTGATTAGATATTCAATAATGAGAACTTACTTGTTTATGCTTTATTTCTGTAATATACTACATTACCTTGTTATTATAGGTTGACTGGTTAATGTTTTATGTTGCATTAATACTTAATTCGTGATTAGACCTAAAAAATTAGGCTATATATTATACGCTTTGTTTTTATTACAATTATGGTTAGTACGTAATTACGTAATCACTTTGTGAGTTTTCATATAAATACTATAATGAAATCACGTAACGAATATTCAAAATCACGTAACCACGTAGTAATAATATATAGTCATCTATTGTTACGTAATTATATACTGATACATAATCACTTAACGTTACACTTGTTTCATGAATAAAAAATACATATTACGTAATTACGTACCGGAACATCACGTAACTTTACAAAATCACGTAACTTTATATTTGTAAAATAAAAAAATGTAAACATTAAGAAAACTACAACAATAGTCTACTAAAATTAAAGAGAATGAAACACTCGTTAATACGATGTAATTTTTTTATAAAATATTATCATATGAAAAAGTTATAGTCATTTAAAAATAATGGAAAAGTGGATTTATTAGTCACCAATATTAGATCTTTCAATTTTGCTCTTCTCCACTTGTTTTCTCTCACGTAATTTATAGATTTGAAGAACTCTAGTTGAATTAGCTTAATTAAAGGCCAAAACTATTTGCTACACTTAGTACCAATCATGACTATTGTATATGGTGCTTTATATCTATCTCGTAAAAGTATATATAAACTTAATTGAACGAAACAATAATACATTTCCTTTAAGCTTGAATTGTCTAAAATAGATATTTATTATAAAAATATTAAACAAAGACTCGTAGCAATAGCGACTACTTACCGTGTCACGTGGGTTTCTTTGTGGAGAGTGAAAGACGGAGGCAGCCCCTACATGGCTCTCCTTATTCTCTTTTGAGTCTATTTCAAATTTATGGTCCAAGTTATTTTTACTTTTAATTTGCTGATATCAAACTTTTATTATCATCTATTACATTTTATCGACGTCAACTTAGTTTCAACTTTCACCAAGTGTTTAGGAAAAGATAGAACATGACCATGAGAGAGAAAAAAAGAACATTCATGACCGGTGTCTAGTTTATGCATGCTAATTTACATGTTTGTGTTATCTTATCTTGAAGTAGATGTTTAGGTTGATGTAAAGTCATATACAAAGTTAGGCTTAGGTATGTGTGCTATTTTTAGCATGTCTCTATGTACTCTTTCACAAAACCAATAATAGTGTCTTTTTTATAATTATTTGTAAAGGCTTCATATTATTAAAAGTCATCTTATTCACATTTTTTATATTTTATTTTCACACATTTTTTCATTCCATCTCTCTATATATTTCTATGTATATATAGAGATAGATGAGAGAGTTATTGGAATATTAATATCCTTACTAAAACACCTGGATTTCTAATTTTAACACTCTATATACAACTTGTATATCTATATATACGAATGATTAGGGTTAATACAAACCTTAAACTCAGACGTCTCCTGCCACATGGTGTCACATGTACCTATACAATACGTATATGACATGAGGTGTACAATGACGCAAAGTGATGGAATTGACGTGCGTATATTAACCATATATGACTCATATAGAGAGTTGTACAAGTTGTATAGAGGTTAGGTGCATGATTGGTTTGCCATTCCTTCTGCTTTATAACAGTGAAGAATCTTCGAAGCTTAAAACATCGTCTGATTCAAAACATTCAACATTCAAACAATTCAAATCATATTTGTCACACCCTTACCCGTGGCGGATTATCGATCAGAGCGAGATCATTTTTCATAGCTCATGACAATTGTTAAGGTTAAATATTATTCATGGCGAACTTTATTAATGTCACATAATCAAATAAATATCCAAATAATCCAAAAAATGAAACGTAAAAAATAAAATCCGGTTTATTCGACTAAGACATCTCCTACGTGTCTTTATCTATATCGACCTAATTTCCTGTATCACGTATAAAATAGTTTTGAGTCAACATAAGTTGATGAGTAGATCAACGTTTTTAAATAAATAGTTCGTTTATTTTATGAAGAAAATATTAACATGTAAAACCCGTGTTAATAAGGTAACGACGAACAATAGAAAATCACCACTAACACAATCAATATTCACATGCAATAAAAAAGCAACAAAGATAGCGTAACCCATAATCATCCCGTAGTCATGAGGAAATTGTCAACCTGAGAATGACAAGGTGATACCCACATCTCATAGTCACAAGAAAGTATGTGATGGCGAACATCCCAAACCATGAGGAAATTTCCGCCTAAGAGTAATGAGGCGATACCAGCATCTCATGCCTTAAGAAAAAGTCAACCATGATAAGTGTCTAAGAATAATGAGGCACTTGTGAAATGAGTAACTATTGTACATAAATGAAACAAACCAACAAACCAAGTAACACATAAACTACACCATGAACTTGCATGCTTTGGATTATTGAGTTAAATAAAACATAAAATTTGCAACACATAATACACCCCAAAAAGTTCAATTGTAAAAAGGGAATTAGAAATCTACACACTCTCTCCGTAGTTTTGATCCACGAGAAAATACCACACGATGAAAAACGAGTACTAAAAAAACACAACGATTACCCAAAAATATAAATAACTGAAATATACTAAACAACCAATAATAATAAACTATAAAATTAAATTCTAATATTTGGAGTTTTTGTTTATCCTAAGAGAATAATAATATTACATTTAAAAATAAATTAATATTTATTAATCTTTCGAAATAAGTATAACTGAATGTAATAATAACAAGTTAGACTTGAAATCTATTATGATAAACCTCATAATTTATATATTTTCTAGAAATTGATAATATTATTTATAAAACTCATCTCGATAATTTTTATATTTTGATAAATTCTATATGAAATATATTGATTAAAATTTCAATAAATCCAAGTATTATCCAAAAATTCTCAAAAATTAAACCAACTATACCAACATGATATTAATCAGTAATCTATATTCAATTTCATCAAAACACAAAACAAAAATCAAAAGCCCCAAATCTATAACTTAAGAACTCTAAATTATAAAGAAATTTAATTTGGATTTGCAAACCCTTTATCACATGAATGGATAGAGGGTTTTGTAGAGCATGAAAAACAAATAAGTTTAGACTCCCAAACTACCTACCTAAATTGATTAGGAATTCAGAGAGAAATGACGATGGGAAGTTACAAGCCTTAGATGTATTCTTTCTTAAATCCACGGATTTGAGGAGGTGTTTGCAGGAATTTGGAGTGGGCTTTTGCATTTTAGAAGTGGGAATGTCCTTTGAGGCGTGTAATTAAAGTTGAAGAAGTCGAATTTGTATAAAAAGATTTTGATATAAGTTATAACTTTTATTATTGATTGATTATACCTAAAATTAAGTAATATTAGAGATGTATCAGGATGTTTTACAAATATATATTAGTGTCTAACTTATTTGGGGTAACTTGGAACATTAATTCTTGCATATAATAGCTGGAATAATAAAAATAGGATTGGCGGTTCACATTTTGTGCAAGAAGGAAGGTATCAGGTGGTTATCTTTTACAAAGGGGTAGGGTGTCATTTAGGCTATGTGTCAAACGACACATGTGTCATTTAGGGGAAATAAGGTTGTCGTTTGGATCATATGTGGTGGTGTGGGTTGGTATCGTTTGAACTACATGGGGGGTATGATGGGCTGTCTTTTGAAATAAGGGTGGGTGATGTATTGAATAATACATTCATTTATCGTGTACAGTTTGTAGCGTTTTAGTTGGTTTTTGTTTCGGCTTGTCAAGAATATATCTACCTTTGATCCAAATACGCTTTGCAGGTCTTGGTTCGTGAAAGTGGCTGAAAAGATGGGAAAATGAGCTAAAATGATAATCGGAACCAAGTCGGATCGTAATTGGAATCCGAGAGAAGAAACGAATCGTAAGACTGGTGAAATCACCCTTTGGCGGCCCGCGACCGCCACATCTAATCACTCTCGCGGGTGGAGAGAGAGTAATAATTATCCTGAGAAGTATCACTCGGTCGCGGGGCGCGACCGAGAAATATATATCCCTCTCGCGGCCGGCAGGAGCACGAGGTTTCCAGAAATTTACGCAGACTTATCAGATTGGTGAAAGATAAGTATAAGTTTAAGAGTTTAACTCTAATTAAAAGAACTTTGGACGAACATTGGAGTTAGAGAGCTAAATTCTGGATCTTGGAAGCTGGTAATTGTGAACCTAAGCTGCTAGGACTTATCAAGGTGAAGCAAGAGCTTGGAGACTAACTCAAACACGGGTTTTATTGCGAGATCTTTTCACTTTTAATTCTCGTTGTTCTTACTTTGATGAATTCTGATTTTGACTTTGTTTGATTGTTTTTGAAACCATGTTAATTGGCTAGATTTATTTTGCTACCTAGGTTTGGATTTATTATTTTTGAAAGTTTGAAACTTGATTTGATTCCATGATGTTTGGATGGTATTTTTGGTGAAGTAAATAGCTTTGACTATTTGGTTTAGTGTATTTGCATGATTTGAATTGGTTTTTGATTAATTAGTTGTTTTACATAAATCTTGTTGGATGTCTTCCATAGAATAGGTTTGTGTTGATTTTCGGGTCTTCACGGGTACGGGTAATCACTTGGTAGAATTGGCCAATAAACTGGAAAAACAATTAAGTAAGATATAAAATTAATTCCTACCATTATACTAAAATTAATTATTGAGAATTAATAATATATTAACTGAATTGATTAGGTAAATTGTAAGATTTAGGTTTTGAGAAAATCCCGGGTCAAATTTACTTACCATATTCGAGTTGGTTAAACTAAACCAAGAGTCATTGTTAGTCTAGGTTTCCTATTGAGAAGTAGTTAACTAAATTGGACACTTTACTAAATAATAGGCAACCGATAGGAAGTCTTAAAAACTGGTAAACCCAAACTACTTTTAGGTTATCATAGGTGTCTTCTGAGAAGGGTCGGTGGTCCTGTTCGGTATACCTTAGAGTTTAGTATCTCAAGATCCCGGTTTACCATTTAGCGTTATTAATCAATGAAAAGACCAAATAAGTAGTAATAGAAAATCTAACCTAGGTAGCCGATTTACCATTCCTTGAATTAATCTCTAGTTTAAAAGTTCAATTTTAATTTGTTTTAATTAAGTAATTTTAGTTTAATTATAATTTTAGAATTAAAAGCAAAACTCCCCCCAAAATATAAATAAGTGTGTTAATTGAGTCTAGATCGAGTCATCAACTTAATTAGAGAGTTTCGTGGGTTCCATATTAGCATGTAGTATCGAGCGTATAGGTGGAATAAAATGAGATTTAGCATATATAAGTTACTATGAAGTTGCGAGTGTGTAAAATACGAAGTGTAATGGTGATATGTGTAATATTGTCATGTAATATTGACTGTATAAATAGAAACGTATAAGGCGGTATGCATGTGTGTGGTTGCTTGAGTCAAAACGTTGAGTTGGTTAAAATAAGTCAGGTTTGTCGGGAATGAAGACCAAAATGTGAATGTCAGATGAATATTGAGAATAGTAATAATTTTTGACGTAAGATGTGGTTTGTAAAAAAATGTTACATTGGTTTCAAAAAAGATTTAGGATTTGAGTATGTCGAAGCTTGTTCGACCTGATGAGTCTTTCATGCCCACGTGTTTAGATTCAGAATTGCTTATTAATATTCTTGAAAAAGGCTTTAAAACAGTGAACTTGCTTCATTGAAGATGTTTTATATTGAAATAAGGAAAGTTGCGTTTGAAAATTCCATGGATCAACTTGGATTTTTCTTTGAAAGGATTTTTGCAAAAACGTACTTGTGAGAGAAAGTTTTCGTTGGTTCTTCGTTGGGAACAAAATGTCTTTAGAATGATAGTATAAAGTGAGTGTGTTCTAGTAATTGGACGAATTATGAAAATCGTGGGCAAGAGGTTCATTAGACCGTCTAAGTTTGATAGATAGCTTTTCATAAGATTTTGAAAATTTGGGAAAGAAACATTTAAAGTATCATTAGGAGTTTCGTGTATGTAATTTACATAAATAAATTGTAGGGTAAGAAATTATTTGGATAAAATAATAAGGTTTGAATTTTATGCATAAATGAGAAAAATTGAAACAATGATAAAAGGTTTGAGTATAAGTTTTGTTATAGTGATTGTTACGAAAATAGTCGAGTTGGAGTTGGACTTGACTTATTTCTCCAGCTTGAGTTTCGCGAAAAACATATCTAAGTGATCGACAATAAAGTCACGTTTGAGCATGTAAGTAATACGTATGAGTTCACATAGATGTCATAAGCATAACAAGTATTCAAAAGTATAAACACATATGATTGCGTAAGGAGTATAAATTTAGTTGGTTTGCGATAATTACTATTGTTGTTTTTTTTATTGTGAAAGATGTGCGAATCGTGCATCGGGTTCGAAATGAACGTAACAAGTATTAAAACACATAGAAATTGAGATAACATAAAAGATAAGCTTAGTAAAATATTGGAGTGCTTTGGGTTAAGAAGCGTCGACTATTCCAAAGTGAATCGAAGATCCTTTCAAATTAGAGGAACGTGCTTTGTCATATAGGTAAAATGCTCTCGTCAAGAAGCGATGAACGGCATTTTACCCTTCCAATTACTACATGTCTCTAACTGATCGAAAAATTGAAACTTTGGCGAGATTGAAAATCGAGGAGTGGGACTAGTTGACAAGGTGCGGGCTTCACTCCTAACTTGACAACATCGTACCCTAAGTGTGGTTAGTACTTACCAAACGAGGAGCGAATTCCGACACGTTTGTAAGGGTCCACTAGAGTATGAAATGAAAATGTTCTATCAAGATATGGATATCACTCCTAACTTAATGGCGTAATTTCGTGAAAAATCGAATACGCGGATTGATCACCAAAGTGCGGGTTTCACCCCTATTTTGCTGAGATCGTCTCGTTTGTAGTATGAGTGTCTTCAAGTCTTCAAGCATGTATATTGTGTAAATGTCTTAGGAAAAACATATTGCCTATATTAAGACTAAAAGAAATAGGAAGAAGCAAGGTAGGGAGAATTAGCATTTTAAACATGAATAAAGAATGGTCAAGTTTGGTCACTTAAACTATAACTAGGTCGAACTTGGCAATTCTACCTAATTCCATATAGTTATGGCTCTGATACCAATACGACACACCCCAACCGATGGCGGAAACATCAAAGTGAGACGAAATAGATTGCTCAATGCATCATAACAGTATTTGCGACAATATTTAAATAAAAACTCGTTCATTTCATATATGAAATTGTCAATTACAACAGAAATCAAAATACAACAACTTCAACAAAATTAAAACTTGAAAGCCTAACATTCTAGGTACGTTTCTATGTCGTCCCTACTAGATTTGTCATAAGCATCATCACTGTAACATGTTAAAAGTATAGTTCAATACAAAAGTATTGGCAAGTACACAAGTTTAAGTACGTAGCATAAGTATAAAAGCGTTTACTCAAATCCACATGGCAATTGTATACAAGGTAGGCTAGCATGCAATACTAATTCTCAAACCCAAATGTCCACAAGAATGAATGTGTCCCTCGTCACACGAAGTAACGAGACTAAAGTATGAAATATCCCGACGGGCGGTGTCTACTCCTATAGCGCTATATTTGTTAAGTTGGGGCTAGTTAAGTTAATGACAAAAGCATGCATGAATCTAGCATGAACCTAAGCATACCAATAAACATGTATAACGGATTGAGTGTATAAAACATGTTGTGTATGTGTGTTTTGTAAGTTTAACATGTTACAACCCAAATTGTGTAAAAAGGGAAATGGGTCAAGTGTACTCACGGTTTTGCAAGCATCCACTTAAGTATTCCGTGAAGGGTTTGGAGAGTTGGAGGAACACTGAGTTATCTTGAAAGTCTTGAACTTTCTTGATTGAGAGTGAGCTTTAGAGAGAGAGAGAGAAGTGTTTGAGGTGTGAAATGAGGGTGGGAGGAGGTGGGTATTTATAGTTGAGGTTTGGGGTTGAGTTAGGTGAGTATTAAATGCAAGAAACACTATCCAACAAACACACTTTTGCCCAATCCATGAGCTAGAAACAAGAATTTGCGAATTATGCCATTTTTAGTCCTTGAACTTAGTTTATCTTTCATTTCAGGCTATAACTTGTCATTTTTGCACGTATTTAAGTGTATAACGTATATGTAAGTATTTTTTGAGTATCAAGTATGGATGTATGAGTATTTGCACGTATAACAAGTATTGGTTTGTATGTAAACACGTATTAAACGATTGAATGTATGTATGACAAGTATATACCAAGTATGAATTTTTATTACGATCAAAGTCTTGGATTACAAGATTGGGGAAAAGAAATACGAATGCGATACGAATACAAGTTTCTATAAATAGAAATACGATTACACTTTCTAATTAAGTAAAGTACGAAAAAACGAGGCGTTACAGTTTCATCATTGGCGCCCACCGCACTTTTTACAACCATTTTCATCTCTTTTCTTTCGAAACAGCTATTCAATGGCTGATCCGAACTCTTCCTTTTCAATCGTCGATGAACACACTCCGTTTGGTATAGTGACGGACAACACACCAGATTACTTTGCAATCTCTTTAAATTTCGATGACAATGTGTGCAATCTCATATTACTATAGTAATGGTCAACGTAGATGGAAGTGTGAGACAAATATCATATTTTGAGAAATTCCATTTACCTAGTAGGGTTATGAGACAATATGGCATGTTTCAAGGGAACCATTAAACCGTAAAAATATTGACGTAAAAACCTTGAACCACACGTATGTATTGCAGCGTGTTAACTCATAAAATCTAGAACGAATCGTAAAACGATAATTTTTTAAAAGATGTAAAGTATATAAGACCAAAATTGAAAGTGGAAAAGTGTTACGGTTAAAAATAGAAAATGTTTGTAAAAAATGTATAAAAGATGAGTAGTATAGGGTTAAAAGTGTAAAAAATAAAAGGTATGGGGTTTATCTAAAAGATGAAAAGGGTTAAAAGAAAAAAAGTATAATACATATATATATATATATATATATATATATATATATATATATATATAATAAAGATTAAAAAATGAGTAGTGTTTTTGTAAGTAGAGAAATTTTTGTGAATTAATATAAGGCTAACTAATATAGGGATAATAACAAATAACATTTATTTTATAAGATAAAAACTTCAACATCCAGACTGTTCTTTAGATATGCTTGTTTTTATAAGATAGAAGTTCATGCTTTATGAAATTGCTGTTACATGTAAGTTTTTTTATTTTTAGTGGATTCACTATTACCAATACCGAACTGTAACACTGCAAAGTAACCCAAAAATGAGCGTACAATGCTTGAGTTCGCTACTTGGAAGGAACAACTCACTTGGCTTTGTTATTGCAAATAGCGAGCTCAAACAATGGCACAAAAGACTGTATTTGTCTCTATTTTAATTTACTGTTCCCTTTGGCTAACTTATTTAGATCATACGGAGTGGGTGTGTGACTAGGCGTGGTGGCCTCTCCATGTCGTGCATACCAACTCGTGAACGGCATGGAGTGCGGCGTGCGGTTGGGTGCAGGGAAAATTCTACCGGCGTGGAGGAGCTTTGCGTGACGACGTGGCAACGTTTTTATTGGCTTTAGGTTACAGCCGTTGCCCCCCGACGGTTAAATTAAAAAGAAAATACTTTAAAAAAAGTTAACTTCTCCTATATAATCAAGTCAATTCTATCGTTTTTATCTTACAAAAACTCTCATTTTCTCTCAACTTTCTTCAAATATTTTCTTCAAAAATTTATTAAAAATGGCAACAATTCCATGGACCGAAGAAGAGGACATCGCGTTTGGCATGAATCTTGGGTCGAAGCGCTTACCCACCATACGCCTCGTAATCGCTCGGGTCCGTTTTGGGGACGTATTTACCAACAATTTTGTATTCATAGGGGTGATACAACCCAAACCGTGGATGCACTTTCTTCGCGTTTTAGGACTATTTGTTTGGATAGTGAAAGATTTGAGACGGTGCACAACGCTGTGCAAAATAATAGTGGTGACATTTCGGAAGACGACGCCATACAAGTCTCCTTCATTACCTACAGGCACGCGTACAACAGTGACTTCAAATACGTTTGGGCATGGCAGATAGTTAGTGTTTAATTGTATTTAGGTTTAACCTTTACTTTAATTATGTAATAGTTTTTTACGTTATTTCGTGTGTGTTTTTTAGTTTATTTTTGTAATTTATGTAATGTTTTTATTTTTATATTATGTACTTTTTTATTAATGTTATTTCTTTAATTAGTATTTATGTTTCTGATTAATTAAATTTATTAGATTTTAAATATAAAATAATAATAAGAAGTGTGACATAACGTCACCCTTTCACGCCCCATCCTACTTCTCTTTTTTTGTATCACGCTACTTTTGTGATGTGTGCTGATGTGGCTTAGGGGGAAGGGTCACTTGCCCTTCCTACCCTAACATCTTCCAATCACGTTACCTAATCTATCCTAAACTACCTAAATTGGTGACACTACTACTCTTTATCCTTTTTCTTTTACTTTTTTCTATTAGAAATAAATTAAGACATAAATTATTAACATATAAATAATTAATACATTCATAAAAATTAAATTAATACATTCCTAAAATAATTAATACATTCGTAAAAGTTTAAATTAATACATTCGTAAAATAATTAACAGATAAATAATTAATACACATATGTTATTGTTGAAAAATAATTTCTCCCAAAAATCCTCGTGTTTATATGTTTAATTCCACCACCAAAAATCCATCAACCCTCCAAAATCAACAACCCTCATCAATAGGGCTAAGCAATTTACGGTTCTGAACCGTTAGAATCGGGGAACTGAAACGGAATCGTCAAATCCGAACCGTATTGTTGTATTTAGGGTCCGATTCTAGTTCTTAAAATTGAGAATAAATGGTTCTTGGTTCGGTTTCGGTTATAACCGATGAGTCCGTTTAAAGAATCACTAGAACAGGTTTAGATTTAAAATTTAAATAATATATTTAAAACCCTACTTGATTATTTAAACTTTAAGTAGTATATTTAGAAAAATGTTTCTAGGATTAAAGAATATAAAAATAATTTTTATATAATGTTTGAATGAAGTTTTAAGATGGTTAACCAAAAAGCGTTTAGTCGATTTTTGATTTTTTTACATTGTATGCTTACATTATGGTTTGAAACATTTTATTGCTACTTTTACTTTGATTGTTTGAATTTCAGATTTTGCAACTTTTAGTTATATGTTTTAAATGGTTTAATTGTTTATATTTTGTTGTTAGTTTTAGGATTTAATTGACAACTGGTTATGGCGAGAAATGTTTAGCCCAGTTTCGAACCAAACCGAAACCGTTAAAATACGGTTTCGGTTCCGATTCTTATATTTAGCATTAAACGGTTTCGGTTCGGTTCTGAACCATTGCACACCCATACTCATCAGCAAGTACCCTCCTCAACCCCTACCCGTTGAACCAGCGATTGTGTAACCCGAGCGGGTATAGAGTACCCGTTTGTAAAAGTTTAAGTGGCCCGCCCCCTAGAGGCTTAGCTTGTACTATTATTTTGGTAGCTTTTACATGTTATCGTTTGTCTATGTGTTCATAGGATGTGTTATCTACTCCTATTATACGGCTATTAATATTTAATAACTTATCAATACTTTATTTTAGCACTCTATGTTTCAAGCGTTGTATATATGTGTACATTTTTTTTTTGTTTTAGCCATATGTTATCAATTAAATTTCTTTATGCAGATATGATCTTTGACGCAGACCGTCTCATCGGAAGTAGGTTCTTTATGCATAGCAATAAAGGTAAATCTTGCTTACATCTCACATTACAAAATCCTACCAATAACTTGACTATAGATAAGGTTCTATTGATTATGATAGTTGTTGTATTCAATTGTCAATTTATTAAATAAAATATGGTCATATAATGATCGTCATAATCATGGATAGTTAAGGAAATTGTAATTATACTTATGCTAATAATAAGATTGACCACTAGAAGGGGAAACAAGAATTAAATGAGAATTAAATAAGGAAATGACAAAAGTGTTACATTCACTACATTCTATCCACAATTTCTTTACCCCGGTCTAAATTATAAAATGACGCTATGTTAACTTTTTATAGAAACGAAAAACATAATAAATAAGTGTTTGTGAATAAGATAAAAATAAAAACAGTAGAAGGGATGTAGGAGAATTTTTTTTTTTAAATGAGATACATTTTAAAATTTTAAGCTAAATTATAGAGTAGAAAAAGACGAAGAAAGTGTAAATGCTCTTATGATAGTTTGAAATGTTAATACAAAAGTTACTCTCATATTCTATATTGCAAAATTTAATGAAAACATAAGTTACGAATCATGATTGCATAATTGGTTTACATGTCAGGTTAGACCATCCCTAGTTAATGGTGGTATGAAGTTACCCGTCCAATCCTTAGGACATAATAAAGTTACCCGTCCAATCCTTAGGACATAAGAGAACTAAATTGGTAAATGTACATATTTAATGTTCGCTCTTAAGAAAATTAAATATTTTCCAACTATAATATTGTGTGTGGTTCTAAATATTCTGAAAATGAGGTGTATATATCATGTAATTTATTTAAATACTCTAAATAAGTAACATCTTTAGGCATAGAGAGTTATATCTTATGCTTTAGAAGTTTTTTGAAAAAAAAACTTGAATTTTTTTTACTTTTAATCAAAAATTTATACCGTTGGCAATTTTAGCCCCACATAATTTGTTTTCTTTTTTAATTTTACCCCAAAATTTCTCATTATTGGCAATTTAAACTCACAACTTTTTACTTTCAAGTTTTGTCCAATATACTTTTCATCTTTCGTAAATTTCCGTTTTACGTTTTGTTCTAAATTTTTCGAGTTAACACGACGCAACAGACATGTGTGGTTCAACGTTTTTACATCTATTTATTACTGTTTGACAGGTTCGTCGCAAAGTGCAGGTCCAAGGTTGAGTCAGTGCTGGTGTTCGTTGGAGGTGGTCTGACATTGGTACTATTTGGCATGGTTTAACGTCCCACCGTAACGCGGAGGTGCTTAATTCTAGTTTTTATCAAATTTGCAACTTGAATTTTGTGTCATATGTGGTTTAGACGATAAATTGCAAGCACATTTGTAGTATTTAACCTTTCATGACAACTTTGTCCGCTTTGCGCATGAGGAGCTTAAGGATTGGTTCTTAGTTGCCAGAGTGAAAACGTCCCGGGAGGTTGTCTTAATGGATTGCTTCTACCAAAGATCTTGGGCAAATCAAAATTATTTTGTAGATTGGATTTCACTTGACTGTATACGATTTCATTGGGTGTACTTGGGAATATATTAAATAAAAATATATAAATAGAAAAAGCTCGTTTAAGCATATGAGCCAGTTCAAGCTCTATATGAAGCAAAAGATAAAAACTCTTGTTTAGTTCTAATTGCCTCCTCAACTTCAGATTAAAACTGAACTAAGAACAAGATTATTCAAAGCTCGGGCTTGAGCTTGTTGATTAAATGAGTCTTGATAAAAACTCAAGCTCTTTTAAGCTCAATTCAAGTCAAGTTTTTAACCTATGCTTGTGTTTTTTATTATTTCATAAGGTATCTTTCAGTTATAGTTTACGATTCATAATTAATCACAAAAATTTCCAAATATAACTCAAGTCAAATCTTGAATTGTTTATTTTATTGGATAGTAGGGGACAAAAAAAAAGCCTAGGTTTTATATGGCATTTTGAGTGCAACACTTTTTAAGGCAAGAAAGTGGGCACAAGGATGACAGTTTGAAATAAGAAGAAAACACTGATAATTGGGGTAACCTACAAACCTATAAAAAATGAAGCCATTGATACCAACATTATAAATCAAAATTGTTCACCTTCTTTCGCTGATTTTTCCCATGAAACTTGTATACAAACTAATATCTCTTTTATAATATATTATTTTACTATTCATCTTTTTTACTATTACAGGCTTTACTTCTATTTCGACCCAAACATACTCATTTTAGACTTATTGTTTTCCTTTTACGTTTTACGTCTCCTATATAAACACGTTTGAACTTAAAGAAACTAGTCTTGCAACTGTAGATATAAGAGCATTCTCAACGGATGGTCCGTTGGGGGTGGTCTGCTCAAACAAATCAAAGCAAGTGGTCCAAAACCGTTGTAGGAAGTGATTTGGTGAGAGGGGGTCCGGTGGAGCGGACCAATTTGGTTTGGAAGGAGTGGAGACCACCTATTCACAATTGTTTTTAGTGTAAAAGTGGGTAAAAATGAGGTGTGATATGAAGGTTTGAAATGATTTATTGTTGAAGAAAAAAGTAAGGTTTAAAGTCGTGATAATTTGTAATAATGTGACAAGCTGACTAAGGTGGACCACGCCTACTGTTGTTTTTGCTCTAACAAATACTTATCATGAGGCATCACTATTAAACATAAATTTAGTCAAACTAAATCATTTTAAGTGAAAATTAAAAAATGACATTTTTATACAATTACACGCTATTAAGAAGGTAAGGATAAATTATACCTTCATATCGATCCCTTTATATAACATTGATTTGTGAAATCATTTTTATTATCATAAATGGTTTAAAAATTCAAACATGAGTAGCATTCGGTTAATGTCTTTTAAGAGATATTTTCTGCCACATCAGTATCATAACACGTCTTCAAAAATATTTAATAGTTAACGTCCCTTAATGCCCTTTTAATTATTATTTTTCAAAATTTTTTCTTCTTATTTAGCTTTATACTATAAATGTCTCTGCCATTTCACACCCCTATAATATCTAGAAGTCAATGTTAACAACATTATCAAACCTTTTAAACCTCTATAATATTTATTAAGTATGCTGTTAAAGTATGTTACCTTACACATGAAGTAAACATCTGACATTTTTTTTGAAAAAAGTAAAGTAAAAGCTGGGCATGTATATTTCATGACACTTGTAATTATACATGACTATGTGTACATAAACTGTATACTTCAAATATATTATAGATATATATATTATATTATATTATATTATATTATATTATATTATATTATATTATATTATATAAAAATTCTAATAATTTCTAATAGACGTCATTGTTCGCAGTCTCATTTTTTTATTTCTATTGGTCGTTTCACCTTACAAATAATTTGCCTGCACTGGTTCTCAGTTAAAAAAACTTAACATAGTTCAGTTTATTTTTCCGAGTTACAAACTAATGTTCTAGATTTGATCAATGAGATCGTCATTGATCAACTACTTGAAGATGCTCCAAACGACGAAAACGATGCTTCAATTCGGGTGTTTAAATGTCCAATTAACAAAAATTAAAGCCGTTTGGAGAACCGTTTCGAGGTATGTTTTACATCAATCGACTCATATCTTCGTTATAATCAAAAGTCCTAAAACATTATTTTGTAATTCGAAAAAAAAAACCTTAATTGTGTTAAGCTTTTTCAGCTAAGTACTGATGAATGCAAAATATTTAAAAGCTTAAATTGTCCATGAAACTGCCTATAACCGATAACATCTACTAGGAATTATCAGAATTAAATAACAAGAAAGCAACATGAAAATTTGCCTCGTGTACTAAATTATATATACCATTCATTCAGGATTAAATAAAAGAAAAACTAGAAAAAACTATCACAACTGCTAGCGCTGTTACCTTACACATGAAAACTATTTTTTATGTATTTATAAAAAGTTAACAAATAGAAATTATTAATGAAAAATCAAATCAAACAAAAAATAAAAGAGGAAAAATGCATATTTTTAAAAACTTTAAACTTCGCCACGTGTCACAAAATGATTGGTAACAAAAACAAGTTATTAGTAACAAATCAAATTACACAAAAATTTTCAACGATCTCTAGATAAAGTGGTGGAAGACTTGCATTTTCTCTTGCAAAATGCAGGTTCAACTTCCACTGAGTGAGGCACTCGTGGGCAATGATAGGAGACCCAGGGAAACATGGGTTTGATCCTTGAGCCAAACGAGTTTTACTAGTAATTTCATCGTCGTGCATACGGACGTGCGGGTTACTGGGTTTTCCCCGAAATTGATAGTGAACTCGAGTTACTCTCGAAGTACACCGTTTCGTCTAGTGGGTGCCCCGAGAGTGCTCGTGTGTTGATTATGTTGGCCGTTAAAAAAATCAAACAAAATTAACAGTCATGTGGGTTTGAAATCAAGAGTGTCACATTAGCACGTCAGATCATTTCAAACTTCAATCATTTCAAAGTCCAAAACTATTTTTTCCTTAGACTATATTGAGGGTTTGAAAATTGGGCTTTATTCAACACATGGAGGATACATCAGTGCATGTTAGAAACGGGGCATGGTGCAAGAAAGAGGGGCGTGGAAGGGTGGGCGTTATTCGACATGTGGCACATCGTTTTTGTATTATTTTTATCATCTAAAACTATATATTTTTTAAAATACCTGTGTAAATAAAAAAATACATATTTTTGTTTTCACATAGATGATTCGGGTGGTGTAGGTTAAACTTCCGGTACGATTTGGGTGTAGTGGGTGCTTGAGATAGAGGAGTGAGCGGTTGTTGAGCTTGCATTTGATGTGGAAACATAAAAGATAGGTTTGAAAGTATATGGTCGTACGCCATTATGCTTGGATCGAAGTTGCAGACCGGTTGAGACCCTTGAGGCGAAGTGGTGTTCTATACTTCGCCCACACCATAGGGGTTGTTCGGATCGAAGTTGCGGTTGTGTCGATACATTATTTTTTACAAAAAAAGTTGAGAAGTTTTATAAAAATGAAGGATGAAATGGAGTTGGGTAGAAGAAAGTAAGGTGAAAAAAATGTTGAAAAGTTTGAGTTTATTATATAGGTGGGTTAAATTAATTTTTTAATTGAAATTTTTTTAAATTGTGCCGTTGGGGTCCAACGGCTATAAGCCACCCCAATTAGCACATGCCACATTAACCCACAAACCACCTCCAGCCGGTGGAAAACCCCAAGTCAAACATAAACGCCATAGACAACGCCGTTCTCGAAGTAGTGTGTGTAGCGTGGTGTAGCATTAACGCCACAAAACCACGCCCACACCATGTGATCTTAAGTTATAAACCATTCAAACATCCATATCATTTTCCAACTCATCCCCTACTTTTGCTTATCATTAACTCATCCCCTACTTTTGCTTTAATTTAATATGTATTTAATTTTTCATAAATTTATTTTAATGTTTTGTTATTTATTTATTTATTATTTTTTATTAAGAAATTATAATAAAAAACATAAAGATATATTAAATAAAGAACTTTAAATAACAAAGTAATATATAATATTTCTAACAATTATATTTTCAGTCAACTTCTTTTTTAATGACTATTTTTAGCGGCTTCTTTTAATGTCTATTTTCCAATGCATATAAGTTTAATTCATTTTCCAATCCACATTTGTACTTCTTAATTCGTTCCAAAGACAATACTAATTAAAAATATGTGTGGCGGTTATTCAAGTGAAGTAGCGAGACCTTTGAAACTTAGACGTTCATCTCCTCAATCTTCAAATCCCGCCCCGTTAAACCCTTCATCGTCAAATGCTCAACTTTCAAGGCCTAGACGATCGTCCCGTCGAAGTTTAAATCCTTCAACTTCAAACTCTTTTCCTTACGCAGTCTATCTTCCTCCACCCTTAAACCCTTTTCCTCAACTAGTCTACTGTCATCCACCTTCAAACCCTTCATCGGGAATCCCCTTTTCTCTAAAGCAGATGGAAATCCAAATCCTTTTACAGACGAGGAGTTGAACTTGGTGTATGACTACACCATAACTCAACTACAATGAGACTCAAACCAACTTGACTACATACCCTCCTGTGACAAACATTCGTCCAACAAAAGTCGAACCCAGCTTGGCTGAAGAGCCCGAAACCAACCCGGGTGAGGAATACATACTTAGGTTGGACAAAGAAACGATTTACCCATCTTCCAAAGACTCCGAACACGGTTATCGAGACAAGAGGTTGGACGACCATTATAGTGATCGTGACGTGTCATTTACTAAGTCTTTCCTAGGTGATTGAGACTAAAGTAATTAGGGCTTATGCGTGTTAAATTAGGACTTATTATGTTTAATTAGGTTTATGTAAGATTTTTAATTTTTTATATTTTTTTAATATAATTTTTTATAGTTTATATAATATATATTATATATATTATATATATATATATATAGGGTAGGGTTAATTTGAGAACCACTCTTATTGCGAGAACCACGAGAACCAATGTGAACACAAAAAATACCTAAAAAACACACAATTTTTTTAATTTTTTTTAAAATAGCTATATTTCGTCACTAAAAAAATGTTTTTCGAGTAACAATTACGAGGACATGTGCATATGTATCATTTCTTTGACAAATTCCATAATACATTACCAGTATTAGACAATTGCACTTTTATTTACACTACCATCCGTAAATACACTAATTTTTACATTACCAATATTAAAAATGCATACGTGCATCATTATGTATAACCATGATATAATGTGTTTTGGTACAAAAAAATTATGATTTTGAATGATGAAGTAGGCCCATATACATGTTTTTGGTTAGTTATATCTACTGGTTGATGGTTTGGTTACATTTGTCACTTTATAATGTAATATGTTGTTTGGATGGTATGAATGTTGTTGACGTACATGTGCACAAAGTGAAAATATTATACATATTGGTAATGGTATTGTATTATGGATGGTAGAAGGTAACGGTAGTGTATTATGGATGGTATAATAGATGAAAGGGAAAGTGTATTTAAAGTAGTATACCAAAACTCGTTATATCATGTTCATACATATAGATGCATATGTGCATTTCTATCATTGGTAATATAAAAAGTTGTGTATTATGGATGGTAGTGTAAATGAAAGTGCAATTGTCTAATATTTGATATATTATGGAATTTGTCAAAGAAATGATACATATGCACATGTGCATTGATAATTGTTACGAATTTTTTTAGTGACGAAATATAGCCTTTTTTTAATATTAAAAAAGAAATTTGTGTGTTTTTTTTAGGTATTTTTGATTGTGTTCATATTGGTTCTCGCGGTTCTCACAATAAAGGGTTGTTCCTAATGGATCTTATCATTATATATATTACACACACACACACACACACACACACACATTATATATGGTGGGGTTCTAGAGTGAACACTAGTGTATTTGCGAACTGAGTGAACAAATCCTGACCATTGATTTACACACGTGTATGGCTAGGATTTTATCATCAAATCGTAAAATACACAAGTGTATTCTATCATACACACATGTATGGATAGAATTAGTTCGCTCTGTTCACTAATACACTAGTGTTCATATTTGAACCTAATCCTTATTATATATATATATATATATATGTGGGGTGGTGGTGGGTTCATATACAAAGTGTGTTTTTTTCTAAAAAGTATAAGAAGTGATCATGACCATTAGATTAGGTAATTGATGGATAAGATTAAATGAGTGGTAAAATTGTAACCAACTCCTACCCTATATATATATGTAGTGAACCTAGTGGTTTTTGTGAACAAGATGAACCAATCTAGACCATTCATTCTTTTTTGTTTTTACAGATTAAAAAATAAATAGAAAGGGTATAATAGTAAAATTAAATGTTTTCTCTCTCGAATTATACAAATGTGTATGAAAAAATATATATGATAACAGTGTATCTTAATTGTTGTTTACAAAAAACAAACAGTCACTATACATACGTGTATAAAACCAACTACTCGTCTAATTATACACATGTGTATAAAAGACAAATAATCATTATACACATGTATATAAACCTCAAATTGTTCAACGAACAACAAAAAGTCACTATACAAATGTGTATAAACATAAATTGCTCAACAAACAACAATTATACACATGTGTATAAAATACGAACAGTCACTATACATAATCGACATATTTAATTTTTTAAATTAATAAAAAACTATGGCCATGGTTGTGAAAAAATATAAACTCATGATAAGGTTATGTTCATTTATAAATTATGGAGATAGTTTCTTTAAAGTCAAAAAAACAATTAAGGAAATAATATATTTTTTACTTCCTATAATACCCTTTTGAATAAAAAAATAAAAAAAAAGTCAACAAAATGAGTGATCTAGATTGATCCATTTAGTTCACAAATAAGGGAGAAGTTTACGGATGAACCTAATCATATATATATATATATATATGTGTGTGTGTGTGTGTAGTAAAGTGCAATTTGCCACTCTTATGATTTGGTGCAGATTGCATAATGATACTCTATCTTTCACTTTTGCATAATGAGGGCCTGATGGTGAGCATTTCATCACCCCTTGCCCCAGAACACATTATCAACTGTTTATAATGATGTTAAAAAGACTATTTTGCCCTTCTTTTTATATCAAATTGAAACTCCCTCCAAAATCAATATTTATCACCTTTAAGTTGAAGGTTTGACTTTAATAAGTCAAATTACTCAAACCTCATTAACCCATTCTATTGTTTTGACTTTAGAAGTCAACCATGTAGTATAATTCAGGTTCTACATTAGAAGTTAACCAAATAAAGTTGCAGGTTTGACTTTAATAAGTCATATTACTAAAACCTAATTAACCCATTCTAATTAAACTTTGACTTTAATTGGTTAAAGCTAATTAACCTAAATCAGTTTGGACTGAAGCTAACAATTTTAGAAATTGCACTAATAAGTCTGCACATATGATGGACCAACTACACTAAAGTTGTGTCCAATTGCGCTAATCACCAAATCAATCTGTATCCAGTTGCACTAAACCAAATGTACCAAACCTACACCTAATGACCTGCACTAAATGGATCAGATACACATATATCTATTGCCTACTATTTATTCATCAAATGGATCAAATACACATATATCTATTGTCCACTATCTATTCACCAAACCAAGTACCTAATAACCTTTACTAATACACAAACTCAGACACACTATCATCATCAAATGATTAACAATTATGAACCATGAGCATCAACATCACAATGTGAACATATTTATACATCTTCATCAAACAATGAACAATTATGAAACCATAATCATCATTATCATCACACTGTGAACATACAGCATCACCAAGTGCAGTGAAGAATTATGCAACCATGATCATCATCATCATTATCAAAATGTGAACTTATTTATACATCATCATCACGCAGTGAACAATTATGAAACCATGATCATCATCTTCATCAAACTGTGAACATATTTATACATCATCAAGCTGTGAACAATTATGCACATAATCATCCTCAATATTTATACGTATCCAACTGTGACAAAGCATAATTATACATATCCGATTTAATCATCCTCAATAAACATCATCATCATCATCATCATCATCATCATCAAACCATGATTAATATTTAAACATATCCAAAGCATAATTATACATATCAAGTTTAATCCTACTTAATTTAATAATTATACATAACAAAATATCAACTTAAGCAAATATCAAAATAAGCATTCTTTAATTACACATAAGTTGATAATCTGAAGCTTAATCACAATAACCAAGCCAGCATTACACTAGTCTTGGTGAAGGTGGATGAGGCTCTATTCTGGTGATGGTGGTGGTGATGTCGGACCGAAATAGGGGATCATCGCATTCGTGCTCTGTTGTTGTGATGGGGATGGTGGAGGTGATTGTTGGGGGTGATGCAGGTAACACCACTACGAAGTTGAAGGATAAATTGTTCAAGCAGTACAGAACCACCCTGGCTAGAACCACTATGCAGTGGTTCCGAGTCTCCATGACCATTCTCCAGCTACAATCGAATACATCACACACAAATAACCACATTATCGATCCTAATTTTGAATCAAATGAGGGTAATCTTTGTACATTAAAATGTATAGTGGACTGAAATAAAAGCATATTGAAGTGAAATGTAGTTAATGTACATACCACAGACTGAATTGTTTTGAACCTCTATAGTAAACTCCATGTTCGTGGTGCTTTTTGGCTGAAACGGTGGCCAGAATGATGATGTTTGCCGGAGGATTTGGTGTTCGTAGGTGGAAGAGGAAGACAGAGACTGTTTATTAAAGTTTGGGGTGTTAGAGAATGAAGTACTAAAGATAAAAATGTAGGATTAGGGTGGTTAGGAAGCTTCATGTGTGAAAAGACAAATATAACTCTAAACTAACAGTCCATATAAAGGTACGAGGCAAAGGGTAATGAAATGCCCACCTCAAGGTTTCATCACGCAAAAAGTGAAAGATAGAATGTCATTATGCAATCTTGACCAAATCAAAAGGTGGTAAATTGCACTTTACTCTCTCTCTCTCTCTCTCTCTCTATATATATATATATATATATATATATATATAGGGAAAGGATAATGAGAAAACTACTATTTGTGAGAAAACTCTATCTAACCATCACTAAATCCTAGTCCCTAAGAAATAAACTCTAAATCCAAAAAAACTATATCCTAAAACCTAAACCCTAAAGGCTAACGCCTAGAAGCTAAAAACCAAATGCTAAAACTAATCCCTAAACCCAACAAACTGAAAAACTAAACCCACAAATAATATATGAAAGAAAATGGATAAATTTTGTCAACTTGCCCCATATAGGTGATAAAACTTGAAGTGATCTATAAATAGAAGCACTCCATGTATATTGTTTCCTTTTATGCAATCACTAGTAGGGACCCTAAAGGGTACAAAGCATCATAACTCGCATACTCGCATCTCCGGGAATCGCTTAAGAGTCGACATTGTATTTTTGAACTCATGCATGTAATCAGGTACATGGGTAGCATGACGGATGACAGGTCGAAATGCGCCAATGTCAAGTCTGGTTCAGTCCACACTCAAGTGGCGGGGGTCATATAGATGCTCACAGACCAACAAGTTCGGTATGGTGGGAGCTAGTTGGCATGAGCCATCTAGGCGTGTGACTATCTCAAAAAGCGTGGTGCAGGCACAAAATGATGTCAAGCACAACTTTGACTAACCACATGCAGACAGGCTACGTGGCAAGCCTTCACATGACTAGCGTGACTTATTGAGCCTAGTGCATGACTGGCAAATCATGTCTTAACGGGTTTAACAGGTCGCCGATGATGCAAACAACACAAGTTAGAAACATGAATACGACTTGTATAACTACTTTAGATTCAATTCTATAACACAGTTGTATGTTTGGAAACCAGACGAGTTGGATAAACCGGACGATCAGACGTCATCCGCTCCAACAGTGTACTCCGTCTTCTTGTTGTGTTTGGAAACCAGACGAGTTGGAGATGCTGTTAAGTACCATTCATAACACATCTAAATTAATATTATATTATATTTTTCACGCGTTACAATAGGAATGGAACTTACTACCATTCATAATCTAAATTAATAGTATACTAGTGGGATTACCCAACGATGCTAGGAATTCGGTTTCGTTTAGTATAATTCGATTTATTACAACATTGTTACTGTATTAGTACTCGATATAATTTGCCACACCAATCGTAAATACAACTTTTTAACCTTCTTAAAAAATCTAACGGACACAAGTTATCAGGGAAAGCCGAAATAAAAAATGCCAAAAAAAGAAAGTTATGATATGGCCCAAAAAATACTGGCGCGTGATTTACACTTATTGAAAACCATAAAAGCGATTACATGTACGAGTTCCGATAACATCGATACCGGTACCGATGTGGCTACTGGTACAAGAAATCTCTACAGCTTATTATACCAAAAAATACTCTATTTTGTATACAACTATGTTTTCAACAAAATTTATATCGGAATGTTGAGAGAAAAGAAATTAAAATCAACCACACATTCAATTTTTTTATAAGTTAACTAACACAAGTTATTGAAGAAAAATCATATTAAAAAAAAATAACCGAGTCAAAGACATATATTAACTAAAGTATAAGGGTTGAAATTAAAACTAAAAGAATATCATTTTTATAATAAAGTTACAATCTATAATACATTATAAAAGTGGATGGACAAAGATGTAATTTACACAACATTCTAAGATGCCATTTACAACGTGTTATGCTTATGATACCTAATCCAAAGGATGATCATACAAATTTCTCCCTCCTAATCTACACACTCATCTTCTATCTTATCATTTTCTTATTTTTTTTTTGAGTTTACATCAAATAACATAAACTTATCAAATAAAAAGTAATATATCACGTGCTAAATAAAAAATTTTAATCCCCTTACATGTTTTTATGTTTTTGTGTTAATAAAAACGATTAAAATACATTATAATAGTAAAAATCTTTTTCTTACTGGAGGGGTATGGTTCTAAAAATTCCGCGTCCGCGCAAGGGACCATACCTCAACAACAACATACCACAAGAATAACCTTGCGCGCAATGCGCAACGATGCGCCATTCTTGGAACCAATAGGTTGCCTAACAAACCTTACGTGCAACGCGCAACGGTATTGCGACCTTGACACTAATAGGTCGCACAATGAACCTTGCACACTCAGCGCAACGGCAAGTTAGACCAACACATGTAGGTCACACAACGAACCTTGCTCACTCAGCGCAATGACAAGTTAGACCAACACTAATAGGTCGCACAACGAACCTTGCGCACTCAGCGCAACGATAAGTTAGACCAACACATGCAGGTCACACAACGAGCTTTGCGCACTCAGTGCAACGGCAAGTTAGACAAACCCATACAAGTCGCACAACGAACCTTGCGTACGTGGTGCAATGACAAGTTAGACTTAGAAGCGCAGGTCCCTTGACCTTGTGCGGATCAAACAACCCTCCAGCCGCGAAGTCTTAAAACCTTGCACAAGGATAAGACAAACATGAGAGCAACTCATAGTCTTGGGAACAAAAGGACTTAACCCCTACAACTCTACGCTGGCCAGAAAGCACTGAAAGCCACGCGGATGGGAAACACACAAAGAGGCGTTGGACTATATACAAGGGTACAAAGTGGCAGAGCTGTGACTCGATGGCCGCTCGGCAGGTTGTGTCAGACTACATCGCATGAACAGTAACGCATAGACCAGACTTTGCACCAACCATACTCACGCCAGTGACTGTCACACATTCTCTACTTTCGACTGATGACAGGTTTGACACCAGGGACAGCTGCCACGACACGTGGCACCATTCAACATCCGACAAAGCACACCTCCTTCTAGAGATCATTAATGATCGATGCAGAGGGACAGAACAGATATCCCTGATCGTCTGGGCCGGCCCCAAGGCCTATCAGCCCATCTCCTTACACACCTATCTTCGGCTATAAAATAAGGGTTATACCACAAGGTAAAGATATTCAGAAACATACGAGCTCACTTACTACTTACTTGCTATTACCTTGCAATCACAAATACTTATTCTCATGTCGGAGTGTGGTCATGGAGAAAAACCTCCCCCTTTCTCTCGTGACGAGACTAACGGCGTTGCTAGTTTTGTAGATTAGCTTGAAGTGAGATCACCCAGGAGAACGAACGAGGGATAACTTTTCATGTAGAAAAAACTAGGTTGTAACTAAGATATCTCTCGATACCACTCGGTTCAGTCCAGTGTTTCTTCGTTGGCGCCATCCGCTTTTTACTCACTCTCACATCCGTTTCCTCGTTTCGTTTTTTCTTAAAACCTCGCTTTCAAAATGGTTTATTTTCTATCAAACACACCACAAGGTCCTCGAGCGCAAGGCAAGAACCCAGTTCATGCCTCTCGACTCGACAGACAAGTGGAAGAAGTTTCTTCCAGGAATGCTGGTGCTCATCACGACTTCGGTCGTGTGAACGCCCCGATAACCCCCGAAGTTCAAATGGAGACTCCCTGTGTACCAATCACTTCAGTTTTGCCTCTGGGCAAAACGCCGATGTCTTGGTACATCAAGTCCCAACGGCTCTGAATGCCGTCTACGCGCAACTCTGTGCGCAAACCAACACTTCCGCTGGGCCGGTGCAGCCAGCTACTCACGTGCACGTTTCGCCTGCACTACGAGTACTCAGCTATGGCTCGCTGACTGGAGCGAGTGTCCCATCACAACTTCGTACACGAGAAACGAAGTATTCTCAGTCGCTACCTAAACATGAGTCTCACACTCATAGGCGAGCATCCATCCACTCACGATTGGGTCCGCGTCCTTTAGAGGGGCAGGACACACTGCGTGAGGAGGACCGAACTTATGGCGGGGTGATAGCGTCAGTGTGTTTCACCAGCTGCCAAAACATCATGCTGCTTACAGATCTGCGCCACGGGCTGTTTACAACCCGGAGGCGGAGTACAATTATAACCTGATCTACAGGCCGGCTGAAGCAGCCGAACACTCAAAATTCATCAAGGAGATCATTCTCGCACCACTGGAGCGCGCAAAACTTCCTCAATGTGGGAAACTACAATGGGTTGATGGACCCAGATGATCACCTGCGCCTGTTCACCTGCGCAAGACTAATCGGAGGCTGGACACTACCCATGTGGTGTCACTTGTTTGTTCAAACTCTCATAGGCGTTGAGCGCCTATGGTTTGATAACTTACCCACGGGTAAGCTTGCGTCATGGAACGACCTCAAAGACACGATCCGGACACACTTTAGCCAACAGCGGCGTTACGCCAGAAACTCCTTTGACGTCATGAACATCTGGCGGCGTGACGACGAAAGTCTCGAAGACTTCATTAACCGCTACAATAAAGAGGTATTGGAGATTGGGGATGTGCATGAAGACCTTATTCGTGCACAGTTCAAGTACGCTGTCCGCTGCGACGAGATGATCAAAGTCTTGTCAGGAACTACCGGCCTCCCAAAAAGTTGGGAGAAATTAATGGCGGCAACAAAGGTCTATGCGCAGACGCAGCGCAACCTAAATAACAGCAAACCTCCCCTACCCCATTACCGTCCCCAAGACATGGCAATAGATTTGGGAAGAAAAATAAAAGAGTTGGAGGGAATCTAGCCATAACCCTCCATACTCACCGGTCGACGCACGCGCGACCATCAATAAGATTGCTACCTAGAGAGCAATCAAGCAGGATAATCGCTATCGTCAGTGGACACCACTGACGAAAACACAAGTGGAGGTACTCAGCACCGAAGATCACCAATTCAACCAACCGCCGCCGACGCGCAATAAAAAAGGTCAAAACCCCAACCTTTTTCGCGAATATCACAAAGATATAGGGCATACAACCGACAACTGCATCTCCTTTCGCATGGAGATCGAAAATGCGATGAAAAGTGGGAAACTCACCCACTTACTTTAAAATGTGCGCAAAAAGGTGTGCCAGATAACTCGAGGCGGCAAAGGCCCGAGTAACAAGAAGTTGAAGTCTGTTCTTATGATCCAAGGTGGACCGTCGCAAGCGCGACCATCAGAAGAGTTGCACACCTCATTGGCGCGAGCAACAGGTCATCTTCCCCGTAGTCCCCGGGGGCCCGCAAGAGGACCGTCCGGTCGTGATAACTGACATATTTGGCCACTATCGCACTGATTACATGTTCATAGACCCCGGGAACTTTATGGACATCATATATGAATAGTGCTTCCAAAATTTGGACCCTGAAAACAAGGCGTGCTTGGAGCCGGTGGATTTCCCACTCACTGGTTTCTACAATGAAGCCGTCTTCCCGCTGGACCAAATCTCATTTCCAGTGACTCTTTCCGATGGGCGACATTCGCGCATAGTCTTGGTCAATTTCATGGTCATGCCCGCGACTTCGCGCCATGACATGTTACTGGGCTGGCGCGACCAAAGAGAGTTCAACATGACCACTTCCACTCCTTATGCTGCTTGCGGTTTTCCAACAGAAACGGTGAGCCAGAAAAGTGGGTACTAAACAACAAGTACCCGGAGCAAACAGTGTTGTTAGGACCCGCCATGACCCCCGTAGTCAAGGCGCGGTTTAAAACAACTTTTGTTCAACAACGTAGATATTTTCTCCTGGTCACCAGCGGATATGACATGGGTACCGAGGGAAATTGCTAAGCACGCGCTGTACACATTCCCTTCAATTCAGCCTATCGTTAAAAAAAAGCACAGCTTTGGTCCTGAAAAGACTCGCACACTGAACGAGCAAGTTCAGGAGCTCCTCCAAGCCGGTATCATCCGAGAAGTACGCTATCAGACATGGGTAGCCAACCCAGTCATGGTCCAAAAGCAAACGGCAGTTGGCACATGCGCGTCTATTTCAAACATCTAACAAAGAATGTCCCAAGGACTGCTACTCTTTACCAGAAATCGACAAAAAGTTGGACTCCCTTGTTTCATTTAGATGGAAATGCTTCCTTGACTGCTACAATGGCTACCTGTCACACCCCGGATTTCCAATCCAAATCCATATGCCGGTGGGCCAGGGTGGGGAGTATCGTGACGTCAGTTGATAACATCATTGTCAATTAAACATAGCACAACGAAAGTCTTGGAGTAAAACTACTATTACAAACCGAATGTTCGAAATACAAAAATAATATACAGGCTCGTAATAGAAGATCCATAGGCGGATCATAAATTGTACATGGAAGGAACATAAAACAGACTTTGGGCAGATCTAGGATTTGCAAGATCCTCTATCACTACCGAGTACTTCCAGCCTATTTCCGTATTGTACCTGCAAGCTCAGTCTTTTGAAAATACGTAAGCTTTCGCTGGTAAATACACCCAACTGACTCATTTTGAAAACATTTCAAAAGTGTTTTAAGTGCGTATCAGCACAAAATCTTTTATAACTTGGGAAAGTTGACCATCCAACCTTGTTAACAGATTTACATGTTTGTCCATACATACAGGGCCCGATACGGAGATCGAGACATGATTAACGTACACACCACTTTGGACTCACGAAGGAGTCAATTCCTCCCAACCTTGTGGGAATGCATTATTGAGCGTCTATCGGGTGTATACCTACACCCCGCTAAGGTCGTGGCCATTTATATTGTAATGAGCCGAGGATATCTAGGACACGGTAGTTAACCCCTGATGTTTAAGTTATCAAATAAAACTGATTAAAACAGAATATGCAGATTTACTAGCCACAATTCGGCATTCGATTGATCCCATTCCCGACCAAGCGGTAATAATTTACCGTAACCCAAGCCCGTATAGGGTAAATAAGTCGAGAGTATTTACCTGAGCTAGTCTTCTTTTAATTTAATAACTCAGCCGTACAAAAAAGAACTAAGTGCAGATAGCATTTACCGGCAAGTCTCTAGTCTGGATTATGGCATAAACTAACCAATTAAATACTAACGGTCTTATTAAGTCATAGACTTAGACCGACTAGCGTACTTGATCAAACGTATGCCGCTAGATTAAACGATGATTGGATAGAATGTAGTTTAATCCCAACAAGTACCTTGACTTGTATAATACGGATAAACTATAAGCATTCTGGATTTTGAGACTTAAATGACAAGGTTAAACCCGTTTCGTTAATTTTCGTAAACTAGTTACATATACTTAACCGTACGCATATCAACGATATCGGATAACCGGATAAGTCATGGACAAGTTCTATATGCCATTATATTTTAAATAGTTGTAATATCAGTAGGATATCAACTTTTATGCCTGTTATAGTTTTAAAATGAAAGTACGCCTCATAAGGGCGTTTCGGTAATTTCATACCATATAAAAGGAACTTGAATATAATTTAATGTTATAACTATAAGTATTCTGGAAAAATAACTTATTCATTATATAATATCATTAGGATATTAATTATATGTGTAATTTATCTTTTATGACCAAACTATGCACCGAAGGGGCATTTTGGTTATTTTACACATAGTTTATAAATTGTTTGGGATTCTGAGTTTATAACATGTACCTACTGTAAAAATGTTTAAAATCAGTAGGTAACAAGTCTTGGTCAATTTTAATATGGTTTAAAACCATACTATGCGCCGAAACGGCGCTTATGTCGTAAAATGACGTTTATGCGACATTTTATTTAAACCGATGTTAGGGTCATATTAAAATGTTTTAGATATGTTATTTACTATAACATATCAGTAGGTAAAAGATTTACCTTGGAAAGATTTGATTAAAACCATTTTATGAGCCACAAGGGCTAAATCGTCATTTATCGACAACATTCAAGGACCTGCTTGTAAACTCAGTTTATAGTCTGATTTAACATCCCAAATAATCCTACTCATAATATTACATCAGTAGGAAACTCATTTTCAAGTTCATTATCATTTAAAACCTTGTTTTAAGCAAAAAGAGCATTTTAGTAAAAAATGGCATAATTGCGGAACTTGCGCATAAATTTGGATTCTGATTATAATCATGTAATATAACCTCAGAGGGTTATGCTATATTATGTTATGATCATAATGCAACTTTAGATCAGTAGGTAACTAATCTAAATCGGGTCAAAATTGAAAGTCAAAGCAGAAGTCAAACTTTACGACTTTTGGTTGTGAACCGACCCTAGAACTGAAATTGACGAGCAGAACATGTTCTAATAATTATTACCAACTTGTTTAAGTGTCAAAACAGGTTTCATGACATGCATAAGATCAATTTATGATTTTTCCGAAAAATGGCTTGTTTGACTTTTTAATATCGTAACTTTGACCCATCAATTGGTCTAGTTAACGTGATCTTCAGGAGGTGCCCTTTATAGGGACTAACACCTACCTTATTACGATCACTTAGCCATGTTCTTTATGAATAATGGCTAGACCATAATGGTCCTAACTGAAAGTCAAAGCATTTTTGTAAAACGCTTGACTTTTGGCTATAAAAGCCTATAAACGAAAATGCACAACGAAGGAACACTTACAAGAGGTTCCTAGGATGAAATAGAACTTAGTTGGATGCTTCTTTTAGTTAGGAACTTCCAGAGGAGGGAGAAGAGTTGTGAATAAGAAAGGTGCAAGTTTAAATGGTGGACTTGAACACCTATTTATAGTTGGAGAACTCAAAGGAGCTGATGCTAGGTGTTTAGGGGTGTAAGAGAGAGCTTACAAGTGTCCTAAAATGTGGCATAGCTGATTGTAAGTCCATAGTTTCGAAAAAAAATGGTTTTTGGCAATATGTTTAGAGGCCAAGCAAACTTTTTGCAGACACAGGCCTCTCACGCCCCGCGAGAGGCACAAGCCTTGCCGCTTGTGCCCCGCGAGCGCCCCATGGGCAGAATTAAAGTTTGTCACTTTTAGCCCCTCAACTTATTAACCCATTTTAAACCTTCTAAAACACCTTTTTAGTCATATTTAGCCCTCCGTAGCCAATATTTAGCAGTACCCGGGATTATGCCCGGACATTGTCGAGCTCTCGGTTTGTTAAAAGGTCACTCGGAGGTATAAATTAACATGTTGACACTTTTAATCCCTCCATTATCCAACTTTCACATATTTACAGAATTGAACCCTCTCGTCCAAACAAATGGCACATATGAGAGTTAGGACTTCACAAAGGATCACTCAGAGGCTTATTATAAGCATGTTGACATATCAGTCACTCAGAGGCTGGGCATGTTGACATATCAGTCACTCAGAGGCCAAGTTTTAAGCATGTTGATATATCAGTCACTCAGAGGCTAATGATTTAAGCATGTTGACATATCAGTCACTCAGAGGCTGTTATTTATGCATGTTGACATCGGACGGTCACTCAGAGGCTCAGTTTGAGCATGTTGACGCCTTTAGTCCTTATTGGTCTTTAATAGACTATATTTAAAATACAACACATGTCACTATACTATTGGACAATATTTTTATAGGGTGTTACATCCTCACCCCCTTAAAAGAAATCTCGACCTCGAGATTTTTTAAAAAAAAAGGGGGTACTTTTGTTGCATAGTGCACTCAACCTCCCATGTATACTCGGGACCTCTAGAGGCGTCCCATTTAACCTTTACTATAGGTATTAATTTCCGTCGGAGCTTCTTAACTTGTCGATCCTCGATCGAAATCGGTTTCTCAATGAACCTCAGGTTTTCATCAATTTGCACATCCTTGTGTGACATTGCTAGCGACTCATCGGCTAGACATTTCTTAAGGTTACTGATATGGAACACATCATGAATTCCACAGAGCTCCTTTGGCAATCTGAGCTTATAAGCTACAGCGCTGACACATTCGACTATTTCGAATGGTCCTATATATCTTGGGCTTAATTTGCCCTTCTTCCCAAAGTGCATCACACCTTTCTAGGGTGACACTTTTAACATGACTTTGTACCCGACTTGGAACTTAAGAGGTTTACGCCTCTTATCAGCATAGCTCTTCTGCCTGTCCTTGGCAGCTTTGAGACTATCACGGATTTGCACAATCTTTTCCGTGGTCTCTAGGACAATCTCTGGTCCTGATAGTTGAGCTTCCCCAACTTCTGCCCAAGACACGGGCGTTCTACATTTTCTCCCATACAAGGCCTCAAAAGGAGCAGCCTTGATGCTCGTATGATAACTATTATTGTAGGAGAATTCTATTAGGGGTAAGTGGTCATCCCAACTTCAACCTAAATTAATCACACATGCCCGGGCATGTCTTCCAATGTTTGGATAGTACACTCACTTTGACCATTAGTCTGCGGATGGTAAGCCGTACTAAAGTTCAATCTTGTGCCTAAAGATTGTTGGAAACTCTTCCAAAAATGGGATGTGTATCTAGTATCTCTATCAGATACAATAGATACTGGCACTGCGTGTAGGGACACAATCTTGTCCACATACAACTTAGCCAATTTGTCTGAATTATACGTTTCCTTTATTGGCAAGAAATGTGCTGACTTAGTCAGCCTATCCACAATGACCCAAATAGTGTCATTTCCACTTTTGGTCTTAGGTAACTTGGTAATCAAGTCCATAGTTACCATTTCCCATTTCCATGTTGGAATATCCAATTGCTGTAGAAGTCCTGATGGCTTCTGATGTTCGGCCTTAACTTGCGAACACGTCAGAACTTAGCTACATAAGTGGCTATGGATTTCTTCAAACCCATCCACCAATAATTCTTTTTCAGATCTTGATACATCTTGTCACATCCCGGTGAACTGAGTATCTCGAACTATACGCTTCTTGGAGGATTAGATCTCTAAGTCCCCCAAAGATTGGAACCCAGATTCTTCCATTGAATCTAAGGATTTCGTCCTTTCCAGGCGCTAACTGATCCACAGTTCCGCCTAATCCCTCATTAGGAATATTAGCCTCTAATAGAGCTTGCTTCTTCGCATCTAGTAGCTTCTCATTTAAGCTATTTCTGAGCTCAATGATCTTGGCGTTAATCCTTATAGGTTTAACTCGTTCCTTGCGATTTAAGGCATCAGCAACAACATTTGCCTTGCCTGGATGGTAGCGAATCTCGGAATCATACTCATTAAGTGTTTCCATCCATCGGCGTTATCGCATGTTCAATTCCTTCTGATTGAACAGATGCTGGAGACTTTTATGGTCCGTGTATATAATACACTTTGTGCCATTTAAGTAATGTCTCCACAGCTTTAGTGCAAATACAACGACACCCAGTTCCAAATCATGGGTGGTGTAATTTCTTTCATGCACTTTTAATTGTCGTGATGTATAGGCAATCACTTTGCCTTTTTGCATTATCACACAGCCCATGCCAGTGTGCGATGCATCATAGTAGACTACATATTCCTCAATACCCTCAGGTAGAGATAACACAGGAGCATTGCTCAACTTGTGTTTTAGAATCTCAAAGGATTCTTGTTGTTTTGGACCCCAGTTAAATTTAACATTCTTACGGGTCAGGGTAGTTAAAGGAGTGGCTATCCTCGAAAAGTTCTCAATGAATCTCCTATAGTAACCAGCCAATCCTAGGAAACTACGAATCTCTGATGGGGTTTTGGGTACTTCCCAATTTATTATAGCCTCAATTTTGGCGAGATCCACTTGGATACCACGCTCACTTACCATATGTCCCGCGAGCGCCCCATGGGCATAATTAAAGTTTGTTACTTTTATCCCCTCAACTTATTAAACCCCTTTTTAACCTTCTAAAACACCTTTTTAGCATATTTAGCCCTCCGTAGCCAATATTTGGCGTACCCGGGATTATGCCCATACATTGTCGAGCTCTCAGTTCGTTAAAAGGTCACTCAGAGGTATAAATTAACATGTTGACACTTTTAATCCCTCCATTATCCAACTTTCACATATTTACAGAATTGAACCCTCTCGTCCAAACAAATGGCACGTGTGAGAGTTAGGACTTCGCAAAGGATCACTCAGAGGCTTATTATAAATTCAGAGGCTGGGCATGTTGACATATCAGTCACTCAGAGGCCAAGTTTTAAGCATGTTGTCATATTAGGCTTAGTATAAACTCAGAGGCTGGGCATGTTGACTATGTTTAAAATACAACACGTGTCACTATACTATTGGACACGATTTTTACAGGGTGTTACACTAGCACCAGATACAAATGAAGAAGGATGATGAAGACAAAACTGCATTTCGCACTGACAAGGGAATCTTTTGTTACAAAAAGATGCCATTAGGAATGCGCAACGCAGGAGCCACTTATCAACGTTTAATGGACCATGTCTTCGAGGACGATATTGGCGAAACCATAGAAGTGTACATTGATGACCTCGTCATCATGAGCTCGGATGAGGAGAAGATGCTGACAAACGTTCAAAAAACGTTTGCATCCTTGCGCAAGGTAAACCTGAAACTGAACACCAGCAAATGCTAGTTTGGAATGGAAGAAGGAAAATTTTAGGATTTATCGTAATGCGCGATGGTTTTAAAGTCAATCCCGAGAAAATGAAAGCGATTCAACATATGCCTTCCCCCTTAACCATCAAAGAAATGCAACAGTTGGCGGGGCGATTGGCTGCGCTGAACAGGTTCTTGCCAACCTGCGATGAAGTCTTCATTCACACACTTGCGATTGTGTAAAGCAAAACAATGTGGACTTCGGATGCGGAGAAAGCCTTCACACAAATGAAGGAGTGCTTGATTCAGCTGCCTACGCCCATGGCACCGTAAAAGAATGAGCCACTGATACTTTACCATACCGCATCAGATATCGCTTTGGGCCCAATCCTGCTAGTAGAGCGCGCAGGAGTCCAAACTCCGATCTTCTACATCAGTAAAATGCTAACTGACCCAGAGACAAGATATCCCATGATGGAAAAGCTTGCTCTAGCTTTAGTCCTACACATCCCGTAGGTTGCGTCGGTATTTTTCCGGCCATGTGATAACAGTTCTCACGAACTATCACTTAAGCCAAATTTTGTCTAGACCAGACATATTTGACTGTCTGGCAAAGTGGCCGATTGAGCTTGGTGGACACAACATCGTGTATAAACCACGCCCAACAATAAAAGGCAAGATATTAGCAAATTTTGTTACAAAAGTACCAAGCAATAAAGCACAAGAGTGTGAAGCAGTACAGAACCCAGCGCCGGTTACAAATGACTGAGCATGGATACTTTACACAGACGGTACATCCAATGATGATGGCCCAGGGGAATGTCTTCGTCTAATAAGCCCCAAAAACTAAGAATTCACCTATGCCATCAGGTTGGAATTCAAATCACAAATAATGAAGCTGAGCATGAAGCGTTTCTGGCAGGCCTTCGGTTAGCCATCAAAATGGGCGCATAGAATTTGGAAGCACACATCGATTCCCTTTTAGTCGCAGGACATGTCAACTGCCCATATGACGCAAAAGGCGAAACAGTAGCTTTATATCTTGAACAGGCGAAAGCCTTAATTACCAAATTCCAAAGCTTCAAAATAACCCATGTCAAAAGAAGCGAGAATAAACATGTCGACGCACTCAGCAAATTAGCCGCTACAAGCTTCAAGCAGCTCGCGCGTGAAGTATGCATTTGAGGTACTCAAAAGACCTTATGTTCCTTTGCGTCAAGTAAACATCATTAAAATGGGGGCTCCTTCCTGGATGTCTCCCATAATCATGTTCTTGAAACACGGGACCCTCCTTGATAACAAAGCGAAAGCAAGGAAGGTCTAAAACAAGGCACTCAACTACGAAATGGCGGACAATATCCTATACCGGAAGTCATACCTTGGACCGCTCTTACACTGAGTTGATCAGCAACATGTGCAACACCTGTTCCACGAAATACATGAAGGGTTATGCGGAATCCATGCCGGTCCGCGCATGGTTGTAGCGAAGATCATGAACACCGGTTACTACTGGCCTGGCATGCACTTGGATGCAGTCGAAATGTTGCAGAAATGCGCATCATGCCAGCACCATGCGCTGAAGACATTGTGCCCTAAGAATCCCTTAATCCTACTGACAACAGCATGGCCCTTCCAGCAATGGGCAATCGATATGGTGGGACCTTTCCCAGATGCCCTAGGCGTGGTGAAGTTCATAACCGTCGCAGTCGATTATTTCACCAAGTGGGTAGAAGCAAAACCCCTTGCATCCACCACAACAACTTTAGTTCGGAATTCATTTGGGAACACATCATATGCTGTTTTGGGTTACCCCTGCATATAGTCAGAGATAATGGCCCCAACTTTGCAGCTGAAGAACTACACAATGGATGAAGGAAATGCATATCGAACATGTCTTCACTTTAGTCGCGCATCCCCAATGGAACCACTAGGTGGAAAGTATAAACACGAGTATCGTCGAAGGGATCAAGACGAAATTGGGTACGGCGCGAAGAGGCTGGGTAGATGAGTTGCCAAGCATCCTTTGGGCTCATCGAACCATGCCAAAAACCAGCACAGGCGAAACTCCTTTCAGCCTGGTGTATGGGATGGAGAAAGTGATTCCCGCAGAGATAGGCCCCCCATCACCGCGCATGCTAGCCGCGCAAAACAAGAATAATGAAGACGAGCGCAGTCTCGACTTGGATCTTTTAGAATAAAGGTGTGAAAACACCGCAATCAACGAAGCAAAGTACAAATCCAAGCTTGAGAAACACTACAACGCGCGAGTCCGCATATGTACCTTCCTACCTGGCGATTTTGTTCTACACGACAACGTCTGAAGCTGAAAGCCTGGAAAACTCGCACCTGAGTGGGAAGGTCCCTACATTATCCATGAAGTCCTAGGAAATGGCGCATACACCCTCAAACGTTTGGACGACACAAACATTCCTAGGACCTGGAAGGCGCAACAGCTACGGCGGTGCTACATGTAAATTAGCAAATCTATTATCTTATTGTCTACTCTGTGCATGGCTCTTATGCCTTATTGGTTAATAAAGACAATGGATACTTGGATTTCTTTATCTAAATTTTTTGTTACAAATGCGCGAAACCACTTTGGGTCTACGCGAAAACACCATGGTACACAATGACTCATGAACAAAATTCACTACCTACTGCATGTGCATGGGAGGGGATGTTCATACACGAGTTCATTACCAGCTTTATTCGCTATACCTACACAAAGTCATTCTCTTCACGCAAATATTGTAACTTGAAAGAAAAACGTTCAGATATTACAATTAAGCATCCTACACTACTCTTCATTCCCTGCGGCCTCGCTTCATCCAGAAAAATGTCTTTAGGCGATCGAGGTAGTCATCGTGCAGGAGCGCCTCGCTCACCAAATCCATAACCGGGAGTTCAAGACGGTCATACTCCCGCTTAGCCTAGGAGAAGGCAGCTTCGGTATCGACTCCATGAGTGGTAGCGTTGCTAGTATCCCACTGTACGTCCAGCGCATGAGTGACATGACGTGCACACTCAGCGTAGCCCTGCACGTAGCCATCATGGCGCGTAGTGACCATCAGCTTGGCCACTGCACCGTCCAGCTCCGCGAAATTCAAGATGGAGTTTACGATCTACAATACAAGGAAACATGATTAGAATCAAGACAAAATGGTCAAAGCACAAACGGAGTACTTACATTAACAACTCCATGCTGTTGCATCCATATCATGTTGTTGGCCAGTGACTCCACCAGCAACTCAGAGATGGCGCGGGCGGCGTCAGAATCTTCAGGCTTTTTCTCGCCTGCGCCTACCTTGGCCTCCGCATATCGCAGCCGTCCTTATCCTCCAGGTGCGTACGTTGCAATTCAGCCTTTTCCACCAAGGCCAACTGGAGATCCTTTTTTGCGCTCTCCAAAGCAGTGCAAGCCTCAACCTGGTTACGTACAGCAAGGTTAGGCAATCTTTGATGATTGCAAAAATAAATAAATAAATAAATATATAGAGGGGCAAATCCCTACCTCCTTCTGCTCACTGCGCTTGTGGTGCGCCCTAGCCTCCGCGGCTGCAGTAGAAGCTGCCTCCCCTCCTTCCTCAGGTGCCCTAATCTCCGTGCCTCCACGCCACCTCATCCCTTAACGATTTTTTCTCGTTTTTGTCTCGTTCACAAGCCTCCCTCTATAGCTTTCGCTCCTCCGCAAGCGTGGCAACGGAACTTTCGGCCCTCTTCTTCCACCCCAGCACAGACCACTCCTTGGTCCACTGGGCTTCGGCAAACTTTGCTCTTTCAGCATCCAGCTCAGATTTTTGCGTAGCCACTTGGGCTCGCTCTTGAACGAGATCCGCTTAGGCAGCCTCGAATTTGTCTTGCTCCTTGTTCATGCTCTGCCATTCCCTTATGATCTTGTGTATGATCGAGCCGGAGCTAGCTGCTGCCTGGAGGTACACACGGTATGTTTGTTGATGACCTTGTTCAGCGCGCGCGTGCACCTTTGCTGTGGGAAAAGCTCCCTTAAACCACTCACGGCATACCGACCAGTGAGAAAAGTCATCTCCCTTCTTTAGCTTCCACACAGGGGTGTGGATCTCTTTAGCGCGGCCTTCATGTTATGACCGGTAATAGAAATCACCCGGGGTTTCTTCCGGGCGAATTGGATATCCTTTTGCGGAAGGGCTTCTACCAGATCCCCCGGCCTCACCCCCGGGTGCCGTCTCGACTGCATGAGCCCCTATGGAGCATCTTCAACCACCTCCTCATCGATAACCATCACCGGAGGTTCCGTCTCCTCAACAACAACCCCAACTTCCTCCACCACTACCTCAGGCTCTATGACCTCAACCTCCACTTGCATCTCCACCGCCCCGACAATTTGCTCCCCACCTTGTGCGCTTGACGCCTACGCTGTTTCAACTACAGGTGGGGGCATTGGAGTATCAATGGCGCGACCGGAGTGGTGGGGGCAACAAAAACTGGTTCACCTCCCCCTGCGAGATGACAAGCAGTTAGACAAGTACAACAGAAATGAGTGGTGTAAAACACAAGTCAAAAGTTGTTTACCTAGGGAGATTTTGGCGGCGAGTGCGTCTAAGCTCCCGTGCTTCCCTATGACCCTCCACGCAGCCTTTTTGGATGACTGCACGGAGATATCACTCTTCGGAGCCCTCTTCTGCTTGAGGGGCTCCGAGCTGGACTCGACCTCCAACGGGTCGTCTGGGTTGGCAGCCGGAATCACCACCGGCTCCAGCTTGGGTTTCCTCACACCTACAGGCGCAAGACCCTCCAAAAAGTCAGAGACTACTACATAGTCTTTCCAATGATCGTACACAGTACATTTACCTTTGGGCGGGTTTTCCCTGGGTTGAGTCACCCTCTTCTCAGTCACCGCGCTTGGCCCCATGCGCCTTTTCTTTTTTGGATCTAGGCCAATACCCAAGTCCTTTAAAGCGCCTGCACAATGGCGCAACACAATAAGTGATCTGCAAAGATGTTAACACTTAAAAATATAAAGGTTTACCAGTATCAGGCACGAGGCCAACAAATCTTCATTCTTGGGGAGTTCAAAATTCCCCAATTGGTGCATACCATGTGGGCTCCTCCGGGCAAGGGGCAATGTTCTCAATATGCCTCTGCTCCCTTTGGAACGCCAAACATACAACGACACCCCTGTAAAGAAAGCACACACAGTTAGTCTGCACACAAGGAAGAATCAAGAAACAATACAAGACGAAGACAAAGGTACTCACTCTTCCCTCCCTCCCTGTATACGGACCTCTCCCGGCGGTGGTGTTTCCAGACTAAACTCATCCCAGTCGCCACCAATGCCCTCTCAGGCAGTTGGACCGGCGGGATCTCCTTCAAGTCCTTATACCAGGACTCGGCCACCGGTACAGGAACCGTCTCAACGGTGATATCCTCCACCCCCGGGAAGTGCATCTAGAGGGGAATAACTCCAGCTTTCACGTAAAAAAATCTAGTCTTCCAATCATGGAAAGACTTTGGAGGGGGAGCAAAATTTTCTTTGCGTGAATGTGATGTTGGAAAGAATAAAAACCCATAGAAGAATGGAGTTGGTAAAAAATCCAAACGGTTGGGGTAACACCCATCGACGGCCACAAAAACTCAAAATGCTTGATCCTCGACATCCCCATCGGATTTAGTTGAGAGATGTGGAATCTTTAAAAATAAAAAATTTGAAGAAAAAATTTAGTAACCGGTAACCGGAAGTTACTGTCAGCAAAAAAATCAAGAAATAAAGTGATGCAGCCGGCCGGAGCATCGACGGCTGTATCTCCCTCAGCCGGATATCGGGCACCCCAGTCTTTAGAGAACCGGTAGCCGGAAACCAGGCGTTGGAAACTGATCTGGTTCCACTTAAGGGCCGACAAAGAGGTTGAAGCCTCTGCGGTAGACACGGTTTCGGGACCCCTGGTCGCCATGGAAATCACCGGAGAAAAAGAGTAGTTTTGAAAACAAAGAAGACTCAAGAACACAGAAGAACTCAAGAGAAGATTGTAGAGAATTTCAAAGAAAAAGTTTGAAGGCGTGAATGAAACCCTAGACGGTGCACCCTATTTATACTCATCACATTTAATGCGATGGAGAACTGTGACGCACGCGGAGAATTAACAACCAATATGCGTAGGACGCGTGGCAGGCAAGTGGCAACTGATGCTTGTAACGTGCGCGTGGCCGCCACTTTCTCTGCCAATTCATTAATGAAAGAGAGGTTGCACTATTCACAGCGTGCCACAGCTGTCAAACGTCACCTCCAGGGCACCCTTTTTCTTACCAACCCACCTGCAACATCAACGTGATGAAATTTCAAATTTCAAGGTCTCATCATGAGCAAAGTTTTCCCTCGCATAAAGGTTTTCTCCAACCCTTCTTGAATTTTTGTCGTTGAAATAAGCGCGCATATAAGAATTCTTATAATCCAGCACTCCACCTACTTGCCAACACGCGCATCGGAGCAGCATTGGACTGGGGACTTGGAGGGGTATGGTCCCAAAAAATCTACGCCCGCGCAAGGGACCATACCCTTAACAACAACATACTACAAGAATAAGCTCGAGCGCAATGTGCAACAATGCGCCATTCTTGGAACCAATAGGTTTCCTAACAAATTTTGCGTGCAACGTGCAACGGTATTGCGACCTTGACACTAATAGGCCGCACAACGAACCTTGCACACTCAGCACAACGACAAGTTAGACCAACACTAATAGGTTGCACAACGAACCTTGCGCACTCAGCGCAACGACAAGTTAAACCGACACATGCAGGTCACACAAAGAGCTTTGCGCACTCAGCGCAACGGCAAGTTAGACCAACCCATACAAGTCGCACAATGAACCTTGGGTATGTGGCGCAACAACAAGTTAGACTTAGAAGTGCAGGTCCCTTGACCCAACGCGGATCAAACAACCCTCCAGCAGCGAAGTCTTAAAACCTTACACAAGGACAAGACAAACATGAGAGCAACTTATAGTCTTGGGAACAAAAGGACTTAACCCATACAACTCTGCGCTGGCCAGAAAGCACTGAAAGCCACACGGATGGGAAAAGCACAAAGAGGCGTTGATTAAATATAAGGGTACAAAGTGGCAGAGATGTGACCCAATGGCCGCTCGGCAGGTTGTGTCAGACTGCGACGCATGAACAGTAATGCATAGACCAGACTGTGCACCAACCATACTCACACCTGTGACTGTCACACGTTCTCCACTTTCGGCTGATGACATGTCTGACACCAGGGACAGCTGCCACGACACGTGGCACCATTCAACATTCGATAAAGCATACCTCCTACCGAAGATCATTAATGATCGATGCAGAGGGACAGAACAGATATCCCTGGTCGTCTGGGCCGGGCCCAAGGCCCATTACCCCATTTCCTAACACACCTATCTTTGGCTATAAAATAAGGGTTATACCACAAGGTAAAGATATTCAGAAACATACGAGCTCACTTACTACTTACTTGCTATTACCTTGCAATCACAAATACTTATTCTCACGCCGGAGTGTGATCACGGAGAAAACCCTCCCCCTTTCTCTTGTGAGGAAACTAACGGCGTTGCTAGTTTTACAGATTAGCTTGAAGTGAGATCACCCGGGAGAACGAACGAGGGACAACCTTTATGAATGTGTATATGCACTCCGAATTTTATCTTCTAAACAATGGAGTCATTAATGTATATATGAATTTCAAATAATATCTTATAAATCTTTACGTATAGAAGCGATATATACAACACTAGCTACATCTTTAAAGGTGTAAATTTTCTATCCTATCACAACATACATCTTCCCCACTAATTATAAATAAATAAGGATATAGTAATATATAATTAGTCAACGTTATAAGCTCTAGTTAATTATATTTCCTTCATAAATTCTAATAAGTTTTACCATGGGAATTCATAAATAACTTTTAATGTTAAATACATACACGTGGCAATACATTGTGGGTATATCTCATTTTTATCTTTTAGTTACACGGGATGCATTTTGTATAATTAATCACTAGTAGAATGTTCGTTGATCGGCTGCGGCTACGGCTGGAGTAACACAAGCATCGTGATAATCGTTTTGATAGTTTTTTTATTTATACAAATTTCTTGTAGCATCATTGTGATAGATATATATCAAAAGCGAAGTAATCGGGTAATCCCTTCTATTGTGTTGTGTATGGTTCGGTCAGTTCGGTTATTATCCTCAACCAAAGCAGATACCAAAGTCTTCAGTTAGTCTATTTTATTAACCAATCGGTTTTTGGTTAATCATTTCAGTTTATTCGGTTAGATTGACGGTTTTTGGTGAGGTTTATTAATTTTAATTAATAGCAAAAACCAAACTTTGGCGAAAACTTTTGCTATATATATATATATATATATATATATATATTATATATTATTGATGAGGTATAAATACATGAAATGAAAGTATTAATATGAAATGGAGATGTAATATGAAATATATGAACTTCAGGTATAAAAGCTAAAAATATATGAAAATATAATCATTCGGTTCGCTTCAGCTAATTTTGGTTAAACGAGAGTACAAAAAATTGATGGTTAAACGAGAATACAAAATAATGTGATACCGGTTTTAGGTAATTCGGTTTTAAGTTTTTAGTTAATTCAGTTTTTTGTTGATTTCGGTTCGGTTTCATCTATTTTTGGTTTGGTTTAGGTTAACAATTTAGTTATTGGTCACTGATAACCGGTTTTTGTTAATAACCGAGTTAATCTGTAATGGTTTGCATTTTTGTACTTTCCTTACTTATGTAATCGCGTTAATGGAAACTTGTATTCGTATCACATTCGTATTTCATTTCCAAGTTTGTAATCCGAGACTTTGATCGTAATATAATTCACTCGTATCACATACTTGTCTTACATGCATTCGATCGTTAAATACATGTTTACATACAAAATTATACTTTTTATACGTGCAAATACTCATACGGACACTCTTGATACTTAAATTATACTTACATACATGTTATACGCTTAAAAACATGACAAAATACCAAATTTTAGCTTAAAAGAGGGAAAAACCAAGTTCGGGGACCAAATTGCAAAATCTGCCTAAATTAGGCTCTAGCGGGGCACGAGAGACAAGGCTCTGCCTCTCGTGGGTGGCAAGAGACCTCGATCCGCAGCAGAATGCTTACAGCTCGCGGGTTGGCCTATTTCTTCACCTTTTTCACACCCAATCACCTCTAAACCTCATTTAACACTAAACTCTAACTACCCACTATATAAACAAGCTTCCTAACCCTCATTTTCACTTTCCAAACACTTCTAAATCATAAAAACTCTCTCAAATTTGCTGGAAAATTAAGAACAAGGCGGAAACTTTCTAGTGCAAAATTGAGTTCAAACTCACTTTTATCCATCTTTTCTTCCCCAATTTTTCCTCTAAAAGCTCAGAACACCTCTAGGAGTGTTTCCTCAGGTTTGCCATGGCAAACCAAGGTGGAACATCACTATTTGGAGGTCCAACTTTCTTTTTTGGAAGAAGACCTTATAAACTTTCAGTAAACTTATATTTTCTCATACAAATTTGTGCTACTAATCAAGTCCATGGTTAGTAAGCTTGACCAAGATTGATTCATACATATCGGAGGTGTAAATCACCCTCCAAACTCTCTGTTTTTGATAGGGTTATCAACCCTCAAGTGATAAAACCATTCGAGCTTGTCATGATCTTGTACAAGACTTATGTTTTGGTATAGGTGTGAATATTTGAAAACCTTGGCTATGCTACCTTCATTCCACCACCTCACTTGATGTTTTCATCTTGCTATCCCAAGTGGTTTGCTAGACCCAAAGTGACTTAACCCCATCTAGCCTTCGACACTTAGTTAACTCTTTCTATGTCGGGAATGGCTCACCCGGGTTAAAGCTTGCTTGGCTACTTGGTATAGCGAGAAGTTGTACATTTCTTTTATTCATGACCCTCCGAATCATCCTTTTGATGATTCATGTATTGGTGAATTTTACAAATGAGATTAAAGGATGGTTATCCTCCTACCTCCATGCTTGACTATATGACAATCTATGATAATCTTGATGGACTTAGCTTAGAATTATTATATAATCTATATGATATATATATATATATATATATATATATATATATATATATGTGTGTGTGTGTGTGTGTGTGTCTATATATATATACATACATACATAACCGAATTCTTGATGATAATCAACATGGTTACTTGTCATGGTAATAGGTTATATTATCTAAGTCTTGAACCTCTTGTTAACGATTCTAATGGGTATCTTGACCAATGAAATCACATCAACCTACGGGACTTATAGTATCAAGAACGAGGCTTTAAGTCTACCTTCTGATATACATACTTTTGTATACTTTAACCTCTGAATACTCACACACCTTCGTTTACCCCATGTAGGGTAACCTCAGTGTTCCATCCTCCAAACCTCCAACTCTTCACGGGAATAACAAAGGAAGCTTTGCAAAATCTTGAGTATACTCGACCCTGTTTACTTTTACACATTTGGGTGCAATACATGTACTTTATGCAAAATTACACAAACATGCTTATACATAAATCACAAAACAATCTTTATACATGCTCTTTGTGCTAAACTAGAAATCACACATGCTTATACTTGACATGCTTATACTTAGTCATTAACTTCGATCAAGCCTCCCTTAACATGTATAGCGCTATAGGAGTAATGCACCGCCCATAAACTTAAGGTCATGTTAAGTTAAACACATATGGTCTTTTCATTGCTATGAATAGATTAGGCTAGCGGGAAACTTTAGGTTGACTTGTATAATTGCATGATAGTTTAATGTATGTTAGCCTCGAGATTAGACATTTATGCATGAAGATTTGTTTAAAACGTTTATACGATGCTACTACTCAAACTTGTATACTCGCCAATACCTTGTGTGTTGAACTATACTTTAACATGTATTGTAGGTTGATTGTTGATGATGACGACATTAGAAACGAGTAGGATGACTTAGATACTCATTTAAATTTTGTATTAGAAATGTTGTTGTACTTGTATCTCGTTTCAAACATGTTGTATTTGATTTCAAACCATTGTACTTGATCATTATCCATGAAATGAAATTTTGTTATTTAAATACTTGTCACTTATTAGCGTTATGAAGTCTCGAGCAATCTCGTTCGTCCCGCCCTGATGTATCCCATCGGTTGGGGTGTGACATAATCAGTTTTGTTTATTCAGTTTGATTGACGGTTTTTTGTTTGATTCGTTTAATTTCGGTTAATGGCCAAAACAAAACTTAGGCTAAAACTTTTGATTATAAATACATGAAATATAAGTATGAATACATGAAATGGATGTATAGGTATATGAAATGGAGGTATAAATACATAATATGAGGGTATAAATATGAAATATATGAACTAAAGGTATAAAGCTAGAAAAATATGAAAATGTGAATCGTTCGGTTTAGTTATTTTGGTTGAATGCGTGTACAAAAAAAATCAATAACCGTTTTTGGTTAATTCGGGTTTCGGTTAATTAGTTTCTAGTTAATTCAGTTTTTTGTTGATTTTGGTTAACGATTTTGTTATTACTCTCCTTTAGACACTTTTAGTCACTTAACATATTGTTGGTGCATAATGTCTATTGCCTACGTCTAGGATATGTCTGTAATGTTTATAGAGTTTACACGTAAATGTTTATTTGTTAAAAAAGTAATTTTTATACGTTTTGATACTATGCTTTGTACGAAGTATATTCATGTTTCATACGAGTGTCTTACTCGTACGAAGCACAAGTTCGTACAAAATATAGTTAGGTCACTGTTTAGTACGCACTTCGGTACGAGTCATGTCGACCTATAAATAGGGAAGTGTTGTGTTAGAACTAGTAAGTGATTTGTCAATTGGTACGATGAAGCTCTACCATTTTTTTTACTCGCGTCTGTATTTGAACGTCATTAATACAACAGAAGCAGTTAAACAGTAAGTACTATCTTGTTTGTCTTGTCTACCTCTCTAGCAATGAATTCCGCCTCTGCTAGTTGAGCGAGATCAGGTCGATTGCTCATTTCGGGAGCTCGATCCCCGTTCACAAGTGGTATTAGAGCCTTGAGATCTGATCTACTGACAGACAACAAGTAGTTACATGCTACAGGTGTTCAGACGTGGATTCTTCTTCATCTTCATCATTTTCTTGACCAATACTGGATTTTGGACAAATTTTGAACGAATTCATGGACAAAGGACTATGATTTTAGTAATTCAAGTTAATCTTCAATCTAATCAATCCATATCATAATTCGGACTTAAAGTTGAACTAAATCATCTTGAAATCGATAAAATTTTTCAGTTTGGAGATTGAGTTATTCCTTATGAGTTTCGCATGAAAAATTGACTTAACTTTTTGTACGAACGAATTCAAAATTTCATACGAGACAAAATTCAAAAAGTTCACAGAATTTTATAATTTTTCAGATTTTCAAAGTAATTCGTACCAACTTTACATTCATACAGTATCTTACTCGTACAAATTGCTTTGATTCGCCGAAATATTGTTTGTGAGAAAAACCTAATTGTTTTTTTAAACTTGTTTCGTACGAACGATTTGTACGCACAATGAATTTTACGATCTGATCAGCTTGTTTTCGAGAAGTGTGTTCTTAATTTTTCACAGAAAGATGTCTGAAGAATTCTACAATGCTTTCACCGCATCAGTTGTTACCACAGCAACAGCTCAAAATATCAATTTAGAGAATGAGATGGGAACAATGACGAAACCTCCAAAGCATATGAATTTAGAGGACTTTGTTAGTTGGAGTGAAGATTTATGATCTGGGTTCAAGCTAACCACTTTACTTGCTGGTTTGCAATCGAGGCAAAATATATCGCACCAGTTGGTGAAAATGGTCTTGAAAAGACCCTTGCTCAATTCTCTGATGTTGAACGTGAAAGGTTTATCAACGAAAAGAAAATGATGAATATTCTTCAATAATCGATTAAAGAAGACATTTTGGCTTTACTGTAACATGATGATGATGCTCAATCTTTATGGAATGCTCTTCGACTAAAGTTTCAGGGTAGTGCTCAACTTCGCAAAACAAGAGGGCGTTGTTATGCAAAGAGTTCGATGTGTTCACATTGATTAAAGGAGAAACGGTAAAGCAGCTGATTAAGCGATATTATCATCTGGTGGTTCATATGAAGAGAATGGGAATTGTAAAGACAAATGAAGAGCTTGATGACAAACTAGCTGATTCTCTACTGCAAGGTGAATGGTCGACTTACTTAACCATACTAAAGAATGGAATTAAGTACAACAATTTCTCGCTGCCTCGTTTCATTGAAAGGCTGGAGGGTCATGAACTAGAGATGCAAAAGATGGCAAAAAACAAGACTGTTCAAGTTCAACAAGATGTTAATCTTTATTTCAAGAACAGTTCTGCTGCTCAAATTCAAGCGCCAAAGGGTCAGACCGCTTTCAGTGCGTACAGTTCACCAAGCACACCACCAACTCAAATAAGTGGCTTCCAATCATTTCCATCAGTTGATCCAAATACACCTTCAAGCCAACAGTCTTCTTTCGGATCAAACCAACCTCAGAACAACCAGAGTACTTCATCATCTAATCTGAATAAAAGAGTTTGCAATGCAACATTGCCGTTGATTTTCATAATGCGCAAAATTTTGATGAAAAGGCAGCAAAGTAACACATGTCTCTACTTGCTTCAGTTCTTGAATCGTATGATAGCCTCGTTGCTGGGAAGATCGGAAATTCTGAAATCACACATGAAGATTATGATCAAATTGATCCAGTTGAGATGGAGTTGATAGATATAAAATGGTGTATAGCTTCGATCGTTCAACGTGCACAGAGATTTATGGAAATCACTGGTAAAGAAAATTTGGGAGGTTTGGATGGGAAACTTGGATTTGATAAGTCCAAAGTTACTTGTTTCAAGTGTCAGAAGAAAGGTCACTTCAAAAGAGAATGTCCAAACCGAAAGGTTCAAGGAAATCATAATCCTTTCGCCGATAAGAGAGCGATCTACCACCAACCTCAACCAAGAATAAGAATCGTGCCGATTGAAGATAAGCAACCTGAAACTAAAGATATAGCATTGGTTGTTACGCAAGAAGACGAAGGGTTTAATTGGAACAAGTTTATTTCGAAAGAAGAAAGTTTGGCGTTGGTTGCTGAAATTATCGAGGAACCGGAAGAAGAATCGGGGGCATCTTTTGATGAAGGACCCGATGATGATGATTACTATTATCACACTTCATCAGAGGAGGAGGAGCTTTTAAATGGTCTATTCAAACATCTTTTGCCTAACGATGTTTTAAAAACTTTTGCAGGATATTTCACACCAAGTCAGCATTCGACAGATGAAGAGCAAAAGAAACCGGTTGAAGAAGTCAAAGCTTATGAGAAAATGGAAATGTTAAAAGAAGACATCATTAAAGTGGCAATGAGGTAAACGAGTCAACATCTGAGAGTGTGATTGAAAAACCTTGTTTAAAGTGTGCAGAGCCGTGTGGTGATTGTCTTGTAAAAAGACAAAAGATTTGCTGAATTGCAAAGTTTAACAGACAATTTGTCAAGCGATTACAAATCCACAAAGGAAGCTTATGACAAATTGAGTGCGTCTATTAAACAATATAATAAAGCACTCAGAGAAAATGATGCAACGCTTATGATGCTTAAAGCAACAGTGATGGATAAACAAATGGCTATTAATATTCATCTAAACACTATTGCTGAGCTCAAAAGTGAGCTTGAGAAAATGAGAATTGAAACTGTACGGGTTAACAAATTGTTAATCAGTTACTCCACAAGCTCATACGTCATAGATCACATCTTACCAAAAATTGAAAATACCGAAGAATCAAAAAATGGTGAAACAAAAAGTGCTAGTTATGATCGAGTTCCACCACCCATGTGGAATAGTTATGCTTGCAAAAATCCATCTGGGGTGGAAAGGGTGCTAAATCTTAAATTGAAAACTGAACAGCTGCCTTCGGATATCGATGTAACTTACACTAAAAATGATGGTGAATGTGACTCTGAAGTGGTAAATAATGTGGTTGAAAAAGTGTTAAAAATGAATCTAAAGTGTCTGAGTCTGAACAATCTGAGAAGTCAAAGTCTAATGATATATCAGAAAATAGTTTAAATGTTGACCCAATGTCATAGTTTACAAAATGAAAGGGTCTGATAAACTATTTTCGGATGAGGACTTTCCGATCAAGAATGTGAAAAAGGATTGTTAGATAAAATGTTCAAGCTTATGGAGGTAAGTCATGATGATTTAGATAAATATGATGCATCTTTCTATTCTAAATCAAAAGCTGACAACCGACCCTACTATCGTAAAAATAAAGAATATCCGGAAAATAAACGAGCAGGGTTGGGTTTCTAGAAGCAACATAAAAACAACAGATCCCAAAAATTTCACTTTACAAAGAAAATCAATTTTGTTTTTGGGACAACAACAGAGAAAGAGAAGGAGGTCATCGGAACACAATCAAATGATGATTTTCTTAAAGAAAAAAGAGAAACAAAAACAGAAACAAGTTTTGGATACCTCTGTTCATAAGGACAGCAAGACATGCTTTAAATGCAAGCAAGTTGGGCATATTGCACGATATTGCTCAAAAGAAAGTTCAAAACCAGTTTCTTATCCGAAAAAGTTCACCAAGGATGAAAAACAAAAAGCAACCCATGTTCATGCCGAAACAAATTCTTAAAAGAAATAATGAATCTCATCAAAATGTTAAATCGACTATTCAACCTCAATCTAAATTTGAAATTGGTGAAACATCACACAAAATTCAACAAGTAGATTCAAAATTTATGTTAAAAGGGCTAAACCACAAACACAGAAATGAGTTGCTTAAGTTGTCAAAATCAAATCATCCAAGGTTGAACAAAGACCTTCTGTTCCAAAGAAAACTAAGCTTAAAAAGATTGATAAAAACAAAGGGGGTCCAAAATTTGACATTCCAAACCCACCCAAGACTAAACAGGCTTGGGTTTCTTTGTTTAAATGAGTTTTGTTAATCATGTGTGAAGGGGCTCCAACTTCAATATTGTCAAAATGGATCATGGATAGTGGAGCGTCTCGCCACATGACAGGAATGCTTGTGTTGCTCAACGACGTTAAAGCTATTCATGGAGGTTATGTCGGATTTGCTGGAACGCAGGGAGGTAGAATTGTCGGAGAAGGGATTCTCTCGAACAGAGTTGTATCGTTTGATAAAGTGAACTATATTGCTGAACTTGAGAACAATCTTCTTAGTATCTCGCAAATTTGTGATAAGAAGTTCACGACACATTTCAATGATAAAGAATGTTTAATCTTAAAACCTGGTTTCAGGATTCCAGAAGAATGGATTTTGATGCGAGCTTCGAGAGAAAATGATTTATATGTTCTTGACATGAGCATCGCTTCTACCACGTCGAAGAAAGTTCAATGCTTTGTTTCCAAAGCTACCAAGAAAGAGTCAATATTATGGCTTCGAAAAATGGGGCACATTCATCTCCGAAAGATGATTTTTTTTGTGCATAACGACTTAGTGGAGGGTGTTAATCTGAAAAGTTTTCATCTATCTGAAGATTGTCTTAGTTGTAAAAAGGGGAAGCAACATAACAAATCACACCCAAGAAAGCTGCTGAATTCGATAAAGCTACCACTAGAAATGCTACACATGGATCTCTTTGGGCCAGTCAATGTCAAAAGTATTTCTGGATATCTATATACCGCCTTGTCGTTACAGATGATTATTCTCGATTCTCATGGGTGTTCTTTCTGGAAAGTAAGCATGAAACGCTCGAAACTCTTATGATCCCCTTCAGAAAACTCATAAATTTATATCATTTGCCCATTAAGAGAATTCGCAGAGATAATGGAACGGAGTTTAAGAACAAGAAGATGCAAGATTTCTGCAATGAAAAGGGGATTCTTCATGATAGAGTGTTTAATTTCTTGTTAGTTATTTGTTTTCAGAAGATACAAAAATACAAAAAGATTTTTTTAAAGTCTCCCAGTTTGATCTGATAAGTTGTTTGTTTTTGCATGATAAGATAAAATATTGGTTTATCTTTAATGTGGAAAAGGACTAATGGTTTTTCGAGTTACTTGCTTGTGTTTCTAAATAGATTGATGCAGTTATCAAAATGAAGTGCATAATTCAAGTAAAGTACATATTAAGATTGGAGTGAAGAATGTGTGAAGATGCATGGTAGGATCCTTCTACTACATTGCAAAGAGAGTTATAGAGGAGTTTGGATATACGAGCTTAACCAGAAAATGCTAGTTTGAAGTTTTGGTGATTGGATGCATCAGCTTAGCTGAAGTTATCCAAAGACCAAAAAGATCACAAGATGTTTGAAGACAACATTACACTATGAAGCTATTGTCAAGGGGGAGTCTGTTGGTGCATATTAGTGATAACAGCGTAATAGTTTAATAGTTTAGTCTTTGGATATTTTGTATTGGGCTTAGCATTTGTGTTTAGCTTGTTTAGAGTTGTAATGGGCTTGGAGAATGGCCTAGCCCAAGATAAAGCCTAGTATTTAGATATGTGTTATAAATACATGTGGTACATTAGGGTTTGTAGTTAGTTAGAGAGACAGTTGGAATAGAGAGAAATCTACAGAGAGTGGCTGAGAGATTTCTAGAGAGTCTTGAAGTGATTGTAAACCTTCATGTTGGATAATCAATAGAAGACTGTTTAAAGAAATTCGTGTTCATGTTCTTGTGTTTTCTGTGAAATCTGATCTAGGGGATTCCGTACTCTAGATTAGATAGACGATTATGTCAAGATCCATAAGGATTAGGGGACCTACAATTGGTATCAGAGCATTCGACTCTTAATTTTTCTCGGTTCAGAATCGTAATAGCAGAAAAAGTCAGATTTTTGGACGTTTTCGGAGGCTGGTTGAAGGTTGTGACGGCTGAATAAGGGTTTCTGACACTGTTTCGGATAAACAGCAGGCATTTCGGATATCTTGCATTTCGGATCAGAGAATTAGCATTTCGGATTGGAAGACTTGAATTTCGGATTGAAAAGTTGCATTTCGGATTCAAATTCGGATCAGAAGTGTATTCCAGATTTCAGAAAAGTCATTTCAGATTCCATTTCGGACTGAAATTCGGATCAGAAGCTATTTCGGATTGAATTTCAGATCAGAAGTGCATTCCGGATTTCATCTCGGATTAGAACTATTCCGGATTCCATCTCGGATCAGAGTAGTCTATTCCGGATTTCCATTTCGGACCAAAACAGTGCATTCCAGATTTCATCTTGGATCACTACTCCGGATCACCATTTCAGATTAGCATTTCGGATTACTGTTCCGGATTTAGTGCTATTCCGAGTTATATACAAAAAGGTGGAAAGTTAACCTACTGATGTAACTGGAGTTAAACGTTTTCGAACATAGAAGTTGATCCGTAAACTATCTTAACAAACCGACTGCACGGTTAGACTCGTGTGATTTTTAGGGCAAAAAAAGGCATGGAAAATCCTAAAATCACTATCGGACAACCTATATCATTGGATTCGTATCGTCGACACGAGTTTAACTGTACAATTTGGTAATCACACTTTTCGGACAAAATTTTGAACGTTTCTAACTGTACGGTTACGGTAAAACACGAAAAAGGACCAGAAGAGAGGTTAGACTTGGATTTTGACACAGGTATACCAAAATCCATTTAAACTGTTAGCTGCGTGTTAAAGGTGTGCAAATTGAACAATCTAAGTGAGGGTGTTAAAAGTTGGCTAAGCTAATAAATGTTGAATAGTATGTGGAGTGGAAGAAGAAGTTTGAGGCTTCGGTTCTAAGTGAAGATACTAAGATGTGGAACTGTATGATCGATGGGTACATTACTCCCACACGTCGAGTTAACGGGAGAATTATGGTACTCTCATATGAGAAGATGGAAGATTCTGAGAAATGTATATATGATGCTGAGAAGAAGGCTTTAGCAGCGATAAAGATGTCCTTGCCATTTGATATAAAAACATTTGTAATAGGTATGGATCGTCTAGAGAGCTGTGGGAAGCCTTAGAAAAACGTTATCAGAATACTTCAAGACAAAGTACATGTGTGGTTGAGACTGCAGCTGTGAAGATTGATGAAGATCTTAGCTGCTAGGATAGAAGAGAAGAAGCAAGCTGAGAAGGAGAGAGTGGAAGTCAGGGATGAAAAAGCTACAGTGTGCATGGATGATACAGATGAGCTAACAGAAAACGTACAGGTACAGTTTCGATCTATAAGTCATACTTGTCATAATTGCACTGAACTACAGGGTAAAGTTGACAAACTATCGGGCAAAACAAAATTCTGTTAGCTGAATTAGAAAAACTGAAAGAGTCAAATGTTCTTTTGAGTAAGAGGGAGTCAAATTTTTTAAATACACTCAATTTAAATGAACAAGAAATCATTAGTTTGACCAGCAAAGTCAATGAACTTTTACAGATCATTGATTTGGCTCGTGAAACTGTGAAGGATAAGACTAACGAGCTTTCTGAAAAGTGCACCGAATTGGCTGGTGCACAGGCCAAAATTGTTGAGCTTCATAGAAAGTTAGACAAATTTGGAGAATCCTCGTTAGTCAGGACTCATATTCAGAAAAAATTGAAAAGGAGTAGTGATAAAACGGGAGTGGGGTTTAGTAAAGCTCCATCTTCTGAGGATCAGGATTACTCCTTTTTACCAAATGAAAATGAGCTAACAGATTTTGTGCCTACTACACCAGATGTAGTGGTTCCGATAACTGTTCACATACCTGATAGTCCAGGTTCTTTGAAAGAATCTGTTAGGTCTAACAGTACACCTCATAAATTGTATGAGGATACCGAAGACAAAACGGACAAAACATTTAAAAAGGGATCTAACAGGAAGAAAATTTTTAAGAAAAGATCTTGTTTTAAATGTCACAACAAAGGACATGTGGCTAGTTGTTGTCCATTTAAAAAGGGTAAGAAAGCAGAGACTGAGGTTGAGGTTAAAGATGGAAATCAGGTTGGTTCAAGTAAAAATGTTAAATCAAGTTTTCAGACAAATCAACCGAGATTTCAACCTAAACCTTCAATATCAAGAAGATTTGTTTGTTCAAGAAACTCTTCTCCTAAATCATGTCACAATAAGGGTCAAACAAATTCTTTTCAAAGTAAAAATTTTGGATATGGAAATCGATACCAAACTTCTTGTAATCGAAACTTTCAAAGAAGAAACGAATATAGGGGTTTTAGTAACTCGAATGTTCAAATTAATCTAAAAAATTTTCTAAGATCAGATTATGATAATGGAGAAGAAGGTTTCGAGATAATAATTTCCAAAGGTCGGAAAATCCGAGAGTTTATTGGAATTCTCGTTATCAAAGGTCTCATGGAAATTATAAATCTTGTTCAACAGCTTGGAAGACATCCTAGACACCAGTACGGTGTGATAGATATTGGATGGATGTTCCAATGGTTGATGAATCTGGATGACCCAAGACCTTTAAGGCTTGGGTCCCCCAGACTAACTAAGTTGTTGAGTGTGTGCAGGATGACCAAGAAGGACTGTTGATGTGTTCAACAGTGGTTATTCCTGTCAATCATCTGAGGTGAATAGTAGGTTACACATGGTGAATTATTTACTTCTGTGATCGAAATGTTTACTAAAAGTGAAAAACCTACTTGTCAGGTTAAAGTGGGAGTCTGTTTGTGTTTAAATTTCTGTTTTTAAAACCTTACTCTATAAAAACAAAAATTTAGGGGAGGAATTTCCCTAAGCCAAAAAGAGTTTTAGTTAGTGCGTGAGTTTAAGGGGAGTAAGTTGAAATGTTTAAAGTGTTTTCAAAAATAAAAAACATAAAAAAATAGAAAATAAAAAAATGAGTTTTCACTGTGTGAAAAAGTAGAAATGATAGTACATCAGCAAGTTAGACTGTCACACTGAAATTAAAAGAAAATTGCTTAAGTGTGATAGCAGCTTCATCATATGATGTACCAGTAGGCAAAAGGCATGAAATAATCAACTTACCTTTGTGATACAAATATAAAAGAACTGTGTACGAGTGAGGAACATATCAGTGGCCTATGGTTTTATAACCTTAAATCTTGCGTTGATAGATTGCCAAAATCTAAGGTTTTAGGTCATTATATCGTTATTTCATCCAGTGTATCAAGGTTGTCCTTCTGCTGCATCCAGATATATGCTGACCTAGGCACAACCGGGATATCTTAAAAGAGCAAAAAATGCCAAATCCTAAAATTGAAGAAGCTCTCCTAGAGAGTCATTCATAAGTGCAAATTGCATTATTCGTACCAAAATTTGGTATTTGTCCTAACCCTTGCTGGATATTGGTCTCTTTGTTGTACGGAAGTACTGACCCGCTCACCAATTATCTAACGTTGTAAATTAAAAAAGGATGAATTTCGGTATACTCACCTACTACGATGAATTTTTATGCATACCTTGATCACGAGGGTATGTCCTGAAGTGGAACACAATAGTATATCAGTATAAACTATCTAACCAGATCACGAGGTTATGGTTCTTGAAATGTTCATGTATTTTGTTTAAGTGGATAAACAATACTGGTAATCGTCTTGAACTGCTTTTCATGAATATTGCATATAGAATTATAAAATAGTGTGCAAACAGTTTGATGTTGCTGATATGATCTTCTTACCGGTGATACTCACAAAAATAGAGTGTTTAATTTCTTGTTAGTTATTTGTTTTCAGAAGATACAAAAATACAAAAATATTTGTTTTAAAGTCTCCCAGTTTGATCTGATAAGTTGTTTGTTTTTGCATGATAAGATAAAATATTGGTTTATCTTTAATTTGGAAAAGGACTAATGGTTTTTCGGGTTACTTGTTTGTGTTTCTAAACAGATAGATGCAGTTATCAAAATGAAGTGCAGAATTCAAGTAAAGTACATATTAAGATTGGAGTGAAGAATGTGTGAAGACGCATGGTAGGATCCTTCTACTACATTGCAAAGAGAGTTATAGAGGAGTTTGGATATACGAGCTTAACCAGAAAATGCTAGTTTGAAGTTTTGGTGATTGGATGCATCAGCTTAGCTGAAGTTATCTAAAGACCAAAAAGATCACAAGATGCTTGAAGACAACGTTACACTATGAAGCTATTGTCAAGGGGGAGTCTGCTGGTGCATATTAGTGACAACAGCTTAATAGTTTAATAGTTTAGTCATTGGATATTTTGTATTGGGCTTAGCATTTGTGTTTAGCTTGTTTAGAGTTGTAATGGGCTTGGAGAATGGCCTAGCCCAAGATGAAGCCTAGTATGTAGATATGTGGTATAAATACATGTGGTACATTAGGGTTTGTAGTTAGTCAGAGCGACAGTTAGAATAGAGAGAAATCTACAGAGAGTGGCTGAGAGATTTCTAGAGAGTCTTGAATTGATTGTAAACCTTCATGTTGGATAATCAATAGAAGACTATTTAAAGAAATTCGTGTTCGTCTTCTTGTGTTTGCTGTGAAATCTGATCTAGGGGATTCCGCACTCTATATTAGATAGACGATTCTGTCAAGATCCATAAGGACTAGGAGACCTACAAATCCTTGGAAGGATTTTTTGTTGGTTACGCTACTCCTCAAAAACGTGTTTTCTTGCCGAGTCTGAACCAGGTAGTTCTAGCGCAACATGTAGATTGTCAAAGATATACAACGCCTACGCAGAAACCTGGGGATCCATGGCTGTTTAACTACGATGGACCGTGGGATTCGTTTGATCTACCATATGTGCCAACTGAAGAAGAACTTGTTATGTTATTTCAACAACATCAATTATCTAATCAAGAACAAGTTCCTAGACCATTACCGGTCAACACGTCTGATATCGGTCAAAGCTCTTATGTTCAAGTTCCTGTTCTTGCACCAAATGTCAATACTGCTGAATCATCTGCCCAGCCAAATGCTGATGCTGATTCTGATCGGGAGCCAACCTTCAACGATGGAGGATCTAGTTCTGATGAAGGATCCGAACATATTGAAAGCTTTTTGAAACAACAGGCTGATCAGTCTAATGCTAGGAATAAAGCTTCTTCATCTGTACCGGTTGTCGATGAAATTCTAAAAAAATTGCAACCATGAGTAGATGTTCCAACTGAAGTGATAACGAGAACACTTTCATATCATCCGTCAGAGAACATCATAGGCAGCTTACAGACTAGAGTGCAAACTCGAAATCAGATCAATAAAGATCTAAGCTGTTTCTATACTAGTATTGCTCCAGTTCAAGCTCGTTTTTCTCATAGTTGTTTTGTTTCTAAGGTTGGACCGGGAAGCTGGAAAGATGCGTTATAAGAAGAAAGTTGGGTGGTTGCAATACAAGAGGAGTTGCTTCAATTCCAGAAACTTGGAGTCCGGAAGCTTGTTGACCTGCCAGATCATCACAAAAAGATTAACATAAGATGGGTCTTCAAGTGAAATAGAGACGATCGAGGAGTTGTGGTACGCAGCAAAGCTTGACTTATGGTTCAATGTTTTCATCAGCAAGGAGGGATAGATTATACCAAAGTCTACGCCCCAGTTGCTCGTCTTGAAGCGATTCACATATTCTTTGCCTTTGCATATTGGAAAGGGTTCAAGGTGTACCAATTAGATGTTAAATCTGCTTTCTTATACGGAAACGTGAAATAGGAGGTGCACGTCGGCCATCTACCGGGTTTGTTGATCCAGTGCACAAAGATAAAGTCTACCTTCTGAATAAAGCCTTATACGCTCTTCATCAAGCCCAAGAGCTTGGTATGAAACGTTATCGAGTCATCTTCTGGACAATGGCTTTATCAGGGGAACAGTAGATTCTACCTTTCTCACAAAGGAAGTAGATGGGCATCTAATCATCGTACATATATATGTGGATGATATTATCTTTGGATCGACAAATGATAAGCTGTGTAAAGACTTCGAGGAAGTCATGAAGCGTAAATTTGAAATGAGCGCAATGGGGGAGATGAAGTTCTTTCTAGGGCTTCAGGTTGATTAGTTGCCTGACGGTACTTTATTCATCAGACGAAATATATTCATGATATATTGGAGAAATTCAATATGACAGGAGCTAAACCAGCATCTACACCGTTAGCTCCAAATCACGACATTTGTCCAGATCTTACTGGAGAAAGAGTTGACGAAACTTTATATCGCTCCATGATTGGATCTGATGTATTTACAGCTTCTCGACCGGATATCATGTATCCAACATGCCTGTGCGCCCGTTATCAGTCTAATCCAAAAGAGTCATACCTGCTTGCTGTCAAACGCATAATGAGATATCTGAAGGGTTTTCCAAGCACCGGCTTGTGGTACCCTAGACATGATGATTTTAATCTTGCAGGATACTCGGATTCTGATTTCAGATGCTGCAAACTGAATACAAAGTCTACAACGGCCGAGTGCCAGTTCTTCGGAACCCGTTTGGTAACGTGGCAGTGCAAGAAACAAACTGCGGTCGCTCTCTCTACTTGTGAGGCTGAATAAGTTTCGGCATCCAGTTGTTGTGCTCAGATTCTCTGGATATAGCAACAGATAAGGGATTTCGGTTTGCAATTTCTTGATACGCCTATATATGTAGATAATCAGGCCGCGATCGATATCACTAAAAACTCATGCCAACACTCACGCACTAAACATATCGAGATTCGACACCACTTTATCCGTGATTGCTACGAGAAAAAGTTGGTGCGAATTGAGAAAATCCACACTGATGACCAAAAGGCAGATTTTTATACCGAAGCTTTTGATAAAACAAAGTTTGATAATTTGTTAAAGCTAAATGGTTTAAAAAATATGATCTCAGGGGATATATGTGAGGTTAAGTTTCAGGATGGTGAGGACCTAATGTGAATGTGTCATCGGTTAAACGTTTTTTCTGTAAATTCTTTCTTGTGAATCCTTAAAAAAATCCAAAAATATGTTTTTGATTTTAGGGGAGAATGTTTGAGGAAAATACAAAAACAATTCAAAAAGACAAAAAGAGTTTTGTGTAAAAGAGTGATCATAGTAAATCAAAAATGATAGTCACAGTATGCTAAAGAAATGTATTGTTTAAAAGTGATTAAGCAAGTCTTACTATGGATATACCAATAGACTTCACTCATTCAGTAAATTGTATTCAAGATATAAACCTAAAAAGCAAAACTGAATAACTTGTGGGTTAACATCTCTCGGATATATGGACTTAGTACTCCGAAATTTCGTTTGAGAGAATGCCAGATTCTGCAATACTAGGTCTTTATATTTGATTGATATCGGGGGTATTATTCGAGTTCTTCTGATTTTGCGAAAGCAATGGCCTAGAACTCCTATAATACTTTCGCATTACTTCCCCAAAGCTACATATTCATCAGCTCCTAAAGTACAAAAGAGAAAAACTACTTCTGCAGCTGAAAGTTCGGGTCTAAGAGACGAACCAGATGTTGAAGAAACTGTTGAAGATATGGCTGAGGAGATCGAGCGTCAGGCTTTTGGTTCTGATAAAGTAGTTGAAGAGTTCTATCGTCGAGTACTGATTCCGAAGATAGACGAGCCGGTGAGAAGAAAAGAGTAGAAAAGTTAGAAAAGAAACGACAGGCTGAGCTTAAGCGTAAAGCAGAGGAACGTAAACGTAAAGCAACAGGTGAGGATGATACGACGTATGTTCCATCCGAGTCTGACACTGAAGATGTTCTTCGTAATCCAATCAAGAAGAAACAGAGAAGAATGAAGCGACCTGCTGCTAGAGTACCACCAAATGTTATTCCGAAAGAAATTGCTACTGAACCTATCATTGAAGAAAATGTGGATGAACCGTCATAGCATATTCCATCTCCACCACAACCTGTTCAACCAGAACCAACTCCTCAACAACAATCAGTTCCTCAACTAGAGCCAGCTCAGCAATAACCGCAACAACAACCAGCTCAACAACAACCACAATCATCTCATCCGCAACAACCTCATCCAACACAGTAGCCATAAGAGTCACAATCATTTTTTGATGATATTGGTTTAGATGATTTACCTGGAGATGATGAGTTTCGATTTGATGATCCAAGGGTTGATGATTTGCAAAAACAGGTTATGAAGAATACTGTAAGGATAGCTAAATTACAAGAGCAAATCAGTGAGCTAACTGCTGAAAAGCTCGAAAGGCTGGAACAGATCGGAGGGTTGATTGTTGATAAGCAGCAGTTAGAAGCAATGTTGGCGAGTATTGTATATGAGAATGAAAGGTTACGATTACGGATGGCAGAATATGAAGAAGAGCGTTTAAGGAATGATAGAAGAATGGATATGTTTGAGAAGATTTTGGAAAAGACATTGGGTTTGAATATTTATGCCGAGATAGATGTGATAGAACGAGCAGAAGCAAGAGAGCGGGTTGCCGAAAAGGAACATTTATCGAAGCAACAATCTGACGCTCAGGGGAAGGGAAAAGAAAAGATAGTGGAGGAACCTATGATTGACGAAACTGTTCCAGAAGCTGAGTCTGTGCCAGTAACATGTTGGGATATTGTGGTTTATGAAGAGTAGAGAAAGTTTATCTTGATAGGACGACCGACAGATGTGGATATTGCATCGCTTGATATTACTCAAAGGCATCGGGATTGGCTGTTAAAGAAAAAGATTGAGAAAGAAATAGAAGAAACAGCTGAAGAGATTGAAAAGGAAACAGAAGTAGAGGATGCTGATGTTGATGTTATGGATTCTAGTAGTTCAGATGATGATGATAATGTTGGTGGTTCTGGAATTCGTGTAACTGATTCAAATATTAATGAAGCAGTAGATCTTTCTGAGTATCTTAATGATTCTGCGAATCAAACCACTGAAGAAGAAAAGACGAACAAAGCTGATGAGTCTGTTGATGCTCAGCAGGCATGAATTTTAACAGAAAATGTTATATCTTCTGTTCATGTCATGCCAAAGCCGTTTGTGTTATATCTTGAGCATGACGTAGAGGAAGGAGAGTTTATTCACAGTTACTTAAAGGAAGAAATAGCAGCGATGCTTGGCATTAGTGAAGAGAAATTTGATTTTGACTTCGAAGACAAACTAAACGAGATAGATGCTTTTGAGCCAAACGCGCATGTCTTCGAAGACATGGAAGATGCAAATATGTAGGATAACGTTGTTGTGGAAAGTGATTCAGATGACGATGCTAATGTTGCCAATCAGGGTACAGATGATTTCCCAACGTTTACTGATTTATTCGTAGCAGAAAGTTCAGAGATGTTATAGAGAAAAGTATCTAAAGCTGCTAAAGAAGGAACTATTCCTCAGCAAATGTCTAAAGCTGAAATTGCTGAACAAAAGAGGAAATGGTTTCGCGTGAATCCAGCTGAGCGTAAATTTAAAAGACCCCTAGTATTCTTTACCAGAGATGCAGATATTTCTCTAGGGGATATTCTAAGCTGGGGATGGATTGAAGAACTTAATGTGTATGCAATAAAGAGGGAGTTTGGTATCCAATATTTCATATATTTGAACGACATCAAAACATTGCCATATTGGGATGTAAAGGAGCTTGTTCAAACAAAGATGATAAATTTAAAGATGAAGTTTCATGACTAAAGGCTTTGGAGATTGATTAAGTTTAAAGCTATGCACGGTTTTACACATTGGAAACCTCACTATCCTCGTCGTATTATTAAAGTTGATCTAGTAACAAATGAGAAAGATGTTACATTGATTGTGAAGAAGCCACGTGTGATGAAGAACATGCCTCTTATTAAAATGGAACAAGATTTCTTCAAGATATTCAAATGGTGGCACTATAATTCGAGTACAGGAGAAATTGTTATTCGTGTACATCCAGATGATGACTCTTGGAAAAACACTAAGTAATTAACCGAAGCCGTCATAGCGCACAAACGAATATATGGTCTATGGCGTGGCATTCGAGTACTAGACCCGATATGGCTAGTCAACTGTTCAAAGAAGCATATAGAATGTTTATTCTATAGTAAGATAAGTTTTGAAGAGAAGGATAAAGAACAAGCACTACAATTTCAGAAGATCGTCAGTGTTTCTTTTGCAAATGATATACATTCTGGTTCAGATTGGAAAACAACTTGGAGGAAGCTTGAAAAGAAAGAGACAAAGAAAAAGGAGGAAAATGAAGCTCGAATTGCAGAACGTACAAGAATAGCATTTCTAAGGAGCTTTCAGTTTGTGAACCGACCTCCTCCGACTGATCAAACACCAATTGCTTTTGAGGAGCGTCGCAAGCCAGTGAAGAGATTTTTGAAGACTATCTAGACTGCGGCAACATCCAAGGGGGAGTTTGTTGGTGCATAATGTCTATTGCCTTCGTCTAGGATATGTCTGTAATGTTTATAGAGTTTACACGTAAATGTTTATTTGTTAAAAAAGTAATTTTTATACGTTTTGATACTATGCTTCATACGAAGTATATTCATGTTTCATACGAGTGTCTTACTCGTACGAAGCACAAGTTCGTACAAAATATATTTAGATCACTGTTTAGCACGCACTTCGGTACGAGTCATGTCGACCTATAAATAGGGAAGTGTTGTGTTAGAACTAGTAAGTGATTTGTCAATTGGTACGACGAAGCTCTGCCATTTTGTTTACTCGCGTCTGTATTTGAACGTCATTAATACAACAGAAGCAGTTAAACAGTAAGTACTATCTTGTTTGTCTTGTCTACCTCTCTAGCAATGAATTCCGCCTCTGCTAGTTGAGCGAGATCAGGTCGATTGCTCATTTCGGGAGCTCGATCCCCGTTCACACATATCAATTTCTTTAATTAAAAAAAACTATAGCAATACTATACTCAAATTGAAGAGAATAAAATACTCGTTTATATGGTGTAATTTAAAAAAATATATTAACGTACCAAAAAGTTATGACCATTTAAAAATCAGGGGGAGGGGTTGGTTTTATACAAGAGGAGATTGTGTAACTACTAACTAATTATCTATAATTTTGTTAAGATGAGGGATTAAATTATAATGTAGATGGCAAGTTTAAATTGACGGTATTTAATATCTGACATTCTATAGCTATTAAATATTTTGGGATAATGAATAAGTATGTTGGGGCTTAATCACTTGTATACTAAGGCATATATAGGTGTACCTTTTAATCCACACGTCAATATTGACTAAGACAACTATCGAAACGTAGATAAAAATGAATAGGTCATCACGGTACTTTTCGATTTTTTTTAAAAACATTATAGTTTATAAGATATGACAAGAATATGTAAAAGAATTACAAGTTTGTTGTGGAGGGGGAAAAGTGTAACTAATTACCTATAATTATGCTAAAACTCTGGGATTTAAGTATAATAAAATGGGGACTAAAATATAATTATTGTTTAAGAGACCTATTTACCATCATTTTAGGGTTGTATTTAAAATTAAGAGGGAAAAAGTTCTTATTTTTTGGGTATCTTAAAATGCTCTTCCCTCATGCATTATATATACTATATTATAATGGGCGGAATGTAAACGGACTATATAAGAGTTGGATATGCTGAAACTCATGGACTTCCTGTAAAAGTCGAGAGATCGATGGGCCAAAGACGAGGATGAAAACTCGTCATACTATCATGGGTTTGCAATGCAAATATTACGGCTACATGGATTGTGGATTGTTGGGGTGTGGGTTACATCACCAACAATAATAAAGGATGCGGTGCATGGTTTTTCACAAGAGTCGATGCCTACACGACCGTTCCTTCTATATCCGAACATTGCCACTTTATCCAATACAGTAGTGTCTTCTCTGGTATTCCCTTTCTCTCTTTTGGAAATTAAAAGTGCGGTTTGGGATTGTGAAGGGGATAAAGCACGTGGTCCAGATAGGGTAAATTTCTGATTTATAAAACGTTGTTGGAAGTTTTTGGAGAATGATTTTATAAAGCTTTTTTCAGAATTATATCACAAAGAAAACATTAGCATCGGATGCACATCTTCCTTCCTTGCCCTTATACCTAAATGCAATGACCCAGTGACCTTTGGGATTATAGACCAATTAGCTTAATTGGTTGTATAAATAAGGTAACTGCAAAAATGTTGGTGGCTAGACTGAAAACTGTCATTCATGGTTTAATCTCGGTGGAACAAACTGCCTTCTTATCGAATACACGTATTTAGGATGCTCTCTAGTTGTAAACGAGATTATCCATGGATGAAAAAGCACAAAAGGGGCTTATTTTTAAGGTGAATATTGAAAAAGCTTATGATACATTGAATTTGGATTTCTTGAGATCTATTATCAATAAATGAAGTTTCCAACAAAATGGTGCATTTGGATCATGGCTATTAAAATGGGTAGAGCATCGGTCCTAGTTAACGGTTCTTCCACCATAGAATTCACTTGCGCTAGAGGGTTGAGGCAAGGCAACCCTCCATCGCCTTTTTTATTCATCATAGCAATGGAGCGTTGACTAGGGTCACGAAGAAAGCATGCGATATCGACATGTATAAAGGGTTACCATGTCCTACTAATGGCCCGTACTTATCACCTTTTCTGTACGCAGATGATGTGGTATTTGTGGGCGAATGGTCGGTACAAAAGCCCTTAATTTGAACCGAATCCTTAGGTGCTTCTACCTCACCTCGGGTCTTCGAGTCAACTTGAGGATGAGTAGCCTTTATGGAATTGTGGTGGGTGATAGTCAAGTCCAATACGTGGTGGAAATATTAAGATGCAAACTCGGTACATTCCCTTTTAAATACTTGGGCCTACAAGTGGGCGTAAACATGAATTTGGTGAAAAATTGGAAACCGATTGTGGATACATTCAAAAGTAGATTATCGGTTGGAAGTGAAACATGTTATCGGCTAATGGAAGAATAACCTTGGCAAAGTAGGTTTTAAACTCATTACCGACATATTACTTTTCGCTCTTTGAAGCCCCGTTGCAAATTATAGACCAATTGGAGAAACTTAGAAGGAATTTCTTGTGGGGCATTACGTCGAAACCCTTAAAGATTAGATGGGTCGCTTGGAACAATGTCATGGCTCCAAAAGAATTCAACGGGCTTGGGTTCGGGTCATTAAGAGAGTTCAATCTTGCTACGTTGGCGAGGTGGTGGTGGAGATTTAAGATGGACACCAATAGTCTTTGGAGAAAAGTGATATGGAGCGTGCATAACAACCCTAGAAATTGGCAATTCATACTAGGAAAAATCACACAAGCAGGTCCTCAGAAGTAGGTAGCATACATCTCAAAAGATTTGAGAAGCATTGGTATTGACCTGGTAAAATGCTTTAATGGGGTGCCGGGTGAAGGGCGGTACATACTTTTCTAGAAGGAATGGTGGCTCGGTGATGGGCCGCTATGCATTTGTTCCTAAATCACTTATGTATTGAGGGGTAAAAAAACGTAGTAGTGGCGGATAGAATTTCAATCTCAAATGTGGTCATCTTAGTTAACTTTAGTTGGACCCGCTAACCGAGTGGCCATCAGGAAATGTAGGAACTTGTTGACCTATGCGCAGCCCTACAGGCCAGCTCTATTGGTCATACTCGAGATAGGTGGATGTGTATTGATGCGCCAACGAGGAGCTTTTCGGTACGCAGTGTCACACCCAGCTTTCCACAGCCAATCCAAACACTGGTGTGCCCGGGTGGGGAATATCGTGACGTATGTTGATATCATCATAGTCAATTAAACACAGCACAACGGAAGTCTTGGAGTAAAATTACTAGTACAAACCAAATGTTCAAAATAAAAAATAATATACATACGACTCGTAATAGAAGATCCACAGGTGGATCATAAAATGTACAAATGTGTATAACAGACTTTGGGCAGATCTAGGATTTGCAAGATCCTCTTATTACTACCGAGCACTTCTAAACTATTTTCGTATTGTACCTGCAAGCTTAGTCTTTTGAAAATATGTCAGCTTTCGTTGGTAAATACACCCAACTGACTCATTTTGAAAACATTTGATAGTGTTTTAAGTGCACGTTGGCACAAAATCTTTTATAACTTAGGAAAGTTGGCCTTGCAACATTGTTAACAGATTCACATGTTTGTCCATACATACAGGGCTCAGAGCGAAAACCGAGACATGATTAACATACACATCACTTAAGAACTCACGAAGGAGTTATCCCCAACCTTGTGGGTAATTGCATTTTGAGCGTCTGTCAGGTGTATGCCTACACCCCACGCTAAGGTCGTGGCCATTATCTAATTTAATGAGCCGAGGATATCCAGAACACGATAGTTAACCCCTGATGTTTAAGTTATAAAACAAAACTTATTAAAACGGAATATGCATATTTACTAGCCACAATTCGGCATTCGATTGATCCCATTTCGACCAAGCGATAATAATTTACCGTAACCCAAGACCGTATAGGGGAAATAAGTTGAGAGTATTTACCTGAGCTAGTCTTCGTTTATACGCAAGATTTAATAACTCAGCCGTATACAAAAGTACTAAGTGCAGATAGCATTTACCGGCAAGTATCTAGTCTGGATTATGGCATAAGCTATTAAATACCAACGGTCTTATAAGTCACAGACTTAGACCGAGTAGTGTACAGGATCAAAACGTATAACGCTAGATTAAACGATGATCGGATAGAATATAGTTTGTTCCCAACAAGTACTTTGACTTGTATAATATGGATAAACTATAAACATTCTGGATTTTGAGACTTAAATGACAAGGTTAGATCCGTTTCGGTTAATTTTCATAAACTAGTTATATAAACTTAATCGTACGCATATCAGCGATATCGGGTAACCAGTTAAGTCATGGACAAGTAATATATGCCATTATACTTTAAATAAGTTGTAATATCAGTAGGATATCAACTTATATGCCCGTTAAGGTTTTAAAATGAAATATGGCTCATAAGGGTGTTTCGATAATTTCCTTACGTGTAAAAGGAACTTGAATACAATTTTATGTTATAACCATAAATATTCTGGAAAAATAATTTACTCATGATATAATATCAGTAGGATATTAATTATATGTGTAATTTATCTTTTTATGACCAAAATATACACCGAAGGGGCATTTTGGTCATTTTACACATAGTCTTATAAATTATTTAGGATTCTGAGTTTATATCATGTAGCTACTGTAAAAATATTTAAAATAAGTTTTAAAATAAGTTGGTAACAAGTCTTGGTTAATTAATATGGTCTAAAACCATACTATGCACCAAAACGATGCTTATGTCGTAAAATGATGATTTATGCGATGTTTAATGAAAATTGATGTTAAGGTCAAGTTAACATGTCTTAGATATGTCATTTAATATAATATAGTAGTATGTAAAAGATTTACTTTGAAAAGATATGGTTAAAACATTTTATAAGCCATAAGGGCCTTATTGTCATTTATCGACATAATACAAGGACTTGCTCATAAACTCAGTTTATAATCTGGTTTGACATCCCGAATAATCCTACTCATAATATTATATCAGTAGGAAACTCATTTTCAAGTTTATTGTCAATTAAACCTCTTTTTATGCAAAAAGGGCATTTTAGTCAAAATGGCATAATTACGAAACTTGTGCATAAACTCTGATTCTAATTATGATCATGTATTATAACCTCAGAAAGTTATGCTACATTATATTATGATTATAATGCCACCTTAGATCAGTAGCTAACTAAAATCGGATCAGAATCGAAAGTCAAAGCAGAAGTCAAACTTTGTGACTTTCGGTTGCGAACCGACCCTAGAACTGAAATTGACGAGCCGAACATGTTCTTACATGTTCTAATAATTATTACCAACTTGTTTAAGTGTCAAAACATGTTTCATAACATATATAAACTCAAATTATAACATTTCTGAAAAATAGCCTGTTTGACTTTTTAATATTTAAACTTTGACCCGTCAATTGGTCTAGCAAACGTGATCTTCAGGAGGTGCCCTTTGTAGGGACTAACACCTACCTTATTACGATCTCTTAGCCATGTTCATTACGAAATATGGCTGGACCATAATGGTCTTAACCGAAAGTCAAGGCGTTTTCTGTAAAACGCTTGACTTTTGGCTATAAATGCCTATAAACGAAAAATGCAAGAGAAAGGAACACTTACAAGTGATTCCTAGGATGCAATAAAACTAAGTTGGATGCTCCTTTCAGTTAGGAACTCCCAGAGGAGGGAGATAGAGTGATAAATAAGAATGGTGCAAGTTCAAATAGTGAAGCATTACACCTAATAATAGTTGGAGAGCTTGAAGGAGGTGATGCCAGGTGTTAAGAGGTGTTAGAGGGAGTGTACAGGTGTCCCAAAACGTGGCATAGCTGTTTGGAAGTCCACGGTTTCGAAACAATGATTTTTGGCAACATGTGTGGAGGCCAAGCAAAATTTCTGTAGACACAGGCCTCTCGCGCCCCGTGGCAAATTTCAAAGTTTGTCACATTTAGCCCCTTAACTTATAAAACCCTCCTAAAACACCTTTTTAGCATATTTAGCCCTCCGTAACCAATATTTAGCGTACCAGGGAGTATGCCCGGATATTGTCGAGCTATCGGTTTGTTAAAATGTCACTCAGAAGTATAAATTAACATTTTGACACTTTTAACCCCTCTCTTATCCAACTTTCACATATTAACAGAATTAATCCCTCTTGTCCAACAAATGGGACATATGAGAGTTAGGACTTCGTAAAGGATCACTCAGAGGCCCACTATAAGCATGTTGAATCCGATGTCACTTAGAGGCTGGGCATGTTGACATATCAGTCACTCAGAGGCCAAGTTTAAGCATGTTGACATATCAGTCACTCAGAGGCTAAGTTTATGCATGTTGACATCAGAAAGTCACCCAGAGGCTCAGTTTGAGCATGTGGACACCTTTAGTCCTTAATAGTCTTTAATAGGCTAAAATAAAAAATACAACACATGTCACTATACTATTGGACACGATTTTCGAGGTGTTGCATCCTCGCCCCCTTAAAAGAAATCTCTTCCTCGAGATTTTATTCAAAAAGATGGGGGCGATTTTATCGCATAGTGGACTCAACCTCCCATGTATATTCGGGACCTCTAAAGGCATTCCACTTAACCTTTACTATAGGTATCAATTTCCTTCGGAGCTTCTTAACCTGTCGATCCTCGATCGAAATTGGTTTCTCAATGAACCTCAGGTCTTCATCTATTTGCCCATCTTTGTGTGACATTGCTAGCGACTCATCGGCTAGACATTTCTTAAGGTTAGATATGTGGAATACATCATGAATTCCTAAGCTCCTCTGGCAGCTTAAGCTTATAAGCTATAGTGCCGACACATTCGACTATCTCTTATCTTGGGCTTAACTTGCCATTCTTTCCAAATCTCATTACACCTTTCTAAGGTGATACTTTCAGCATGACTTTGTCCCCAACTTGCAACTTGAGAGGTTTACGCCTCTTGTCAGCATAGCTCTTCTGTCTATCACGGGCAGCTTTAAGACGATCACAGATTTGCACAATCTTATTCGTGGTCTCTAGGACAATCTCCGGTCCTGATAGTTGGGCTTCCCCAACTTCTGCCCAACATACGGGCGTTCGACACTTTCTCCCATACAAGGCCTCATAAGTTGCAGCCTTGTTCCGCGTACGATAACTATTATTATAGGAGAATTCTATTAGGGGTAAGTGGTCATCCCAACTTCCACCTAAATCAATCACACATACTCTAAGCATGTCTTCCAAAGTCTGAATAGTACACTCACTTTGACCATTAGTCTGCGGATGGTAAACCGTACTGAAGTTTAATCTTGTGCCTAAAGATTGTTGGAAACTTTTCCAAAAATGAGAGGTATATCTAGTATCTCTATCGGATACAATAGATATCGGCACACCGTGTAGGGACACAATTTTGTCCGCATACAACTTAGCCAATTTGTCAGAGTTATACGTTTATTTAATTGGCAGGAAATGCGCTGACTTAGTCAGTCTGTCCATAATGACCCAAATCGTGTCATTACCACGTTTGGTCTTTGGTAACTTGGTAATCAAGTCCATAGTTACCATTTCTCATTTCCAAGTGGGAATCTCAAGTTGTTGTAGAAGTCCTGGCGGTTTCTGATGTTCAGCTTTAACTTGCGAACATGTCAGACACTTAGCTACATATGTGGCTATGGATTTCTTCAAACCCATCCACCAATAATTCTTTTTCAGATCCTGATACATCTTGTCACCACCTGGGTGAACTGAGTATCTCGTATTATATACTTCTTGGAGGATTAGATTTCTAAGTCCTCCAAAGATTGGAACCCAGATTCTTTCCTTAAATCTAAGGATTCCATCCTTTCCAGGTGTTATCTGATCAATAATTCCGCCTAATCCCTCATTAGGAATATTAGCCTCTAACAGGGCTTGCTTTTGTGCATCTAATAGCTTCTCATTCAAGCTATTTATGAGCTCAATGCTCTTGGCGTTAATCCTAATGGGCTTAATCCTTTCCTTGCGACTTAAGGCATCAGCAACGACATTTGCCTTACCGGGATGATAGCGAATTTCGCAATCATAAACGTTAAGTGTTTCCATCCAACGACATTGTCGCATGTTCAAATCCTTTTGATTGAACAGATGTTGGAGACTTTTATGGTCAGTTTATGTAATATATTTTGTGCCATACAAGTAATGTCTCCACAATTTAAGTACAAATACAATGGCACCCAATTCTAAATCATGAGTGGTGTAATTCCTTTCTTGCACCTTTAATTGTCGTGATGCATAAGCAATTACCTTGCCTTTTTGCATTAGCACACAGCCATGCCAGTGTATGAAGCATCACAATATACAACAAATTCCTCAATACCCTCAGGTAGAGATAACACAGGAGCATTGCTCAACTTGTGTTTTAGAATCTAAAAAGATTCTTGTTGTTTTGGACCCCAGTCAAAATTGACATTCTTACGGGTCAAAGTAGTTAAAGGAGTGGCTATCCTTGAAAAGTTCTCAATGAACCTCCTATAATAACCAACCAATCCTAAGAAGCTACGAATATCCGACGGAGTTTTTGGCACTTCTCAATTCATTATGGCTTCTATTTTAGCAGATCCACTTGGATACCATGCTCGCTTACAACGTGTCCAAGAAATTGGACTTCTCTAAGCCGAGACTCACACTTAGAGATTTAGCATAGAGTTCCTCTTGTCTTAGTAGTTCTAGAATGCACCATAGATGTTTCTCGTGATCAACTTGATTACGAGAGTAGATATGTATGTCGTCTATGAAGACAATGACAAACTTATCTAAATACGGTTTACAGACTCTATTCATAAGATCCATGAATGCTGCAGGTGCATTTGTGAGCACAAAAGGCGTCACCAAGAATTCATAGTGACCATATCGGGTCCTTAAGGCAGTCTTAGGAACATCCTCATTTCTAACCTTCAGCTGATGATATCCAGATCTCAAATCGATCTTAGAGAAATAGCTAGCACCTTGAAGTTGATCGAACAAGTCGTCATCCTGGGCAAAGGATAATGATTCTTGATCGTTATCTTATTTAGCTCACGGTAATCAATGCACATCCGCATTGAAACGTCCTTCTTTTTAACAAAAAGAATTGGAGCTCCCCAAGGTGAGGAACTAGGTTGTATGAAACCTTTCTCTAAAAGTTCATCTAATTGAATTCTTAACTCCTTCTTTCTGTCGGTGCTAACTGATATGGAGCTCTGGCTACCGGTGCTGATCCAGGTAGGATATCAATTCTAAACTCCACTTGCCTATCTGGAGGTAGGCCTGGTAATTCTTCAGGAAAGATATCAGAATATTCTGAGATGACTGGAAGGTCTTCAATATTTGGCTTAGGCTCGTTGATAGTTACTTGTTCCATATATATTACACAACCTCTACCCAAACACTTGGATGCCTTGAATAACGACAACTTGTCTGGCAATCCGTAGTGTGAATCTCCAGGGATGGTGATCGTTTCACCAGACGAGGTTTTAATATCAATGAGTTTCTTATTGCAGGCAATGCGAGCTTGGTTATGGAATAACCAATCCATGCCTAAAACTACATAGAACCATGCCAATTTCATTGGCAAAAGGGGGATAGGGATAGAATGATTCTTAATTGATATGAAACATCCATCAAGAATGGAAGATGTTGTTTCTAAAGTTCCATCAGCAAGCACTACCTCATGGTTATATCTAGAGTTCTTACGGGCAGGTTCAATAGTTTACTAAACTTATGGTCAACAAAAGATTTATCTGCACCCGAATCGAAAAGAACTCTAGCATATATGTCATTAATGAGGAATGTACTTGTTATGACGTTGTTGTCATTAACGGCCTCCCTGGCATTCATCTGGAAGGCACGAGCATTCCCTTTCTTAGCCTCTCCAGCTTTGCATCATTACTTTTGGGGTTTCTTGGGGCAATTGAACTTAATATGCACTTTTTCATTACAGCCGTAGCAAACGACATTCTTAAGATCCTTACAGTCTAGGGTCTTATACCCCTTTCTCTTATAGATACCACAGGGTTTAGTATGTGGATTAACACTATAATGTCCCCAATGTCTGTAGTTACAGTTCTTGCACAGAGGTTTGTCATTAGACGTGTGCTGGTTCTTCTTGAACCCGAAATTCCCTTTATTTTTGAACCTTTGGGAGTTATCCTCCTCCCGTTTCCTTTGTCCGTCAGTTTGAGTCCTAACTGACTTTTGCCTCATTAAATCTAAGGTGAGGGAGAGAGATAGGTCTACAACAGACCTATAGGTGCTAGGCTGAGCAGCCTTTACCTTACCCTTTATCTCAGGTGCTAACCCATTAATGAAACACGCAATGCATTTGGGTTCATGGGTGATTAAGTAGGAAACCAACCTAGACAGGGAATTGAAGTCAGAAACATACTTAGACCATCCTAAGTTGTATAGGTGTACCTTACCTGTAGATTGGACCATAGCTTTCCACCAGATTAGGGCATCGCCTTTGAAGGATTGTGATACATACATTACCACATCCTTATCAGCACATCCGCTGATATCTACTATTCTTTTCATTTCGTTCAGCCATTTCAAGGCTTCTATAGCTCCTTTCTCCCATTAAAATCTCGGGGTTTACAGGAGACGAAGTATTTGTAGGTACATCCGTCTTTAGAAGAGTGGGACCTATCAGCAAATTCTATTTCCTTTGGTTTACTCTTCGCATTTGAAGAGTGAATTAAGCTCTCATTATGAGCTGACGATGGTGGGATTGATAATGGTCTGGAGTAAGTAGCACTCGACTCCCTAAGTTTTTCTATGGACTTTTCCATGGCCTTTCCAACAGCTGCATCTATGCGAGCTTGGAAATCATCATTATTAATAGCTATGTTTTCAGCGTTGTTTGAGTTAATATCCCGTGGCTACATTGTGCCTCGTCCGAGTTAGCCATTCTTGGAGCTTTGGTTCTAAATACCAAATAAAATTTCTTTTAGCCATGGTATTATTAACCATATTGGCTTTAAACATTGGATATAACAATCCATTGCCTATCTAAGCTAGTGTGAATAACATCAAAACTTCTTAGGCATATCATTTCTATATTTGGCCTAGGTTTCAATAGGAACATCAAGGCAAATTACAATCTGGACATAGTCCTTATATTATTGGACAGTGGATCGTAATGTCACAACTGTCATTGTCATAATTGACATTTATATGTAGCTCGTAGGCTTGTCATGAAGGACATTAAAATATGGCTCATTGGCCTTATCCCCCAAGGATATTCAAACTACAACACATTGGCTTGTCACTAATGGACATAAAAATTTTGGGCACATTGGCCTGTCAGTAATGGACATAATAATTTGGCACATTGCCTGTCACTGATGGACATAAAAATTGGGCACATTGGCCTGTCACTATTAGACATAAAAATTGGGCACATTGGCCTGTCACTATGGACATTATGGCACCTTGGCCTGTCATCTTGGACAAATTATGGCACTTTGTCCTGTCACCTTGGAAAAATTATGGCACCTTGGCCTGTCACCTTGGACAAATTATGGCACATTGGCATGTCACATTGGACAAATTATGGCACCTTGGCCTGTCACTCATCATCATATTGATGACATTAGCCGGGATCATACTGATCACATAGGCTATATAATAGGCTTTAGGACGTAGTCCTTTTACCTAGACGGCTAGTGTGGTTCCTCAAGTTGCACTACCAGGAGTGTGAACATTCCTTAATGTTAACATAAGAGTACCTTAATGGTTGATTAATGGACCCAGTTACCTTTGACCTTAATGACCTTGGTGACTTGAACCTAGTCCACCACCTCTGGATAGAAGGATAACTTCTCTTAACTATCATGATAGAAGGCCATCTTATCCTTAACTATCGTTTCTTGGCCAAATATGTGGTCTGTGCCACTTGGCATAATCAAATCCACTGAGGTCTTTTTGGAATTATATAGTAGAACATAAATTTCGAGTAAAATTGAGACGTTCACTTGAAAAGGGAGAATACATATATATAATTCCAAAGTAATTCATCAAATGCCAAATAAGGAAACACAATACTAGAAATAAATAAATGAAACAAACTTGCCATGACACAAGCCTCCCTCCTAACAACTGACAACCACCAGTGGTAGACTTCCTTGTAGATTTGCATCCTCCAAAGTCCGAATCAGTAAAAGCAACAAACTTCAAATCACTAGTAGCTGGATACCATAACCTAAGTTTAGGTTTCCCCTTCAAGTAACGAAGAATCCGCTTCACCGCTTTCATGTGGAACTCCTTTGGATTCGCTTGATATCTGGCACAAAGATATACTGCGAACATGATGTCGGGTCTTGAAGCAGTCAAGTACATCAAAGAACCAATCATTGCCCTGTATTGATTTGGATCAACATCCTCCACACTCTCATGATCTAGACCAAGATTGTGATTCTCACAGATAGGTGTATTGAAAGTAGCGCAATCTTCCATTTTAAAACGAGACAAAATGCCATACACATACTTCGTCTGATGTATAAACATCCTATCCTTCTTCTGTTCAACTTGTAAAAGCAGAAAGTAAGATAGTTCATCCATCGCACTCATCTCAAACTTGCTCTTCATCACCTCTTCGAACTCATGACACATGTTCTAATCAGACGACCCAAAAATGATGTATATTGTCCGATTATGATTTTTGGAATTTCCGTGCCTTTTTTTTTTGTCCTGAAAATCACACGAGTCTATCTGTCCAATCGGTTCATCAAAATTGTCTATGGATCAAAATCTATGTCCAAAAACGTTTAACTCTAGTTACGTCAGCTGGTTAAGTTTCCACCTTCTTGTGTGTAACCCGGAACAGTGTAAAATCCGAAATTGTAACTCTGAATGACAATCCGAATGAAAATCCGGAAAAGTAATCTGAATTCCTAATCCGAGATGGTGATCCGGAATAGTGATCCGAGAAGAAATCCGGAATGCACTGTTCTGATCTGAAATGGAAATTCAGAATGGACTACTCTGATCCAAGATGGAATCTGGAATAGTGCTGATCCGAGATGGAATCCGAAATAGCTTCTGATTCGAGATGGAATTTGAAATAGCTTCTGATCCGAAATGGAAACCGAAATGGCTTTTCTGATCTGAATTGCACTGTTTTCCAGATCCGAAATGCAGCTTCTGGTCCGAAATTCAAGTCTTCAATCCGAATTACTATGCTTTTTAATCTGGAATGCAAGTCTTCAATCCGGATAGCTTAACTGTTAATCCGAAATACGGCAAAAAATCCGAAATACCTGCAAAAACCCTAAAACAGCCGTCAAAACCCTAATTCAGCCGTCACTAACTTCAAGAACAGCCTCCAAAAACGCCCAAAACCTAATTTTTCTGTTGTCACGATTCTGAACAGAGCAATAATCAAGAGCCGAATGCTCTGATACCAATTGTAGGTCCCCTAGTCCTTTTGGATCTTGACAGAATCGTCTATCTAATCTAGAGTGCGGAATCCCCTAGATCAGATTTCACAGAAAACACTAAGAACACGAACACGAACAAAAAGAATTCCTTCAAACTGTCTTCTATTGATTATCGAACACAAAGTGTTTACAATCAATTCAAGACTCTCTCTCTAAAACTCTCTGAAGCAATTCTTGCAGCAACTGAACAATAGAACCAGCAACCTAAACCCTAATGCAAACCACCCTTTATATAGAGATAGGTTATGCTTATGGGCTAGGGTTTCCTACATCGACCGCTAATGGGTTTAAAGCCCAATTCGCCTACCATGCACTATTTTGTGTCTAGTTCAACCCAATTACTAATTAACTATTACAAAACCAAACCCGCTAACCGTTTATCATTCTACTAATTACAAGATATCCAAAGACCAAATCTAAGCTGTTGTCACAAATATGCACCAACACAACCTTAGGCCCATAAGGCTCTAGGAAGCCCATTTCTTCACCTTTAGCCCAAAATGCAACACTAATGTGTAAACCTTTTAGCTAGAGGCCCAACAATCTCCCCTAGAAGGCGATTAATCCTTTGGTAGCGCATCAACTCCCATCCTGCCAGCTATAATCCCTGCAACTGCCGTCGTCCAATATTTAGCACATGCCTCATACAACTCTGCAATTTGAATTTGATAAGCTACTAGAACCTGTAGGTATTCATCTTGAAAGCTCACCAAATCAACCACATCGTTCACACGAAATGCTATCTCTTTAGTCACAATCGCCACACTCCCAACCTTCGGATCATACATCCAAAAGTTAAGATTCTTCAAAATGCCTCTAGGAAATGTTGGAGCGACTGGAATCACTAGTTCCTTATCAGTCGGAGGCCACATCACAGACTTAAATCTTCTACCAGTTCTCGCATCTCTAACACCTTTAGCTGCCCATAGATACGGTTCAGATGTCTTCATCATTTTAAATCCATTCTTTATCTCCTGCTCCAACTTCTTGAAGAATCTCCATCCTGGACCACGCTCATTCGTACCAGTGTCGGTATACGGAGCCCTTAGAAGATCAGTCAATGCAACTTTCGTCCAGGTCTCAAACTGGGACTCCTTGGAGTAATATCCGTGTGTACCATCTTGGTCGAACAATCAGCCACATCCTCTTAACATGATCATAAGTCCAGCTCAGTACACGTGACTTATTCCCAACCTTACTGTAATAACTCGATCCAAGCTCCATGACAAATCTCTTAGACTAATTAGTAGGATCCTTTAACTGAAAGTTCTCGTCCAGCGGATTCACATCAACATTCTTCATCAAAAACATCTGTTTCTTCTTTGGAGCAGTTTGTCTTTTCTGACTCGCAGTAAACTTCCTCTTTGGATCGCTCAAATACTCATATAACCCAGCCTGACGCTTAGTTGTGAGCTGTTCAGCAACTAATCTATCAGCTTCTCTCTTCTCAGCAGCTTCATGATGATGTTCAGCATTCATATGATCATCAAATGGATCAGAAAACTCACGTCCAAACTTGTTCTGCAACTTTTGCCTTCAGATAAAAAAAACCATAGTCATCAATAAAGAAACATCACCTTGAAGTTGGTCTATCGTCTGATCACGCGCATCTAATCGAGTCTGCATAGACGCTATCTACGCATCCTTGAGAATAACCTCCTGCTCAAGCACTACCACCCTCTTCTTCAGATCAACTACATCAACGTCTTCCTCATCACTATCAAACCCACTAAATTCAAATGCTCTCTTTTTAGATCGCCTCAAATACTCCATATCTTCATCCTGACCACCACCAAAACCACTACACAGAATCAGCTGGGATGGACACGACAATAGATTGAGTAACAACGAGAGGAACTGTCAGTTCTTCAGCAGTAACAAGCTCAACAGTGGAAGTATCGGTCAAAGATACAGTGATCGAGGATGTATTAGTGATCGGTTCTTCAGTCATATCATCAATATGAGCTTCAGTTTGTATCTGAGCTTCTGTATGAATGGGTTCTTTGGTCGCTTCTGTTCGTCGCCTTTTCAATAACTGTACTTCCTCTTCCTCAACATCTTCAGCTGGATTAGTTTCAGCAACTGGGATATCAGAATGAGGCAACACGAGAGGAGGATTCCCTTGCTGCTCCTAAATCTCCTTTAGATGTGCAATAAGAGCTGCTAAGTTCTCAGTAGTAAGCTTTTTTAGCTCTGGAATCGGATGAACGTCAGATTCTGTAATAGATTCCAACAGAGCTTCTTCATCATCAGTACCTGCCTCAGAAACTAAATCTTCAATCTCAATCTCTTTCTCCACCACCGGTATATCATGTTCTTCAGCCACCATAGCATTCACCGGCTTAGGTGCTGGAATATCCTGACCAATTACCTCACAAAACTTCCCAAACTTCTTCAATGGTACGCGTCCAACAAAGACTGTCTTCGACGTCGATATGTTCTTCTTCATCATGCCAAAAATAGTCGGACCCATAGGCTTCATATTCAGCAAGTTCGCTTCAGAAGCATCTTTAGCCAAATAAGAATAACGTGCATCCAGAATCAGCTGTACAAATCGAGGATATAGAAAAAACATCTTCTTCGACTGCTCAAGAATCTTCTTCACATTCTCGAAAATATAACCAGAAAAGTTATATTTCCAATCCATCACCAAAGATACTATCACTGAAGTCTGCGTCTGTTCGGCTGATCCAATCCACCCTTGTTCTCCGATACACACTTCATAAAAATGTGAACTAACAATCTCCAGTATTCTGGGAACATCTGCTTCAACAATGGTGGATAAGCTCCCTCATAACTCATCTCTATCAATACCGGCATCACCTTCTCCTTAGCATATAATGTCGGATCACTTGCTACATCGGTAAACTTCAACACCTCTCGAATACAAGCTTCGTTCACAACAATCGTCTTTCCCTGAATAGATGAACTAATGTAAGGTTTCCCGCCAGCACCCCTCAAGTGAAATCTCACCCACTTCCAAAACATGTGCACTAGATCACGATAGATAACCGGATTCGCTCGGAGTGCATATGTGATCCTGCAGTCAATCAGACCCACCATCATCGACTTGAACTCCTGGAAAAACTCTCTGGTGGATCCGAAAGATAACACGCCTGGTTGTAAAACTGCTCTTCAACTAACAAAATAGCATCAAAAGCCTCTTCAGCCATTTTTGTCAGAAGAACAACAGATTAAATCATACTCAGCAAAACATTTACTAATCTAACCAGATATCCAAGTTAATATAAGTTAACTGGTTAATTTCAAACTAAGGGGTCAAAACTCATTATCTCAAAACTGATTGACAGGTCAAGAAAAAGGTCATTAATGAATTTGATAGGTTCAAGGTTCAATTGAGGGTTCATCTTAAAGGTTCAGTTTTAAGGTTCAATACTCAATCCGGAAGGTCAAAAAACAATCCAGGAAGTTCAAACACTGAGATCCGGAATCAAAAGGGTTCAAATAGGAATCCAGATGAACCCCTTATCATCTCAGATGAATGCCATCCAAAATGGAATCCGAGTTCATCCATTTCGGTTGAATACTCATCCGAGATGTAGTCCGGAATGCACAGTATGTTGAAGATTTATCTGAGATATCATCCGAGATGATTAATTACATGAAGATTTGAATATTGACATTTAATTTTGATGATTAATAAGCACTTTATACCTAATTTGATGCAATTTAAATGAATGTGAAGAGAATATAATTCGGATGATGATCAGAGTGTTTCGGATGAAAGTTTTTAGTGAATGATCCGAAATGAGACAATGATATCCTGATATACTATTCTAGAATGGGCTTGGGCCTGAGAATTTGGGCCCATGTCAATCCGGATCCAATACAATCCGGAATGGACTTGGTCAAAGATATTTAGGCCCAATTCGGAATAGTAACCAGTCCGAAACGGTCAACAGAGGAGGGTCTCAATTCGGTCAATGGGCCTATCCGGAAAGGGTTTAAAGGCTCAATCCATCAAGTAACATAGTGGGCCCAAGACTGTTCAATTTCAAGATTTTCAGAAATTATATTGAATTAGCCCAATTCCAAAACTCAATAGGCCAGTCCAAACCCCTTGACATAAATCATCTAACTCAAAAATCAACAGTTTAAAATAACCAAGCAACCAAGCAGACTTTACCAAACAGAAATTAGCAAAGCATTTAAACAAAATTAATACAGCATATACACAGTCTTGCTATGGGATCAAGTCGTTTTTAGGCGGACTAAGGAACACTATTCAGTGTGAGCTTGGTCAGACTAGTCTAAGCGATTGCCAATATATTTATCTATTTAAACCCAGAGTTCAACCTTCTACTTTTTGCTTTATGATATGCTTAAGGTAATGTTATACTATAAACATGTGTGTCCCACTCCATGACATACCCCCGCGATCAAGGTAGGCACAACGGTTTACGACGTTTTGGTAACTTATATTGGAATCATCCTAGCTTTACAACGTTAGACCATCGATCACAGGTATGCACCATCGTGCAGTCAAAGTTCTCAATGTTTTGTGTCCAACGAGGGTAAGACATACACCTTTTGGTGCGAATTTTGCTTTTAGGGGCAATTTAGGTTTTTGTCCAAATTTGGATATTTTAAGATATCCGTTGTGTCTAGGTCTGCATATAATCTGGATGCAACAGAAGGACAGTCAAGATATCCCGGATGACTCAACAGTATAAACACCTAACACCTTAAATATTGGCCAACTATCAACGCAAAAATTAAGACCATAAAATCATATGCCGATGGTGTGTAACCCATTAGATATATAGTCCTTTATGTTTATATCACTTAGCTTATACTATCCAGTTGAGCTCTAAGCCTATCAACATATCGCTTTCGATCCAAGTCGTTCCCGCTACAACACCTTACATGTGTTAGCCAAAACTTTATCACGAGAAATTATTTCATTTCCCAATCATTGCAAAACTGTTTGAAACTATTTTTGTCATTTTCTTAATTTTTAATGTTTTTGTGTTTTTCTAATTTTTTAATGTTTTTGTGTTTTTTGTGATTTTAAAATGTTTTTGTATTTTTGTGATTTTTCTCCCCCTAAATTTGTGCATATATATGAACAAATTACGAGGTAAACAAAAATAAAATAATGAAAATAAACTAAACAGAAAAGATAGAGGATGCTCAGTTAGAAAACCGGATCATATTGAGAAGATCCACAAGCACTTGAAAATGTGTGTTGCTAACGGGTTTCGTGAATAAATCCGCAACATTTGCATCAGTGTGGATTTGCTCAAGTTTGACGAGACCCTTTTCATAGCAATCATGACTAAATGAACTTTGATGTTTATATGTTTGGTTTTGGAGTGAAAAAAAGGGTTTTTGACAATTTGTATAGCAGCATCATTATCATAATAAATTGTTGTGTTTAGATAAGTCAAACCGTAATCCGCAAGCTGGTGTTACATCCATAAAACCTAGGAGCAGCAAGCTGATGCTGCGATATATTCTGCTTTCTACAGAGACCATATGCTGCTTCTTGCATTGCCAAGAGATTAATCTATCACCCAAGAATTGGCATCCAGCTGAAGTTGATCGCATGTCCCTGTCTGTACCTCCAAGATTACTGTCAGAGAAAGCATACAATTCAAATTCAGAATTTTTAGGATACCAGGGCCCCAGTGACGGTGCCCCTTTGAGGTACCTAAAAATTCTTTTAACATCATGTAAATGAGAGACTTTAGGAGTAGCCTAAAATCGAGCACACTAGCAAACCACAAACATGATGTCTGGCTGACTTGCCGTGGATACATGAGTGAACCAATCATAGACCGGTACATGGTTGGATTGACAGGCGTTCCTTCTGCGTCTTCATTCAACAGGGGTCGTTCAGCGATAGGCGAAGCCATAGGCTTTTAATCTGTAAGCTTGAATTTGGCAAGAACGTCATTGACATATTTTCCTTGATGAATCAAAATTCCTTGTGAGCTCTGACGAACTTGAAGACCTAAAAACATAGTCATCTCCCCCAATGAACTAATCTCGAATTTCGTCTTTATGACCTCTTCAAATTTGTGACACAACCCATCGTTCGTAGAATTAAAAATAATATCATCGACGGAAATTTGAACAAGAATGATGTCCTTGTCAACACGTTTGATGAACAAAGTTTGATCAATGGTTCCCCGGGTATATCCATGAGCAAGCAGATGCTCTATTAGGGTTGCGTACCACGCATGTGGCGTTTGATGCAACCCATACAAAGCTTTGTCCAATTTGTATGCATAGTCTGGCCTGTCAGGATCAGGGAAACCCAGTGGTTGCGCCACGTATATCTCCTCTTTCACCGTGCCGTAAAGAAACTCAGTCTTGACATCCATTTGATAGACGATGAAGTCCATGTACGATGCATATGCCAATAAAATACAAATGGCTTCCAATCTAGCCACCGGTGCATAACCATCGTAATCCAACCCCTCGATCTGGCGAAAACCCTGAACAGCCAGTCTAGCTTTGTTCCTTACAATCACACCAGTATCATCCTGTTTGTTACGAAATACCAACGAGTTCCAAGAGCACGTTTTCCTTGAGGAAGCTTCACCAATTGCCATACCCCTAGTTTCTCAAACTGATTAAGTTCTTCATGCATAGCGTCAACCTAGCCAGGTTCTTGCAAGACGACATCAATGCATTAAGGTTCACTTTGTGAGATAAAACAAGAATAAATACATTTATTGATATCTCCTGATTGACAGCGAGTCTGAACTCCAGCAGTAACAGGACCAATAACATTTTCAATTGGATGATCAGCAGTAGACGTTGTGGTATAGGTGTAGCAGGCATATGAAGATCTGACTGCAAGTTTGTAAAGCTCTACGATGCGACTCCAGATGGCTCCCCCTGATTAGTTGCACCAGTGGAATGTTGACTGATGAATCAATAGAACAGTCGGGTGGTGTAGGCTTAGGAAACAGAGATGATCCTAAGACATCAGGAGTTCTGGCTGCACTGAACTGTCGATCAATTCCCTTGGAGGAGCAAAAAGAATTTAAGATGATGTTCTTGAACTCTGTTCCATTATCACATCGAATAGCCTTCACTGTGGTGTCTGCCTGGTTTTCCATTAGGGTGATAAACTGTTTGACTAACTTAGTTGTTTCACTCTTTTGTGCAAGAAAGAATACCCAAGTGAAACGGGAGTAGTCATCAATGATAACCAGACAGTATGCCTTCCCGCCAACACTTATCGGTCGGACCAAAAAGATGCATATGAAGCAATTCCAGGACTTTTGACGTGGAGGGTGCGGGTTTCGACTTGTGTGGCTTTTGATGTTGTTTCCCACGAGCACACGATTCATACTTTTCAATTTGCATAAAATCCCAAACAGACAGATCTCTGACTAAACCACTTTTTTGCAAGTCTGTTGAGATTCTTCATGTTGATGTGTCCTAGTCGACTGTGCCACAACATTGCATCGTGCTCAGCGGTCGACGAGAACAGATAGTTAAGCATGTCGGTGGGGGCCTTGTTCATGTCGATGACGTAAGCATTTCCTTTGCGTGCAGCTTTGAGAAGAATCCAATCATCAGGAATAATGAGGCCTGGTTTCAACACATAGCAATATTTCTTTGTAAAGAGCACATCTAAATGATTATCATAGAGCTGAGACACACTGAAGAGACTGGGCTTCAACTCTGGGACATAGTTCACGTTCTTGAAGCTGAGAGCTCCATTGCACACCGTTCCTCGCATCATTAGCTTTCTCGTTTCACCACCTACGAAGGAGACAAACCCGCCATCGAAAACTGATGTCATTGAACTGCGAGATATCTCCTGTCATATGCCTGGAACAACCATTGTCGACATACCTAAGTCTGACGAGAGTCCTCCAAATCTGCTCTTGCACATTCAACAGGTTTAGTTAGAAGCTGCAACCCAGGCCATTGACGATCTGGGTTTTCCATTTGCATTAACATAAGTGACCTCACCAAAAATTAAATTAGTTGAGGATGAGATCGGTGATGCTTCTGATTTGTCCAATTTTGGGATAGAAGACTGGGCCTTGGTCATGATCTTAGGCCTCCAGGCTAGCAAGTCAGGCTTCTCCATAACTTTTGGAGTGCTAGAAGGATTCAGAGAATCTGAAGGTCTTAGAGATTTTTGATTTTGTCTCTTGGCCATGTTCCAGTCTTGATCAGAGGGCTTAGTCGGAACAAATCGAGCCTGATGTAGGCGATTAGGCATAGCTCTCTGATTTTTCGAAGATATGGCGTTGAAAGGCATAAATGCATTTTGACAGTTTCGTGCAATATGCCCGGGAAAACCGCAGTTGAAACAGGTTTGCCTCTTCTGGAAGAAGACAGTCCGTTCAGCCTGGGAAATTCTAGGCAGTTTGTCTTGCAGTTTCTTGCTTGCTGGTACTGACGGCTGGCGCAAGGTCTTAGTCTTGGTTGTAACATATTCACAACCATCAGCACACTTGTAAGTTTTATGATTTGAATTAGGTGGTTTGGAGTTGCTAGACTTAGGCAAAATTTTAACTGATTCCTGTTCAGTTGATGGCTTAACAGATTCAGTTTGGGGCTGCTGAGTCAATTTCTAAGAATGAGGAACTGAATCAGCAGCAGCCTTTTCAGTATCCTGAGGCGCTTGTTTGGTTTTCTTCTTTATGGATCTATGTATTCTCCGTTTCTTTTTATTAGATTTCAAACCATTTTGCTTGGCGGATTCCTCAGAGGAATTGGGTGATCCAGCAGGGACATCCTTTTCTGAACTGTCAGAAGATAAGCTTTGATCGTTAGTAGCAAAATGAATCACTAGATTTTGAAAACTTTGAGATTCCAATTCAGATTCAGTTTTAAAGGTTTTATCTAAATCAGCAGAGGAAAGTTGCTCATTTTCTGTCATTTCAAAATTAGTGAACTGCTCTTCGTTCGAAGAGTCTGATTTGCCCGATTCTTCTGGTACTTTGTTAACGTCACTCATCACAGAGCCAGTTGGTTAATTGAGTTCCTCATTTTCGACCCTAGGAATAGCATCAACAGGCGGGGCTTCGTTAAAAGAACTTTCAGTCTCTTCAGTGGAAACTGAGGAAACCGAATCATCTGTAGATGTTGTACCTGTAGTAGAAGTTATGTTTTCATCACAAGAGTTTTCACATGCATTATCGGAATTCATAATATCAGCATTAGATGAAAAAGTAAAGTTAAAAATGTCTAAGTTATCAACACAACCAACATTGTCCGAGAATTTAGATTATTCAGCAAGAAAAAGATTCAAAATGTCAAAAGTAGGTTTATAAAAATAATAATCGGCAACTGAATGGTCCGAATTAGAATTCAGACATTCTTCTGTATCACCATCTGTAATATCCTCAACTAATATTTCTTCTGCACATGAAGTAGAAGAGTTAGTAGCGTTCACAGTGATAGTTTCAGGAGGATTTTTTTTCTTTTTTGATTCTTCAAGTGGTGTCGCTGCCTCTTCTTTAGGCGTCATTTTCTCCAAACCATCTGAACTACAAGAGGGGGTGTCACCAAATTCTTGCGAAAATGTGTGGAAGTGAAAAAACTAGTGTCCCTCTTGAGTTCAGTTGGCTTAGAAAACTTTGGGTAGTAGGGCTTCCACAGTTTCGAAAAATAATCCGAGGGTTTACCATACATCATATTTTCTTCATTTTCTAGTTCTACCTCAGAATCAGAAATTCGTTCATAGTTATGATTATATGGTGGAGGAGCCTATTATACCCAAGGCCTTTTGTATAGTTTTTCTAATATTCAAGCTGTAGATCACACAAGTCCTTGACCAGCTTGCTGGAAGTTTCAAATTTTTAACATTTATTTCGTTTTCTTGAAACTTTCCTGTCAAGGAATTTAGCTTGGCTAAAGCTGCTTGAAGTTCTACGTCCTTTTCAGCTAATTTTAGCTTATAGTCGTATACCCAACATTGTTGTTGGTTCAAATAAGGCTTTAGCTTAGCTATGTCTTGTTTCTGTGCTTCGACCTTTTCCATAAGAAGCTTGTTCTTATGTTTAAAGGTGATGTTCTGCGATGCAGCTTGTTGATATTCGGCAACAAGAGTCGAATTATGGGTGTGCATTTGTGATGATTAAAACGACAGCTATCTGAACAAAGAATTCGATTTACCGTTTCTGAAAGATCAGGTGTCTCAACTGTTTGCGCCATCATACAATGATTGTTGTTCTTGGAAAGATTCAGAGTCTCCATCTTAGTTGCAGCATCTGCCCAGTTGAATCCTTCATGCTGCTGTGCCACCAAGGCCGTTGATTTCCCGCTAGAGCTGCTCGAGGGACTTGAAGGAGACTTTGAAGGATTGACAGGAACGAGCTGTCTGTCATTGTTCTGAATATCTGCCACTCTAGATGAGACATATCCAGATGGCGTCTTCTTGCATTCCCGTGCGAAGTGTCCTGGCTCATGACATCTGTAACACCTGAGCTTATCTTTCGTTAGCCCAGTCTTCGGATTCGACAATGGTTGCCTCCCATACTTCTTCTGAAATTTGTTGACATGGAAAGCAGCCATCGCAAGATTCCAGGACACATCAATCTCGTCCAAATCCTCCTCCATGACCTGATCTACTTCAGTTGGAAGAACAGATGGAGGAGTCAAGTCACCTGCTAAGAAAGCGTTTAAACTATTAATCATTAAAGCAGTTATGGCCAATTTCTCCTCATTCTCTTTTGTGAGAAAAGCAAAATTTGACACAGCTAGAGCAGGAGCTGGTGCGGGAACAGCAGACTGAGGAATGCCGCCTTGTTGAGCTGTAGCAAGAATGGCATGACTATAAACCATGTTAGGATATTGGGCATGATATTGTGTCTGACCCTGTACTGCAGAGATCATCGTAGGAGTCTAAGATTGAAGACCATAAACATACTGAGTCTTCTGTGCAGAGGTGAGAGGATTGTATACCAAGTTAGAGCTACCCGTGTGTGTGTGTGTGTGAGCTTCCTTGCAGAGGGCTGTAGACAAGATTCTGAGACATTAGTGCCGCATTCTGCCCTATAATACCAGCTGCCATTAGACTGCATTGATGATTGATGTCCCTCTGTTTATTATCTATTCCACATGACTTGATAGTAGCAATCATTTCCGTGAGGGTAACATCATTCAGATTTTTCATCTTCTTGATCATTCCCACATCAGCATCCCAGCTCTTGGGCAAAGAGTTCAACAACTGTCGATTCATAGCCTGTTTGTGAGAGAGATTTCAGCTGAAATCATCTGAGAGACAAGCTTCACATATCTTCGAATTTGATTCTCAATGGTTTCTCCATATATGTGGTTAAATAAGCTGAATTGTTGATTCAACTGATTAACCCGACTTGCGTTCATATAAGCGTTTCCCTCATAGAGATTCTGTAGTTCGCTCAACACCTCCTTAGCCATCTTGTAATATCTGACAACTATGGAGATGTCGGGTTTGAGTGCCATTGTTAGAACAGCCAAGGCCTTCTCATCCTCTTTGATTATCTTCACATCTTCCGGAGTCCACAAATGACTAGGTTTGGGAATCTTTGTGTCCGAATCTTCAGCAGTGCTATAGACTATGGTTCGAGGACCACTCATGATACATCTCCAAATCCCCGGTTCTTTAGCCTTGCAGTATTGCTCAGACCTGAACTTCCATTCATAATATTCGTCACCATATAGCAGACGGGGCACCTTTGTAGAAGTGCCAATGCCTTGGTCTAGCTCTTGATTAAGAGCCAGCGTCTGCGATTGCAAAGCTGCCAGGGTGGCATTTCTCAGATCCTGAGCTGTCATGTAATTGTTCATCATTTTTTATTAAGATTTATTCAAGTAAAATTAAAGTTAATATTAAATTATGATTATGAACAGTGGTCCAAAATAAGTCTATGATGAGTCCGAGATGAGATTCCGAAACAGTAATACGGAATGCTATCAGAGACAAAGCAATAGTAACTTGGATGAATTCGAAATACTTCCTTAATCCGAGATGAGAAATCAATCCGGAATGAAGATGAAATCCGAAATAGACACTGATCCGGATTGCAGGAAATCCGAGATGAATGCCAATCCGTGATGAGAGATAATCCGAAATTGAGAAACATATCCGGTATGAAATCCTAATCCGGAATGAAAGTTTTATCCGGAATGATAGTCTGATCCGAAATTGAGAAACATATCCGTTATGAAATCCTAACAGTGCCCTTATCCGGAATGCGAGAAATCCAGATAAGGTTGTTGAGAAAGCCGATGAACAGTCATCTGGAATCAATCCAAGATGGATGATCGTCTTCGTGTTCTTCGGGATCTTCAACAATTCCGGATCCGAAATACTTGAATCTCCTTCAGTTTTCTCGGAGTAGTAGCCGTCTTCAATATCTATCTTCAACAGTGAAAATCCGAGATGATAAACAGCAACAAGTCTTCGAGATCGGAACAGTTCTTCAATTTGTGACACCGAGAGCCCGTATCGAACAGCAGGCTCTGATACCAATTGTAAGTCCCGAAATCGGATCTGTACATGATATCACACCACTAATCAATTGCGGAAATAAAGATTAGATTAACTGAATAAGAACAATCTCTGATTAAACAACTTGCATACACTGAATGGTGTCTGATACAAGAATTCTGAATAACAAAACTGACAAGCAAGTTGAACCCTAATCCCAATACATCTATTTATAATGATCTCTAAACCCACTAATTACAACCCTAGGCCCATAAGACTCTAGGAAGCCCATTTCTTCACCTTTAGCCCAAAATGCAACACTAATGTGTAAACCTTTTAGCTAGAGGCCCAACACTTAATAATGAGATGAGTAATCCTAGGTCAAAGCCTAGACTCGGAAGTCTAAGGAATGTGCTTGTGTATGTTTGAGATTAACCACAAGAAGCATAGTGTTTAATTCTCTCAAACGTTGGCTCTGATACCAACTTGTCACACCCCGGCTTTCTACAGCCAATCCAAACACCGGTGGGCCTGGGTGGAGAATATCGTGACGCATATTGATATCATCATAGTCAATTAAACATAGCACAACGGAAGTCTTGGAGTAAAATTACTATTACAAACCAAATGTTCAAAATACAAAATAATATACAGACGGCTCGTAATATCCAAAGGCGGATCTTAAAATGTACAGATGTGTATAACAGACTTTGGGCAGATCTAGGATTTGCAAGATCCTCTTATCATTACCGAGAACTTCCAGCCTATTTTTGTATTGTACTTGCAAGCTTAGTCTTTTGAAAATACGTCAGCTTTCCCTGGTAAATACACCCAAATGACTCATTTTGAAAACATTTGATAATGTTTTAAGTGCACGTTGGCACAAAATCTTTTATAATTTGGGAAAGCTGGCCTTGCAACCTTGTTAACAAATTCGCATGTTTGTCCATACATACAGGGCCCAGTGCGAAAACCGAGACATGATTAACTTACACACCACTTAAGAACTCACGAAGGAGTTATCCCCAACCTTGTGGGTAATTGCATTTGGAGCGTCTGTCCGGAGTATGCCTACACCCCGTGCTAAGGTTGTGGCCATTATCTAATGTAATGAGCCGAGGATATCCAGGACACGGAAGTTAACCCTTGATGTTTATGTTTTCAAACAAAACTGATTAAAACGGAATATGCGGATTTACTACCCACAATCCGGCATTCGATTGATCCCATTTTCGACCAAGCGGTAATAATTTACTGTAACCCAAGCTCGTATAAGGGAAATAAATCGAGAGTATTTACCTCAGCTAGTCTTCGTTTAAACGCAAGATTTAATAACTTAGTCGTATACAAAAGTACTAAGTGCAGATAGCATTTACCGGCAAGTCTCTAGTTTGTATTATGACATAATCTAACCAAATAAATACTAATGGTCTTATTTAAGTCACAGACTTAGACCGAGTAGTGTACAGGATCAAAACGTATAACGCTAGATTAAATGATGATCGAATAGAATGTAGTTTGATCCCAACAAGTACTTTGACTTGTATAATATGGATAAACTATAAACATTCTGGATTTTGAGACTTAAATGACAAGGTTAGACCCGTTTGGGTTAATTTCCGTAAACTAGTTACATATACTTAACCGTACGCATATCAGCGATATCGGGAAACCAGATAAGTCATGGACAAGTTCTATATGCCATTATACTTTAAATAAGTTCTAATATCAGTAGGATATCAACTTATATGCCCATTAAGGTTTTAAAATGAAATTATGCCTCATAAGGGCGTTTCGGTAATTTCATTACGTGTAAAAGGAACTTGAATAAAATTTATGTGATGACCATAAATATTCTGGAAAATAATTTATTTATGATATAAAATCAATAGGATATTAATTATATGTGTAATTTATCTTTTATGACCAAAATATGCACTGAGGGGCATTTTGGTCATTTTACACATAGTCTTATAAATTATTTAGAATTCTGAGTTTATATCATGTACCTACTGTAAAAATATTTAAAATAAGTTTTGAAATAAGTAGGTAACAAGTCTTGGTTGATTAATATGGTCTAAAACCATACTATGCACCAAAACGACGCTTATGTCGTAAAATGATGATTTATGCGATGTTTAATGAAATTGATGTTAAGGTCAAGTTAACATGTCTTAGATATGTCATTTAATATAATATAGTAGTAGGTAAAAGATTTACTTTGAAAAGATATGGTTAAACCATTTTATAAGCCATTAGGGCCTTATTGTCATTTATCGACATAATACAAGGACTTGCTCATAAACTCATTTTTAATCTGGTTTGACATCCCGAATAATCCCACTCATAATATTATATTAGTAGGAAACTCATTTTCAAGTTTATTGTCAATTAAACCTCTTTTTATGCAAAAAGGACATTTTAGTCAAAATGGCATAATTACGAAACTTGTGCATAAACTCAGATTCTAATTATGGATCATGTAATATAACCTCAAAAGGTTATGCTACATTATATTACGATCATAATGCAACCTTAGATCAGTAGCTAACTAAAAGCGGGTCAGAATCGAAAGTCAAAGCAGAAGTCAAACTTTGTGACTTTCGGTTGCGAACCGACCCTAGAACTGAAATTGACGAGCCGAACATGTTCTTACATGTTCTAATAATTATTACCAACATGTTTAAGTGTCAAAACATGTTTTATAACATATATAAACTCAAATTATAACATTTCTAAAAAATGGCCCATTTGACTTTTTAATATTTAAACTTTGACCCGTCAATTGGTCTAGCAAACGTGATCTTCAGGAGGTGCCCTTTATAGGGACTAACATCTACCTTATTACGATCACTTAGCCATGTTTATTACGAAATATGGCTGGACCATAATGGTCTTAACCGAAAGTCAAGGCGTTTTCTGTAAAACGCTTGACTTTTGGCTATAAAAGCCTATAAACGAAAAATGCAAGAGAAAGGAACACTTACAAGTGATTCCTAGGATGCAATAGAACTAAGTTGGATGTTCCTTTCAGTAGGAACTTCCAGAGGAGGGAGATAGAGTGATAAATGAGAATAGTGCAAGTTCAAATGGTGAAGCATTGCACCTATTTATAGTTGGAGAGCTTGAAAGTGGTAATGCCAGGTGTTAAGGGGTGTTAGAGGGAGCTTACAAGTGTCCTAAAACGTGGCATAGCTGTTTGGAAGTCCATGGTTTCGAAACAATGGTTTTTGGCAACATGTGTGGAGGCCAAGCAAAAATTCTGTAGACACAGGCCTCTCGCGCCCCGCGAGAGGCCAGGGCCTTCACTCTCACGCCCCATAAGCGCCCCGTGGCGAATTTCAAAGTTTGTCACATTTAGCCCCTTAACTTATAAAACCCTCCTAAAACACATTTTTTAGCATATTTAGCCCTCCATAACCAATATTTGGCGTACCCGGGAGTATGCCCGGACATTGTCGTGCTCTCTGTTCGTTAAAAGGTCACTCAGAGGTATAAATTAACATGTTGACCCTTTTAACCCCTCCATTATCCAACTTTCACATATTAACAGAATTAATCCCTCTCGTCCAACAAATGGGACATATGAGAGTTAGGACTCGTAAAAGATCACTCAAAGGCCCACTATAAGCATGTTGACTCCGATGTCACTCAGAGGCTAGGTAGTTGACATATCAGTCACTTAGAGACCAAGTTTAAGCATGTTGACATATCAGTCACTTAGAGGCTGGGCATGTTGACATATCAGTCACTCAGAGGCCAAGTTTAAGCATGTTGACATATCAGTCACTTAGATGCTAAGTTTATGCATGTTGACATTAGAAAGTCACTCAGAGGCTCAGTTGACATGTTGAGCATGTTGACACCTTTAGTCCTTAATAGTCTTTAATAGACTAAATACAAATACAACACGTGTCACTATACTATTGAACACGATTAGGAACGGATGCAAAAGGCGACATACTCTGATTTGGGGCTAAATTTTAAGTGGAATAGTCGGGTCCCTATCAAGGTTAAATTTCTACCTTGGAGATTAATCCTAAATGGGGTCCCAACTCTAGCAGCTCTTGCCCATCGAAATGACAATCATGGTTCGACGACTTGCAAGCTATGTGGGAGAGAAGAAGAAACGACAACCCATCTTTTTATCTCTTGTAATTTTGCACAAACTGTTTGGGATTTTGTCTCAATTTGGTGCAATATTAGATCTCTTTATGTATTGGAACTAAAAGATTTGGTGAACATCCACAATTAGGTTCACGGTTTAGCAAAATAGATGTAAAGCCTCGCTTTTTCATACTTTCTTAATTAGAAAGTGTAACGATATTTCTATTTATGGAAACTTGTATTCGTATCGTATTCTTATTTCTTTTCCCAATCTTGTAATCCGAAACTTGAATCGTAATAAAATTCATACTTGATATATACTTGCCTTACATGCAATCAATCATTTAATACGTGTCTACATACAAACTGATACTTGTTATACGCACATATACTCATACATTCATACTTGATACCCAAAATATACTTACATATGCGTTAAACACTTAAACATATGCCAAAATATCAAGTTATAGCATGAAATGAAGGAAAAACCATGTTCTGGGGCTAAAAGTGACAAAAATCTAAGAAGTTTCCAGAATAACACATCTCGCAGCCTGCGGCCGTTCCTCTTGCTTTCTCTCGCGGCCCGCCAGAGGGCTTGGTCCACAGTTAGTTGCATCTAGCTCATGGATTGGGCAAATCTGCGTTTCTTGCATTTATTACTCACCTAACTCACCCCCTAACCTCAACTATAAATACCCACCTCCTCACACACTCACTTCACACCTCAAACACTCATCTCTCTCTCTAAATCTCTCTCTCAATCCAGAAATTTCATACTTTCTTATATATACACTAACCGAACCCTTGATGATAATCGAATGATTGTCTGTCATGGTACTAGGTTACATCACCTAAGTACTTAACTTCTCGTTACGATTCTAATGGGTATCTTAACCCATTAAAAGACATCAACCCGAATGGGTATTATAGTGTCAAAAACGAGTATTAAGTCTAGGTGATTATTTTCTCGAATACATACTTTTGTATTTAAAATTCCCAATCCTCCGCTATCATCCGAATACTTACCAACCTACGTTTTCCTCATGTAGGATAACTCGGTGTTCCTCCAACTCTCCAAACCCTTCACGGAATACTCAAGTGGAAGCTTGCAAAACTGTGAGTACACTTGACCCATTTTCCTTTTTACACAATTTGGGTTGTAACATGTTAACGTATGAAAATACACAAATACGCACAACATACTTCACACACTCGACCCGTTATACATGCTTATTGTTTTGCTTTGGTTCATGCTAGATATAACATGCTTCTTGTCATTAACTTAGCTAACCCGAACTTAACATATATAGCGTTATAGGAGTAGCACACCGCCCGTCGGGGTATTGTTAAGCTTAAGCTTATACTTATTCTTAATAGTCTCGTTGCTTTGTGTGACGAGGGACACTTAATTCTTGTGGAAACTTGGGTTTGACAATAAGTATTGCATGCTAGCTTACCTTGTATACAATTGCATGTGGATTTGAGTAAACTTATTTATACTTATGCTATGTACTTAAACTTGTGTACTCGCCAATACTTTTGTGTTGAACTATACATTTAACATGTTGCAAGTTAAAGATGTTGAATATGACGAAAACTTAATAGGGATGCCACAGAAACGCACCTAGAATGTTAGGCTTTTATGTTGTAATTTCGTTGAAGTTGTTTTAATTTGATTTATGTTGTAATTGACTGTTTGATATTTTAAATGAAACGAGATTTGATTTTAATATTGTCGCAAATAGTGTTATGATGTCTCGAGCAATCTATTTCATCTCACTCCGATGTTTCCGCCATCGGTTGAGGTGTGACAGATTGGTATCAGAGCCATAACTATAGGGAATTAGGTAGAATTGTCATGTTCGACCTAGTCTATCGTTTAAGTGACCAACATTCGACCATTCTTGTTTCATGCCCAAGATGTTAATTCTTCCTACCTTGCTTCTTCCTATTTCTTTGGTCTTAATATATACAATGTGTCTTTCCTAAGACATTTGTACAATATACACACATGAAGACTTGAAGACACTCCTATTACAAACGAGGCGACTTCACCAAAATAGGCATGAGGCCCACACTTTGGTGAAACGACTCTCAAACCGCGTATTCGATTTTTCACGAACTTAAGCCATCAAGTTAGGAGTGATATCCACACCTTGATGGAAAATTTCCATTTCATACTCTAGTGGACCCTTACCGACGAGTCGGAATTCACTCCTCATTTGGTAAGTACTAACCACGCTTAGGGTACGTTGTTGTCAAGTTAGGGGTGAAACCCGCACCTTGTCAACTAGTCCTACACCTCGATTTTTGATCCCACCAAAGTTTCGATCTTTCGATCAAATTCGAAACGTGTAGTAACTGGAAGGGTAAAATGTCGCTAATCGCTTCTCGACAAGAGCATTTTACCTGTAGGCCAAAGCATGCTTCTATAATTTGAAAGGATCTTCGATTCCCTTTAGAATAGCTGACGTTTCTCATCCCGAAACACTCCAATGTTTTACTAAGCTTATCTTTTATGTTATCTCAATTTCTATGTGTTTTAATACTTGTTGCCTCGTTCATTTCGAACCCGATGCACAATTCGCACGTTCTCCCGCAACCAAAAACAATAATAAATCTCGCAAACCAACTAAATTTATACTCCTTACGCAATCATATGTGTTTATAGTTGTTATGCTTATGTCATACGTGTTACTTACATGCTCAAATGTGACTTTTTATACATCACGTTACGATCAAGTCTCATCCTTTCCTCTATCTTCCAACCACTTAGATGTCTTTCTCGCAAAACTCGAGTGGCAGGAACAAGTCAAGGGCCAACTGCAATTCAATGACCAAGAAAGACTGCATGAAATTTATGGTGAAACAGATGGCTAAGATCATCCCTGATGTCGTTAGCAAGATCCAACCCCCACCAAACGTCGAATCACCCCATGCCTCCATCGACTCCAAGTGGAAATACCTAAATCGACGTTTACCTTCAACCAATTCTTCTCTTGTAACCCTCTACCCTTCACTGGCGAAGGGGATGCCACTAAGTTGCTTTAGTGGTTTGATTCCATTGAAGTAACATTCTTACAAAGTGGATGCCCTGACCACCTGCGTACGACTAACGCAATGGGCATTTTCCAATTGAGTACCCTTGATTGATGGACATTCGAGCGTAACGTCCGTTGGAACGAAGCCGTACATGCCCTCTCTTGGGCCGAGCTCCAAAAGTTGATGAGGGATAAGTTTTGCCCTCCGCACGAACTTCGGAAACTAGAGACTGAATTCTGGAATCTGAAGCAAGTGGGGAACGACAATGCTAGACTCACAGCTCGTTTAAGCAACTAAGTGCACTATGCCCTAGCCAAGTTGATAGTCTTGACAAGGCTGTCGCAAAGTACATTGAATGCCTACCCCTTCGATCATGGACCTGATAGAAGCCGCCTCCCCCAAAACCCTCGAGGATATCTATCACCTAGCTGCCAAATTCAACAACAACCACGTTCTTCGTGAAGCCTCCAACAAGGCTTTATCAAAGAATGTACACCAAGCCACCACCAATACCACCGAAGAGCCTACACCATCCAAGCCACCAAGAAACAACAACAAGGGCAAGAAGCGGAAGGCTTCTAGTCAAAATTGTGCGGTTGTTACTCCGCAAAACCCGATACCCTTACAATCAGTTTCCACTACCTCAACCCTTGAACCACCAAAGAGGTCCTACACTGGTTCCTGGCCCAAGTGTAACCAATGATCCTACCACCATCCCATCAACACCCCGTTCCGCAAATGCGCAACTTGTAACAGGTTTGGGCATTTCGCTCATCAATGTCACCAAAACGTAAGGCCTACCCAAGACCAACCTATCATTGCAAACCCTACCCCTAACCAACCTCAACCTCAAGCCGCTACTATTCGAGCATGCTTCAAGTGTGGCGATCCTAATCACCTCGCCAACGCCTTCCCCCAACAAAACAACAACAACCAGCAGCAGCAACAACCACAACAGCCTCAACAAGCTCGAGGCAGAGCTTTCGTTATCACCGCCGCTCAGGCACAGAATGCTAATGACGTCATAAGTTGTACGTTTCTCGTCAACAATGTCTATTCTTCTTGTCTTTTTGATACTGGCGAAGATAAAAGTTTTGTATCTGCTGAATTCGAACCTATGCTTAAGTGTAAACGCTCTAAACTGCCCAAATCATTTGCAGTCGAAGTCGCTAACGGAAAATCCGTCACTGTCGATTCCGTCCTTTCCAAATGCTCCTTAAATCTTAACGATCATATGTTTTCTATTGACCTCATACCCATGCAAATGAGTAGCTTTGATATCATAGTAGACATGGATTAGCTTATGCGAGTTCGTGCTGAAGTCATTTGTTTGGAAATATTCATCCGTCTTCCTCTTCCAAGTGGTGACTCCTTACACGTCTATGTAACCAATGATCCTACCACCATCCCATCAACACCCCGTTCCGCAAATGCGCAACTTGTAACAGGTTTGGGCATTTCGCTCATCAATGTCACCAAAACGTAAGGCCTACCCAAGACCAACCTATCATTGCAAACCCTACCCCTAACCAACCTCAACCTCAAGCCGCTACTATTCGAGCATGCTTCAAGTGTGGCGATCCTAATCACCTCGCCAACGCCTTCCCCCAACAAAACAACAACAACCAGCAGCAGCAACAACCACAACAGCCTCAACAAGCTCGAGGCAGAGCTTTCGTTATCACCGCCGCTCAGGCACAGAATGCTAATGACGTCATAAGTTGTACGTTTCTCGTCAACAATGTCTATTCTTCTTGTCTTTTTGATACTGGCGAAGATAAAAGTTTTGTATCTGCTGAATTCGAACCTATGCTTAAGTGTAAACGCTCTAAACTGCCCAAATCATTTGCAGTCGAAGTCGCTAACGGAAAATCCGTCACTGTCGATTCCGTCCTTTCCAAATGCTCCTTAAATCTTAACGATCATATGTTTTCTATTGACCTCATACCCATGCAAATGAGTAGCTTTGATATCATAGTAGACATGGATTAGCTTATGCGAGTTCGTGCTGAAGTCATTTGTTTGGAAATATTCATCCATCTTCCTCTTCCAAGTGGTGACTCCTTACACGTCTATGGGGGAGAAACCTTCTAAAGGTCTCAAGTTCATGTCGTGTGTCCAAGCGAACAAATACTTACGTAAGGAATACTTCGCCTTTCTCGCCCACATTGTGGAAAAGAAGGACAAAGGTCCAAGCGTAAGTGATGTTCCTGTTGCTTGCAAATTTCCTGACGTTTTTCCAGAGGATCTTCCTTGTCCGCCTCCTCCTTGTTCTGTTGACTTCTGAATCGACCTCATTCTGGGACAACTCCTGTTGCGAAATCCCCTAATCATCTAGCACCTCAGAAATGCAAGAGCTATCTAGCCAACTTCAAGAACTTCTTGATAAAGGCTTCATACGCCCTAGTAATTCCCTTGGGGTGCTCCCGTTCTTTTCGTTAAAAAGAAAGATGGATCATTTTGGTGTGTATCGATTATTGTGAGCTCAATAAGCTTACAGTCAAAAACCGATATCCTCTTCCATGTATTGACGATCTCTTCAATCAACTTCAAGGCGCAACTTGCTTCTTGAAAATTGATCCTCGTTATGTTATCATCAACTTCGATTACTCGAAGAAGATATACCAAAAACCGCATTCTGTACACGTTATGGGCATTACGAGTTCGTGGTCATGCCTTTTGGCTTAACCAATGCACCCGCAGTGTTCATGGATTTGATGAATCGCGTGTGCAAGCCTTATCTCGATTGTTTTGTGATCGTCTTCATCAATGATATTCGTATCTACTCCAAGACACAAGAAGAGCACGAACGACACTTGTGGCTTATCCTCCAACTGTTGCGTACTAAACGTCTTTACGCCAAATTCTCCAATTGTGAATTTTGGTTAAAAGAAGTTCAATTCCTTGGTCATGTCGTTAACGAACTCGGTATTCACGTTGACCCTGCAAAAGTCAAAGCTGTGAAGAACTAGATTGCTCCTAAGTCTCTGTCCGAAATTCATTCATTTCTTGGTCTAGCTGGTTACTATCGTCGCTTTATCTCGAATTTCACCAAAATCGCCATACCTATAACTTCTTTTACTCAAAAGGATAAACCTTTTGTTTGGGGTTCCAAGCAAGAGGAGTCTTTTCAAACGCTCAAGGAAATGCTTTGCAATGCTCCTATCTTAACTCTTCCTGATGGTAACGACGGTTTTGTCGTGTATTGCGATGCCTCAAAACAAGGTCTTGGTTGCGTTCTTATGCAACGGGACAAGGTTATCGCTTACGCGTCAAGACAACTCAAGATTCATGAGAAAAAGTATACTACGCACGACCTTGAACTTGGTGCAGTTGTTTTTGCATTGAAGATATGGCGACACTACCTTTATGGTACCAAGTGTACGGTCTTCATCGACCATAAGAGCTTTCAACACATCTTCAATCAAAAGGAACTAAACATGCGTCAAGGTCGTTGGGTAGAACTATTAAACGACTACGACTGCGATATTTGCTACCACCCCGGTAAGGCGAATGTTGTAGCCAATGCACCTAGTCGGAAAACTCATGTTAAGAGTATCCGTCGCTACCAAACTTTGGGAAAGCTTCATGAGCTGATTCGCGAAGCACAATACTCAACCATTAATGAGGGTAACCTTGATCATGAGTTGAAGTGTGGTGTCAAAAATCAACTCGTAACCAAACCCAATGGCATCCTTTACTATCTCGATCGTGTCTGGATTCCGAACCGTGACAACATTCGTGACTTCTTGATGCGATAAGCTCATAAATCCCGATATTGTATTCTTGTCGATGCTGATAAGATGTACCATGACCTTCGTACGTCATATTGTTGGCCTGGCATGAAGAAAGATATCACCTTCTACGTTTCAAAATGCCTTACTTGTTCCAAGGTAATGGCCGAACATCAACGTCCCTCTTGCTTACTCGAACAACCAGAAATTCCTATTTGGAAATGGGAGAGCATTGCCATGGACTTCATTACCAAACTCCCTCGTACACCATCTGGTCACGATAGTATTTGGGTTATCATTGACCGTTTGACCAAATCCGCTCACTTCCTCACCATACGTGAAGATTACAAAGTTGAAAAATTGGCTCGTATCTACATGGATGAATTCATTTGTCGTTCCCCGTCGACATCATCTCGGACCGTGACGGTCGTTTCACCTCACGTCTTTGGCAAACGTTTCAAAGAGCTCTTGGTACTCACCTCAATCTTAGTACTGCTTTCCATCCTCAGTCTGATGATCCAACCGAGCGTACTATCCAAACTCTAGATAACATGCTTTGTTCTTGCGTAATCGATTTTGGTGGCAACTGGGATATGCACTTGCCTTTGATAGAATTCTCGTGCAATAACAGTTATCACACGAGTATTCAAATGGCACCTTTCGAGGCATTGTATGGTCGTAAGTACCGATCGCCTATTTGTTGGCACGAGATCGGGAAGCTCAAATCACTGGTCCCGAGCTTATACAAGAGACGACGGACAAGATCCTACAGATTTGAGACAACTTGCTCAAAGCCAGGAGCCGACAAAGGAGTTACGCCGACAAAAGACGAAAACCCTTGGAATTCAACGTAGGTAACTTTGTACTTCTTAAGGTATCTCCTTAGAAGGGTGTAGTTCGATTTTGTAAGGAAGGCAAGCTTGCTCCGCGCTATGTAGGTCCTTTCAAAATTCTTGAAAGGATTGGCAAGGTAGCGTATCGACTGGACCTAACTCAAGAACTCAACAACGTTCATCCTACGTTCCATGTCTCAAATTTGAAGAAATGTCTAGCTGATAAAGAACTTCAAGTTCCACTTGAAGATCTTAAAATGAACGAGACCCTACACTTCATGGAAAAACCTGTCGAGATCATGGACCGAGGCATCAAGCAATTGAGGTGCAGTTGAATTCCCATAGTCAAGGTTCGATGGGAAGGTAAACGTGGCGCCGAATTTACTTGGGAACTCGAAAGTGATACGAAGGCTAAGTATCCGCATCTGTTTGTTACACCTTCCTCTTGAATAAATTACAGGACAAACTTTCCTAAAGGAGAGGAGACTATAACGCCTCGTTTTTTCGTACTTTCCTTAATTAGAAAGTCTAACCGTATTTCTATTTATAGAAACTTGTATTCGTATCGTATTCGTATTTCTTTTCCCAATCTTGTAATCCGAGACTTAAATCGTAATAAAATTGATACTTGATATATACTTGTCTTACATGCAATCAATCATTTAATACATGTCTACATACAAACTGATACTTGTTATACGCGCAAATATTCATACATTCATACTTGATACACAAAATATACTTACATATGCGTTAAACACTTAAAAACATGACAAAGTATCAAGTTATAGCATGAAATGAAGGAAAAACCAAGTTCTGGGACTAAAAGTGACAAAAATCTAAGAAGTTTCTGGAATAACACATCTCCCTGCCGCGACCGTCCCTCTTGCTTTTTCTCGCGTCCCGCCAGAGGGCTTGGTCCGCATTTAGTTGCATCTAGCTCATGGATTGGGCAAATGTGCGTTTCTTGCATTTATTACTCACCTAACTCACCCCCTAACCTCAACTGTAAATACCCACCTCATCCCAAGCTCACTTCACACCTGAAACACTCATCTCTCTATCTAAATCTCTATCTCAATATAGAAAGTTCAAGACTTTTTAGTGAGTTCTAACTCACCTTTACCTCCCTTCTTTACTCTTTCATCCTTCTTAACACTTGGAACACCTCTAGGAGTGTTTCCATAGGTTTTCTATGGAAAACCAACATGGAACATCACCATATATGAGGTCATAAGTGTAATAGGGTTTTAACCCAAAAAAGTTGTATCCTTCCAAGCTTGTTCTTGTAACAAGACTTGAGTTGGTAGTGTGTGATTACTTGGAATCCTTTGCTATCCTACCTTCAATCCACCACCTCACTTGATGATTTTACAACTTTTATTTTCATTTTAACTTATTCATGACCATCCTTGTTGTCCTTGTGACAACTTGTGCACTGGTGAACAATACGAAAGAGGTTAAAAGAAGGTTATCCTCCTACCTCCATGCATGACTTCTATGAACTTCCATGATAAATATGATCTACTTACGTATACTATTTAAGATAATATATATATATATACACTAACCGAACCCTTGATGATAATCGAATGATTGTCTGTCGTGGTACTAGGTTACATCACCTAAGTACTTAACTTCTCGTTACGATTCTAATGGGTATCTTAACCCATTAAAACACATCAACCCGAATGGGTATTATAGTGTCAAAAACGAGTATTAAGTCTAGGTGATTATTTTCTCGAATACATACTATAGTGTATTTAAAAATTCACAATCCTCCGCTATCATCCGAATACTTACCAACCTACATTTTCCTCATGTAGGATAACTCGTTGTTCCTCCAACTCACCAAACCCTTCACGGAATACTCAAGTGGAAGCTTGCAAAACCGTGAGTACACTTGACCCATTTTCCTTTTTACACAATTTGGGTTGTAACATGTTAACGTACGAAAATACATAAATACACACAGCATACTTCACACACTCGATCCGTTATACATGCTTATTGTTATGCTTAGGTTCATGCTAGATATATACATGCTTCTTATCATTAACTTAGCTAAACCGAACTTAACATATATAGCGTTATAGGAGTAGCACACTGCCCGTCGGGGTATTCTTAAATAGTCTCGTTACTTTGTGTGACGAGGGACACTTAATTCTTGTGGACACTTGGGTTTGACAATTGGTATTACATGCTAGCTTACCTTGTATACAATTGCCATGTGGATTTGAGTAAACTTATTTATACTTATGCTATGTACTTAAACGTGTGTACTCGTCAATACTTTTGTGTTGAACTATACTTTTAACATGTTGCAGGTTAAAGATGTTGAATATGACGAAAACTTAGTAGGGACGCCATAGAAACGCACCTAGAATGTTTGGCTTTTATGTTGTAATTTTGTTGAAGTTGTTGTAATTTGATTTATGTTGTAATTGACTATTTGATATAGAAATGAAACGAGATTTGATTTTAATATTGTCGCAAATAGTGTTATGATGTCTCGAGCAATCTATTTCGTCTCACTTCGATGTTTCCGCCATTGGTTGGGGTGTGATAATGGAGGAAAGCACTGTTTATTCAAGCTACCTTATGGTGCCTTTAGAAGACCCGTAATGACACTATCTTCAACCAGAAGTAGCCGAACTTGTCAAGACTAAATGAGGAGATTAAGACAATGGGGTTTTTATGGTTTAGAAATCGAGCGTCGGGTTGCGGCTGCACATGTATAACTTTGTTTTAATGGTGGCAAAATGTACTGTAAAGTTACCCAGTGGTTAACTTTGTTTGAATAAAAAATATTTTTTGTTGTCGTTTAAAAATAATAATAATAATGCATGAGCGAGAGGCATTTTAAATTACCCAAAAAATAAGAAATTTTCTCTTTTAAATTAGAAATACACCCTTAAAATAAGGGTAAATTTGTCTTTTAAACAATAATTATAATTTAGTCCCCCATTTTATTACACTTAAATCCTTAATTTTTAACATAATATAAGTAATTAGTTACACTTTTCCCCTTCCACAATAAACTTAGAATTTTTTTATGTATTTTTGTCATATCTTATAAACTATAAGGTTTAAAAAAATTAAAATACTGTGACGACCTATTAAAGTTTGTTGACGCTTCGATAGTTATCTTGGTCAGTATTGATGTGTGGATTAAAAGGTACAAGTAGATGATGTCTTAGTGTACAAGTGATTAAAGCCCAACGTACTTAGTCATTGTCCTAGAATGTTTAATAGCTATAGAATGTCAAGTGATTAAATAGTGTCAATTTAATCCTCTCGTTAATTTAATTAGTAGTTACATTTTATCCCTTTATAAAAAAACTAACTCCCACCCCTCCCCCCTGATTTTTAAATGGTCATAACTTTTTGGTAAGCTGATATTCTTTTTAATTACACCATATAAACGAGTATTTTATTCTCTTTACTTTGAATATGGTATTGCCATAGTTTTTAATTAAAAAATTGATATGTTACGTGATTAACAGTGTCTAAGGGTGAGTAGTAACCGAATCATTAACCGAAATCAACCAAAAACTGAATTAACTCATTAACCGAAACCTGAATTAACAAAACCATTCATATTTCATATAATCTTGCTTTTATACCTTTAGTTCATCTATTTCATATTTAGACTCCCATTTTATGTATTTATACCTTCATTTCATGTACCAATACATTAATTTCATGTATTTATACCAAAATTTCATGTATTTCTAATCAAAAGTTTTAGCCCAAGTTTGGTTTTGGCTATTAACCGAAATTAAAGGAATCAAACAAAAAAACATCAATGTCACACCCCGACCCGCAGCGAAAAAGACGATCGGGCATGATTGGGTTATCATCAAAGCTCATGACATTTATTATAACGTTTCATATTTATTATTACAATTTAAAGGGAAACATACAATCATAATTACATCATGTTCTACACATCATCCTAGACTTCATTATTTTCTTCTAAGGCATTTCCTATGTTTTCCTTCCTTCATCCTGTTCACTGTATCATGTGTAAAAATGGTTTTTGGATCAACAAAAAGTTGGCGAGTGAACCTTGTTAGAAAACATTTATTATTTATTTCTGGTTGTATTTAATATGGAAAAATCGTGCAATATTCATATATGAACAAACGTAAATAAACATACAATAACAACAATTAGCATACAATAACAAACCACAACAAACAATAACATACATTAACAACAATTAGCATACAATAACAAACCACAACAAACAATAACTACATTAACAACCAACAGTATACAAACATATCAACTTGCATAAATATATAACATGAATGAAACTGTGCGATCAAGGCTCAATCAAACGGAGCCGATCGTATTGCATGTACTGAAAATGATAAATGTCTGTGCGATCAAGGCTCAATCAAACGGAGCCGATCGTATGTTGGCACGGCAGGTTCACGCTCATAATGTAATGGGGAACATGCTCAACGCTCATAATGTAATGGGGAGCGGCGGCCTATGAAATTGCATGTACTGAAAATAATAAATTAAATCTAAACAATGACCACACAAACAGTTTATACAAGCTGATACACATTTATTCATGATATGATGTATGCACCATGATTTAAATATAATAAATAGTAAGACACATGATACACCCCAAAAACGTGATTTAACGGGGAATTTGTAGAGATTCACTCACATTGGGTGCGTTCGGTGAATGATGATGAATGTGCACGAGTTTAGAGGATTGATCGTCGAGGAATAACTAACCTAATTAATAAATGGATTTTTATTAACAACTTTAATAGGATTTTTGGATATATTTTTATGAGTTTTAGGCTATTTTCTAACTTTAAAAATGTTATTTTTAAGTATTTTTAATTGATTTTTAAATAAAATAAATAAATAAAAATAATAAAAAATGTTGACTTTTTGACCGTTGACTTGTTGACCGTTGACCGTTGACCTGTTGACCGGTTTTATTGTGTAAGTGTATGCGCCGGGTGAGGCTCGAACCCGAGACCTCCCGTACGCGTGCACGCAGCTCTACCAACTGAGCTACGTGTCTAACCCGAAATATTTCTGTTTTTAATTATATTTATATACTAATTAAATTAATCCGAAAATCATTTATTTTAACAAGATTTTAATGTAACGACTCGGTGCACTCCACAGGTCTCGAACCCGGGACCTGTGGTTTAGTTTGGCACACAGTCACCGCTGGACTGTGTGTCTAACTTGGTAAATATTCTAGTTTTTATTATACTTAACATATTACTGAATTAACCCGGTTCAGTTTTTAGAAAAAAGGCATTTTATTACAGCGAATGAGGTTGGGACAGGAATCGAACTCGCGACGTGTATGTATTTATTTGCACACAGTCCACCGCTGGACTGTGTGTCTAACCCGTTTATAATTCCGATTTTAAATAATCTTATAACATAAGTACTTCGTCTTCTTCGTTCAAAACTCAGGCAAGGTTATCTAACTGTTATTTGTTAAATTAATTTAACGAACATTATGAGCAATCGTAAGGTAATGAACAGAAACAGGTTTGGGGATTGATTGTACCGAACTGATCGTCCTTCTTCAAAAGTCCGGCAAAAATCGTCGGCTCTGTTTTGGGAGCTCCTTCTGTTCGAGTTCAATAAATAGTTTGGATGAATTAGAGGTGAAATTGAATCACTGGTTAACAATTATCAGTAGATTACATGATCATACCGGTTATCAGCGTGATTCTGAAACTTTCAGAAATTTTCTGGCAAAAACAGAAAAATCCGGCAATGTCGTCTAGGGTTGATTCTGAGTGCTGAAGTGGTGTTAGAATTTGTATAATAATGGAATAAAACAGAAAAATCGAGGTAATTACCGTGTAGATGAAAGTCCTGGTTTTCCGGCGACTTGCAGAGAATTCCGGCGAGTGAAATTTCTTGTGACAGAGATTCTTCAGAGGTTTAAGGTGAGTGGGAGTGATGTAAGTACGAGTTCTATGATCTTATTTTTGGGTAAGAAGAAAAGATGAATTGAATTCGGTTTTCCGGCGAAACTTTCCGATTAATTTACAGAGAAATCCGGCGACTTCCGGTGAAGTTTTCTGAGTGAAATGAAGAATGTGTTTTTGATAGAATTCGTGAGCTCACTGAATGAAGAAAGTATAACTCCCGGATTTGAATTGTGTTTTTCGGTTTTGAATTGAAATGAATGAAATTGATGGATTTCTTCGGTTATAACCGATCTTACTGTTAATGCATACGTTATGACCAAAAAGAAACGGCCAAATTTGACGAAATTGTCGGGATTTTCGGCGTGAACGGATTTGGGCGCGTTGAGTAAATGGGTTTTGATTTCCAGATTGATTTATGTATTAATTGTTTCAATGTGTTAACAAACAACACAAGCGGCGGAGCGGTTGAGCGCGTGTGAGTTAAGGCTGTGTTGACCATGTATGACCCGGGTTCGAAACCCGGCAACCTTGTTTTATTTTTAACCCATTATTTTTAATACTTTTTCAAATATAACTTTGATAATCCAATATACTTATTAATTATGTATCGTTTAAAATTAATTTGGGCATTAAATACGCCACGAAATTCTTAACCGGTTGTTCGCTTAATAAACGAAGCGGGTTTGATAAATCCGGTTTTTTACGGATGTTACAATCAATATAACGGAATATACCAAACCAATTAAGTGAAAACAGATTGTTTAATAAACTAGACTAATCAATGACCTCGATTCGGTTAAGGATAATGATCTAACCACCCGAATAATGCACACCGTGGCAATGTCTGTGTTTCTCGCCGCATCGCGGGCGCACCTATCTATTATTAACCAAACTTGTTATTGTGAGCAATAACTAAATCATTAACCTACATAAAACCGAAAACAAATGAAACTGAACCAAAATCAACCAAAAACTGAATTAACTGAAAACCGAATTAACCAAAATCCGGTTTTCAATTTTTTTTGTACTCTCGTTTACCCAAAATTAGCTTAATCGAACCGAATCATTCGTATTTTCATATATTTCTAGCTTTTATACATTCAGTTCATATATTTTATATTTTATATGTTATATCTTCATTTCATATATTTATACTTTATTTCATATATTTATACTTTAATTTCACGTATTTATTCCTCAATTTCAAATATTTATCAGGAAAAGTTTTAGCCCAAATTTGGTTTTTGCTATTAAATGAATCAAACTAAAAACCGTCAATCTAACTGAATAAACCGAAGTGATTTACCGAAAACCGATTGGTTAATAAAATAGATTGACCAATGACTTTGGTTTCGGCTTCGGTTGAGGATAATAGCCGAACCGACCGAACCATGTACAACACAATGAAATGGATTACCCAATTACTTCGCTTTTAATATATATCTATCACAATGGTGCTACAAAAATATCATATGAATAAAAAAACAAACAAAAACGAATATTACAATGTGATGTGTTGAACCCGCCGCATATCGTGGTCATCTTGCTAGTCAGTGGCGGATCTAGAAAATTTTCGTAGGGGTAATGTTTTATAAAGAAGGTAACGAAATCGAAAAAATGTCAAAAAAATGTCAAACTTTTCCAAAATTTACAGTATTGCCGGAGCGCCAAGAGGTAGCGGAGGCTACCCATGCCAATAAGGTAGGTCCGCCCCTACTGCTAGTAATATAGTATAGATAACATATAGGTTTTACGTTACGTCGCATGGATAAAATTTAGTAGTTAACGTAAAAAGTGGTTATTTTCGTGATTTTTTTGTGGAATTCGACATTACGTTTTTGTATAAAAAAATTTTAAATGTAGAGGATTCTTACAAATAGATTATACAATAAAATTGAACACTAAAGATCAAACGATTCACGAGGATGATACCACACCATTTGAAATTTGGTGCCTCAAGATTGAGCACAACAATATCAATATGACATCATGATAGCCTCACTACGGTGTAATGAGGCACTAGAGTTTGCTCACAACATGTCTTCTATTGCCGTTCCAAAAGAAAATCAAATATACCCTAATGCAAATTGGAAAAAATTAATTAACCATTCATACAAAAATTAAAATTAACACATAAAAAGTTATAGATCATAAAACTAATTCATCAAACCGTTTAATTGGATCAAAAAGACTATTTTGATGCAGTAGTTCGATGGGTCAACTCGTTTTTGTCTCAAAATATTTATATTTGCAAAATTTGGTGAACCAAGAAGAAATTAAAAGTTCGATCCTTAAATTTGAAAACAACAAAAACTCGGATTATAAATAGACAGGTTTTAAAACTTTAACATCTTAAATGTATATTATTAATAGTTCTATTATTCAAAAAACTTAAAACAGAGAAATATCTTTATTAGAAACACAAATTCAAATAAAGATTTTAGAAAAATAAAAAATGGTGATTAGAAAAAGAAAATTAATGCAAAAAGAGGCAATAAGTTGTGCATTTAATGTTGATATAGGGCAAGAGAGAGGCATCCATATTTATTTCATATATAAAGTTTAAATGAAAAGAAAAATGTTGTAAGAATAAAAATAATAAATTTAAACTAATAGAAATTCTTTATTTACGCATATAATATTATGAAAAATGGTATATAGGTAAATTTATAATTGTCATTAATTAACTAATTAATTAAACTTGTAACTCATTTTTTTTATTATACTCTTTCAAGATAAAATAATTTATGGTGAAGGACAATTTTCGACATGTGTAGGATAAATTTTAGTATGTGTAGGATAAATTTTAAAATGTGTAGGGTAAATTTACATGTGTGTAGGGTAAATTCCGATAAATGTAAGACATATGTAGGATAAATTTTGAAATATGTAGGATAAAATGTTTTTGTTTTATTAATTAAAGATAACATAATTAATGAGAGGAGTTATAAACTATTTAATGGTTTACCATTATGTCATTTCTTCTTTTTCTTCTCATATTAAATTTTTTCTCAAATGAACATTCCCATATATATATATATATATATATATATATATATATATATATATATATTGAATGGCAAATTTGGATCACTGACGGACTACTGCAGTATCATCGTGCCACCAGCAGAACCACCCGAACATATCCATCTCCACTAGGCATAGTTCCTATATATCAATTACGGAGGAAACCTAATAAATATGGGAAAACTCCCTTGTGGGAATCGAACTTAGGACCTGTTGGTCGTAAAGCCTTATGCCGTCTCCAAAATACCATTAGACTATAAAGCCATTAGCATATTTATGTGATATATGATGCTAGGATTATTAGGGTGGATAGGATGACACAGGATGGGCCATAAGTCCTTGGAGATGGGTAAGCGGGTTTGATTTTGGTTTTGTGAACGCATGCTAAATAAATTGTTGTATATATGGTAATGTAAAATATTATTGATGATGAATTGAAATGGGTAATAACTTAGACTAGAAAGGTGTGCCTTTCTTTATGGTAAAATGGGTTGAAATGAGCTTTAAATGAAAAGACATTTCTCTGTTTATTGGCTTTATGGATTCAAATGAGTTAGGGTATGGGTGCCCCTTTTAAGTTCCACCCTTAGAAAGCAATACAAACAAAGAGTAATAATATATAAGGTTAGCATGTATATCGTTGTGGACGGTTTAGTTTGGGTAGGTCTTAGATTTGTGTTTCTTTAAATACTGAATAGCTAGAAAATCTGATTACATTGCTACTAAAATCTACCAATCAATGATCTATATTTTGTACAAGTGTTTGGATATTTTAATGAATTGAAATCTTTTTAAAAATCTAATGATAAAACACTACAAAAATGGAGTGTTTCAAAAGAACATTGAAAGGGAACATCATTATATTGTACTTGATCGTGTCAAAAGGCTGAATATCTTAATGCGAATCTCTATCGCAAAGCCATAACACCACAACTAGCATAAAGCACAATGTCACATCAACCAATGAAATAAATTTGATTTGGAAGTTTATACTAATATATTTTCTGTAAAAATATTAAGAAACAAGAAGTAGCATTTTATAGTGAATTTTATAAGTTGATATTAATATTTTAAATTTTCAAATCTCCACTTTTATTGTATGATGATATAAGCAATGAAACTTAACGAATGTATAAGATGGTTAAGTTCACGTACAAAGTGCCTTATCGTATAAAACATATGAAAGGCATGAAAAAGCCAAAAAGGAAAAAACGCAGTGACATTTTTGTAATTATTTGCTCGTAAAGGTAATTATCAAAATTACTCTACAAATGATTTTGTATAGTAATTATAATCTTTTAAGGTAATTATCAAAATTACTTTACAAGTGCATCAAAATTATCGTGCATCAAAATTACTCTACAAGTGTATCAAAATTACTTTGCAAGTTTATCAAACAACATACAATTCAAAATTACTCTACAAAATCATTTGTAGAGTAATTATGATACTCTAAAAAATTAATTTACCAGATCAAAATTATCATACAAGATTATTTGTAGAGTAATTATGATACTTTACAAAATTACTTTACAAGATCAAAATTACCTTACAAAAACATTTTACAAAATTACTCTATAAGATCAAAATTGCCTACAAGATCATTTGTAGAGTAATTTTGATAATTACTCTACGAGTAAATAATTACGAAAAATGCCACTGCGCTTTTTTACATTTTCACTCTATTCATATGTTTTATATGATAAAGGTATTTATATTTGATTTTTTTTCTGTATAAGATAACTACAATCGAATTAATGATCACATAAGTGTTCCAAATCAAAGCTTTATTTTTCAAATCCATGCATATATGTTTTAAACCTAAAAAAGTTAAATAAATGCATATATGTTTTGAACCTAAAAAAGTTATCCCGATACATTGGATGATACTAAAAAATGTTCCAAGAAATAAACTTTGGTGTCATTATAGGACTACCGTTAGACCACATAAATCCATGGTACTTGGATAAGCAAAATCGATTGTATGCCTAATGCAGGAGGATACCTAAAACACACCATTTGAAAAATAACAAAAAATTTCATGGAAATTAAAAAATATAAAATTCCCCTTCAACTCAACATATCACAAACCATAACAATTTTTTTCTTTCATTGCTAAAATACCTCTAAAAATGGTGTAAGAAAAATAGAAAATAAGGCTTAGGTGACAATGTCTTTCCCACCACAACCTTTACTTGTTTAAATGTGTGTTGAAATGATTCACTATCTTTTTTTTTTTTAATGATTAATTAAATCACCAGATAAATATTTTAGGATGACTCTTAATCGAGTAAATATATTTCCTCTTCCATAATGATTAGAGTTGGACGCATACTCAAGCCACCAGTTTCGAAGAAAACTCACTGGTCCGAAGGCCCACTACGTAAAACCCAGTTCGGCTCGGTTTCGAACTAGCGACCTCTAGAGAGACCTAGTTCTAAACTTCAATGCCACCACCAATATCTTTCAAAGTGATGCTAGTAGGAGTAGAATTTGGGACCTCAAGAGAAAAAACCAAGTGACCCACCACCAGACCAATTTGTCAAGACATGATTCATTCGCAATTTAATAAAAACGCGCTCTATGGCGGGGCGACCAAAATTTTAATGGAAATGTAGACGCAATAGTCAAAATAACGTTAATGGCAGGAATTCGTTTGATACTGGTTCAGTTATTAAGATACCGACACTTACTAAAAAAGAAATAAAAAAGTCATGATACGACCAAAAAATTACCGAGATGTGTTCACATCGATCGAAACAATGAAAACTAATATCAATTTCGATACTGACGTTGTTCGTTCAGTATTAGACCGTTCATTTTGTTACATGTACAACACCAGGTTTGACAAAAATCATTGTAGCTAAAATGGTTAACAAATTATATATATATATATATATATATATATATATATATATATATATATATATATTATTGGTATTGTTCACTAAAGAGCAACTCTCTTTATAGATTGATGCTGTCATTAATAAGAGAATATGCTATTAATTTTTATCTTTTGTGCTCAATATGATAATGAAGAGAGGATCTGACAAAGCAAACAAATATAACTAAGGGACGCAAACTTTTCGAATTATGCCAATCTTAAACTAGTTTGACTTTAAACACAACTCCTTTAATTTAAGAAACCTTAAGCGCAAGCATGATTCATTTTAGGCTTTACAATCAAGGACAGGACCGAAAACCCGCACCACGACACCACAGATGCAAAACAGCCTAATCGTCATCCTATCTTGAGCTCGTCCTTATAAAACATCAGTTAAGAGAATACTATATTTTTCTTTCTTCACTGTTTTTCATATTTTTAAATCCAAACATATGTATTGGATCTATTTACTCAACGGAGATAAAAAAAATGTACTTTCAATTGTCCCTTTAGGATCGTTGTGTAGACATTTATTCTCTATTTTGAACATTGTCTAATGATAGAACAACAAAATCAAGTCATTGCATATTGGGTTGAAGGTTGAAGAACACGATTACCACCTTTAGAACTCGTATCCGCAAAAGAATCAACTTCATACCTGACATGACCTACCTCCTCAAAATCCAAAAAGTTAATAGAAAACAATTCCACATTATGAGTATTAAGCCCCAACCATGAGTCTTTTATTAGTCTACTTATCCTGAAACTCGGATGACTAAACCTTAACTTGATCATCAACCCCAATTTAATAAGCATCGTCAATCTTACTTATATTGTTTTCTACCGACTTAAATGCATCTTCTTTGCATTTCACACCATGATGTCACTAGATACTTATTAATAATCTTAAATTTAAGCTCATCTCGGTATCTCATAAATGTTAGTTTTTATTTACACCTCTTTTAACAAACATCATGACCTCCTTCTTTTACTATGTAATTAAATAAACATAAAAAAAATCTAAACGAAAATAATCTAATAATTATATTCCTTTTTTTATTGTAAGTATCTAAACCAACTTGCCATAGACCAATAATGTTAGTCTTATTTTCAAGTGCCAAATTAGGTCATCACTATATCATTGTTGGTTAAATATATAGTGTATCCGTTAGACTAGCTTCAAACGGTAAAATATACCTTTTGAGTAAGATTAAACAAATCAATCTTGTTGTTGGTTGTTGAAGTTCTTAATTTTAACAATATCGTTGATGTAAGACCAAACTCAATGCATCGGATTTAGGGGTGCATTTGGCTGACGTGGAATCAAATGCAACAAATATTGTATTGGAGGGTTCTTGCATTTGGAGACACACGTCTCTACGTGCGGGTGTTCTTGAAAGAGTGTGGGTCCCCAACATTATTATAACCAGTATTACCTTTTTTCCATATTATCGATAAGGATTCAATATAAAAATCAATTTCTTATTATACAGTATTTCGTGTCAGGATTTCAAAGAAAAAGGTCATAATTTTTTTTCTAACTATTCACACGCTCATTTGTCTATTTCCACATCTTTAAAACACGTCGTCTAGACCTAGACGGGGTGTTTAGGGTTCTTTTATCCGACCACATTCCTGCCCTCGTACAATGTCAAATCAGTCACATCAGACGGGACGTCTAAGCCTAGACGGAGCCCGTAGACAACCTACCCAAGACAGGTCATCTACGTCTAGACGGGGCGTCTTGAAGGTTGATTTTGACTTTGGTGGTCTGCATGCATGTGAATAAAACAGTAAAGTGATACGCCCCCTAGGCCAAGACGGGGCATATATTTCTTTGTTAAATAGAGCTATGCAGAGTATTTGATATCAATGTTGAGAGAACCTTTGTCGAAATTCTCTGCTTCTTCTTCTTTGGCTTATATTACTCCATCTGATATCATTCAAAGGTGGTGAAATGTCATCATGCTAGGATGACAACTATTTCTTTGGGCTGTATTCTAGTGAGTCATGGGTGCCCGAAGCCAATCCAGTAACAATTATTAGGTTAAACTACTTGTTGTTTTAATTTAATAACTAATGATGATACCGTTGTTAGGGGGAGACCGACGTTCCCGATTCTAACGAGCAAGAGGAGATTGTGTCGAGTGTACAAGAAAATCAAAACAGACCGTTTCTAGATTTGAACCAGCATCCTCTCGTTGATGAAACATCCCATGTGGATGACTCGTACCATGTGGATGAACCATGTTATCTTGCGCAACAAGGGTTTCCGGATTATGGATACGGGTGTGAATATTCTTACGTGCAACAACACTGTCCGGATGGATATGGAGGAGACGGTTACGAAAGTTACAATGCAACACAATCTTTGTACGGTCATCAAGTCAATCCTGACACCCCCTAGCGCAGGCAATCCGTACCTCAGAAAGATGGTATCAAAACTTGTTTATTTTATGTTGGGCAGTTGAGTAAATATAAAATCTAACATAATGCTATCGATGTTACAGGTTTTCAACTCTCTAGATGAGCTAAAAAACTGGGCACAGGAAACGGTAAAGGCGGATGGTTTCGTTATTGTGACCCGACAATAAAAAAAATTGGTGGAAGGACCGGGCGGGTATGGCTTGAGTGTGACCGTGGTGGTGAGCACCATACTACAACACCCGTTAGAAAAGCTGGAAGCAAGAAAACTGGTTGCCCGTTTTACCTGGTGGCTGTGCGAGACCATCCGTATGAAACATGGGGGATAAAAGAAGGAAAGACTGAACATAACCACGAACTCTGTGAGGACCTGTCTGCCCACGTGTTTGTGCAAAGGTATACTCCTAACGAATACAGATTGATCGAGCAGCTGACAACTCAAAACATGGAGCCGCGCAGAAATTTTCAAACGATAAGGAAGCAGTTTCCCGACAGTTTCCATGTTCAGAAAGACGTACAAAACGCAGTTCAGAAGATTAGGGCCGAACAAAGATACGGACTGACTCCCATGTAGTCGCTAGAAAACATCCTGATTACGAACGAATTTATTTACGACACACGAGAGGAACCCGAAACCGAGGTCGTTACAGAGATCTTCTTTGTTCATCCCTACTCGAGTGAAATGTGGTGTGCGTTCCCGTACGTTTTTCTAATCGATTCCAAGTACAAAACAAACGTATACAACATGCCATTTGTCCAGATGGTTGGTATGACGCCCACCAACTATTCGTTTTCTACCGCTCATGCCATTATCTGCAAAGAACGTAGTGATAACTTTGTATGGGTGCTTGAGAGGATTAGGTCAATGTTGGATGAATGTATGGAGCCGCGTGTGATTGTAACGGATAGAGACCTAGCCCTAATTAACATGTATGCTAAAGTTTTTCCAAACGCATCTCGGTATCTTTGCAGGTTTCACATACAACAGAATATTTGTAAGCACTGCAAGAGCGCCTTCACAAAAGAAGACTGGCGAAAATTTTTGTAGGTCCCCTATCCGTATGGATCTTCACAAAATTGTCTGTCTAATCTAGAGTGCAGAATCCTCTAGATCAGATTTCACAGAAATAATAACACGAACACGAACACAAATCCTTTCAATCTGTCTTCTATTGATTAACTAACACAAAGTGTTTACCATCAATTCAAGACTCACTCTCAATCTCTCTGAACACCTAAATAAGCAACACTAACAACAGAACCAGCAACCTAAACCCTAATGCAAACCTCCCTTTATATAGAGATAGGTTATGCAACTAGGCTAGGGTTTCCTTACATGGACTGCTAATGGGTCTAAAGCCCAATTCGCCTACCATGTTCTGTTTAGCGTCTAGTTCAGCCCAATTACTTCTAATTAACTATTACAAAACTAAACCCGCGAACCGTTTATCATTTTACAAATTACAAGATATCCAAAGACAAAATCTAAGCTGTTGTGACAAATATGCACCAACAAACTCCCCCTTGACAATAGCTTCATAAAATAACTTAGTCTTCAGTCTTCTTGCAATCTTCAACATCTTTGAAAAACGTTGGTCTTTGGAAAACTCCAGCTTTAATAGCTTCTGTCAGCAACAAACTCCCCTAAGTTGATGTATCCAATCACCAAATCTTCTAAATCGTTAGCGTTTGAGTAAACTCCAGTTTAGTCCTTGCATAGCAATCTTCAAACTCGTCAACTTTGTCTGCAATGTAGAAAGGAGGTTCTACCATGCATCCAATCAAACTCCTCTCCACCAAACTTCTCAGCAACACACTGCTACAATCTGTATACTATAAAACAAACATCTCGAGAAACCATAAGAATTTTTCAACACAATTTAAACAAATTATTATTATTCAAGAGATAGTAAAACTGTATCGCAGATTAAGCACTTCTTAACTCAAATCACATACTCAAAATTTTAAACACATTGAACATGCAAGATCTTAAAATTTTGAACTCATCTTCAAACACTGTCTCCCCCTATCGGTAACAACTCCTCCATGAACAATCATATTTCGTACATTAAGAATATACAAGAAAATGAAATCTTTTTGGATTTTTATATTTACTGAAAGCAAATAAAGTACAAAATAATAAACACTCTGTTTTTGTGAGATTCACCAGTAAGAAGATCATATCAGCAACATCAAACTGTTTTCACACTATCTGATTATTCTATATGCAATATTCATGAAAAGCAGTTCCAGACGATTACCAGTATTGTTTATCTACTTAAACAAAATACATGAACATTTCAAGTACCATTACCTAGTGATATGTTTAGTTAGTTTTTACTGATATACTAGTGTGTCCCACTTACCCCCATGATCAAGGTATGCACAAAAATTCATCCTAGTAGGTGAGTATATCGAAATTCATCCTTTTGAATTACAACGTTAGATAATTGGTGATCAGGTCAGTACTTTCTTACAACAAAGAGACGAATATCCAATGAGGGTTAGGGCATATACCAAATTTTGGTACGAATAATGCAATTGCACATTTGAATGACTCTCTAGAAGAGCTTCTTTAATTTTTTTTTGGATTTGGCATTTTAGCTCTTTTAAGATATCCTGGTTGTGCCTAGGTCAACATATATCTGGATGCAGCAGAAGGACAATCTTAATACCCCAGATGAAATAACGATATAAAGACCTAAAACCTCAGATTTTGGCAATCTATCAACGCAAGATTTAAGGTTATAAAACCATACACCACTGATATGTTACCCACTCATACACATTTTATTATATTTGTATCACAAAGGTAAGTTGATTATTTCATGCTCAGCATATGATGAAGCTACTATCACACTTAAGCAATTTTAGTTTTAATTTCAGTGTGACAGTCTAATTTGCTGATGTACTATCATTTCTTCTTTTTCACATAGTGAAAACTCATTTTTGATTTTCTATTTTTTTATGTTTTTGATTTTTGAAAAGCAGTAAATTATTTACAAACTATTTTTATGGAAAAATGGTTATTCAGGATTCCTCATCCCGTTGAGTTCGACTAAATGTTCAAAACGAGCCCTGTCAAACGCTTTTGTGCAAAGATCTGCCAGGTTATCAAGTGTGTCGACTCGATGCAGTTCAATTAATTTCTTCTCAGCACAATCCCCGTATAAAATGATGACGAACGTCAATATGTTTTGTGCGACTGTGTTTTACGGGATTGTTGGTGATTGAAATAGTGGCATTATTGTCTATCATAATAGGAGAACGAGTGAAATTCAAACCGTAACCGCACATCTGTTGTTGGATCCAGAGAACCTGTGAGCAACAGCTACCCGCAACAATATATCCAGCTTCACACGTCGAGGTAGACACGCAAGACTGCTTCTTGCATTGCCATGACACGAGCCTCCCTCCTAAGAACTGACAACGATCTGTGGTAGACTTCCTTGTAGATTTGCATCCTCTAAAGTCCAAATTAGTAAAAGCCACAAACTTCAAATCACTAGCAGCTGGATACGGTAACCCAAGTTTAGGTTTCCCCGTCAAGTAACGAAGAATCCGCTTCACCGCTTGCATGTGGGACTCTTTTGGATTCGCTTGATATCTGGCAAAAAGACATACTGCGAACATGATGCCGGGTCTTGAAGCAGTCAAGTACATCAGAGAACCAATCATTACCCTGTATTGAGTTGGATCAACATCCTCCACACTCTCATGATCTGGACCAAGATTGTGATTCTCAAAGATAGGTGTATTGAAAGTAGCGCAATCCTCCATTTTGAAACAAGACAAAATGTCATACACATACTTTGTCTGATGTATAAACATCCCATCCTTCTTCTGTTCAACTTGTAAACCCAAAAAGTAGGATAATTCACCCATCGCACTATCTTAAACTTGCTCTTCATTACCTCCTCGAAATCATGACACATGTTCCCATCAGATGACCCAAAAATGATGTCATCTACGTATACCTGTACCAGCAAAAAGTCTACCTTCTTCCTTTTAATGAAAAGTGTATTGTCAATCTGCCCTCTTTCGAAACCATGTTTTAACAAATGTGCTGACAGTGTCACATACCACGCCCTAGGTGCCTGATGCAACCCATACAATGCCTTATCAAGTCGATATACTCGATCTGGATAGTCTGGATCAGTAAACCCGTCTGGTTGTGAGATATACACCACTTCTTGGACTTTCCCGTAAAGAAACGCACTCTTCACGTCAAGTTGGTAAACTTTGAAGCCCTTGAATGAAGCAAAAGCTAGGAACAAACGAATTGCTTCCAACCTTGCTACTGGTTCAAACACTTCATTATATCAATCCCCTCTTGCTGATTGAACCCTTTCACTACCAACCGAGCCTTATTTCTTATCACGATCCCTCGATCGTCTTTCTTGCACTTAAACACCCACTTAGTGTCGATTTCCTTCTCTACTTCAGGCAAGTCAACTAGCTCTCAAACTTTAAACTTCTTGAACTGAGCTAGTTCCTCTTGTATAGCTTCTACCCAACAATTATCTTTTAGAGCCATATGGACATTCTTCGGCTCCTCTTGGGCAATAAAGCAACTATACAAACACTCATTTACCATTCCAGTCTTCTGAATCGAAGTAAACAAATAGGAACCTTCGAGCACACCTCTTCTTGTCTGAACACCTGTAGCAGCATCACCTATGATGTTTTCAACTGGATGATCTTTGTGTACTCGTGTAGTAGCAATGGTATCAAAAACTAGATTATCTCCCAGATTAAATCCAACCTCCCCCTGAATGTTAGCATTAGCAAACGGATTAGTGAAATCCTCCCCCTGAATAGGTTCAGACTCACTATCACTGGAGTCCTCTGGAGTTGCTCTGGAAGAAGTTTCTGGAGCATCTATCATCGATATAATCAATCTCGGCATTAAGTCACACTCTCCATCTTCACTGATCACAGATTGGATCACTAGAGCCTCATCTGCATTTGAAAAATCAGGAATATTAAATGATTTAAAAACACTGTCATAATCATATAATATAGGAGGACCACTCGTTGATTGTTGAGGTGAATAACTAGTGATTTCCATGTTAAACACAACCTCAATTTTACCCGCTTTTAGATTAAAAACCCTTTTATTCGGTTTTCCTGGCATATAGCCTAGAAAGTAACCCTCATCAGCTACCTCACCGAATTTGTGCTTATCTTTGTTTCGCACAATGGTGTAGGGTAATCCAAATGGTTCAAAGCCTTTTAAGTTTGGTTTTCGGTTAAACAATAGTTCGGGACATGTTTTGTTAAACCGTTTAACCATCAAAACTTTGTTCAGGACATAACAAGCTGTGTTCACAGCTTCTCCCCAGAAAAGAACTGGAAGCTTTGAATCACAAAGCATAGTCCTTGCAGCTTCAATCAACGTCCTGTTTTTCCTCTCAGCGATCCATTCTGTTGAGGTGTATAAGGAGCAGAATATTGATGTTGAATTCCTTTGCGAAGACAATAGAGATCCAGAATCTGATTCTTGAACTCCATGCCATTATCACTCCTTATCCTCTTGATCGGTGCATCATGGACATTTTCCAATTTTGTAAAAAATCCATCTGCATCTCCGCTGTCTCATCTTTTGTACCTAAAAAAGAAAACCCATGAATATCGTGATTAATCATCAGTGACAACTAAACAATAGTACTTTCCACTTATGCTCCTTACGTTCACTGGACCGAATAGATCCATATGAAGTAATTCATAAGGGGCATCTATGGAATTTACTGTTTTAGACTTGTGAGGTTTCTTATGTTGTTTTCCCTTTTGACATGGAAGACATTTATCTTCCATGTGAAACCTCTGCACTGGCACCCTCCACTAAGCCATTTTTAATAATGTAATTCATTTTTCTGTAGTGGATGTGGGCCATATGTCTGTGCCACAACAATGACTCAGCCTCAGATGCTTTTGATAGCAAACACGCCACCACAGTGGAAGAATACTTAGCACCCATGTCCATGATATACGTGTCATTTCTCCTTGGCACTCTCATCACTATCCAGTCATCCGGTATCACCAAACCAGGTTTCAACACCAAAGCTTCAGACTTCGTAAAGTGGACCGAGTGACCCTTGTCGCAGACTTGAGACACGCTCATCAGATTGTGCTTCAGCTGCTCAACATAGTTCACTTTGTCCAGTGTGATCTCCTGTTGGTTACTTTTCCTCGTCCTGTAATGTGCCCGCCTTTAGCCCCTGCAAAATTCACATATTCACCATCTATATTCTCAAACTCAGTCAGCAACCTCGCATCCCCCGTCATGTGGCTGGAGCAGCCACTATCAACATACCACAAGTTGATAATCCTCCTTAGCAGCTCCTGCACCACCCAACAAAATTAGTTAGATTGGGGGACCCAAGACTTAATGGTCTTGGGTCTTCCAGATTCATCAACCACAGGTACATCCATCCAATATCCATCACTCCTAACATGAGTCTTGGATCTTAGACCTGTTGATGGGAATGGTTTTTGATTTCCACTAGGTCTCTGGTCCTGAGGTTTCCTAAACATGTTTGGACTTTGCGACCTTTGAAAATTATGATTTTGGTTCCATGTGATGATGATAATTTCTAAAGCCATTGTTATAAAAATTTCGAATACCAACATTCTGATATCGAGTTTGATATTGACCTTGACTTCTGAAATTACTTGATCGACCATTAAAGTTATTCATTCGTAGTGAACTACTTCTAGGTCTTTCATATCTGCCTGATGTGGATTCAGGCTGAAATCATTGTTGATTTCTTTGAAAACGAGGACCATGGTGAGTTCCTTTTTCAGCCTTATCAACACCAACAGCAACACTCTGTTGCTTGGTGGCAGATATCTTTGGTGAGTTAACATTCTTCTCACTATCACCACTTTTCTCTTGTGATTTTTCTCTTTGTCTCTCACTTACTTGTGCTTCACTCTTTTTGTTAGGACATCAGCTAGCTACATGTCCCTTTTCGTGACATTTGAAGCACGATTTTCTAGCTGAAGACTTCTTAAATGAAGCCTCTTGCTTAGTTTCATCAGGTGACGGTGATGATGAAGATGATGCCTTAGAAGGATCTTGTTTAGTTTGCTTAACTTCTGATTTTTCTTTGTCTTTATTTTTAGTAAACTACACATTAGACTCTTTAGTAATAACAGTGACCTCTTCTTTCATATCACTCCCTTTAACAAAATCAACCTTTTTAACAAAGAATTGTTTTTTTGATTCTTAGGGTGTGTATTCTTTGTTTTCAGAACTGGTTCCCTGTTATTATCCTTCTTGGCATTCTCAAAACCATCAACATTACCTGATGTGGAACTACCAGGTGTAGTTGACCCAAAGTCTGTAAGCTCTTGTTCATCTGGCAAGAAAGAATAGTCATGACCAAGAGGTGGTGGAACTTCATTCAAACCTTTGAATCCCACACATGTCTTGTCATTACTCTTCTTCAGGCCATTCATCATGTGTTTCATAACAAAAGATGAATCTCTGAATTGATTTAGTTTCTTTTCAAGTTCACAAATTTTAAGTTTTGCTTCAGACAACTCTTTGCATTTTTCAGAAACCTATTTTGTTTTCTCACTCATTGTATCATGAGCTAAATCGATAAGTTGAAGTTTTTCATTAAGCTTACAGGTTAGAATATTGATTTCTTCTTCATAACCTTTAATTTTCTTCAAGTATAAAGACTCATTTCGTTTTACGAAAAAGTTTGATTCTTTTAGGTTCGAGAGCTCATTTACCAGACTTTGGTTTTGCTTTGTTAATGTGTCAACTTCACTTTGCAGTTCACGACATTTTAAGCAAACAAAACTACCAGAGTCAGAACATACCTCGCCTGTTGATTTGCTTAGATCAGCCATGAAAGCAGCAACATCAGCAGCCATCTTCTTCTATGTAGCAGTCTGTTCTCCAGCAGCGTTTTCAGCTACCTTCTCTTGCTCTTCCTCTGTATCATCTTTCACTTCTTCATCGGCAACTGGAGCTATCTCAGCCATGAACATCTATGAGGCATTGTTAACACCCTCCAGATGCACACTCCAATCGTAGGAACCCTCTCTAGCAGTAGAGATCATGGCCTTTGATCCAGTGTTAGTCAATGCATTTCTGTTGCTTGAACCTTGATCAGGAGAATCTTGAAAGGGTGAGTTAGAACGAGATTCAGTTTTTGGTTGTTGACATTCTCTAGCAAAATGTCCGTAGTTTTGACAATTGTAACACTTCACTTTTGACTTGTCAAAGCCCACATTCTTTCCAACGAACTTCCTGCCCGTTCTATTCATGAACCTCTTCACTCTTCTAGAAATCATGGCCATCTGCCATTGTAAATCCATCTCCTCTAGGTCATTAGGGTCAATCTGATCATAATCCTCATCAAGCGTAGCAGGATTAGATATTCTTACCTGAATGTAGTTCTCGTAGGAAGCAACGAAAGAAGCAAGCAATGCTTGATGGTCTTCAGCACTTTTGACACTCAGAGGCATAGACTTAGAACTGCTGTTACTATTACTTGATTGTTGTCTCTTAGCCCCTAATGAGCCTCCTGAAGCAGCAACAAAACATACTTCACCCTCAGCATTTGTGACGATCTACTCATTCTCATATGAGAGAAACGCAGTTGCAGTATCACTAGAAGCATTGTTGGAAGATAAAGGTGTAAGACCTTTATAAATCCCCGGATCTTGAACCTGATCATATCAAGTCTCCTTCTTCTTCTTCTTCATATTGAGCTCATAAGCTCTCAATTTCCCAACAACCTCTTCCAAGTCTTTCTTTTCATAACCAGCTTCACCTTTTATCATCAAAGTATAGATATCCCACTTTGCAGGTAAAGCATCCAGTAACTTGTCGTTTATCTCCACCTCCGTGTATCCCTCTATGTCATAATTATCCATTTCTGACATCAAATGATAATATCTTATGATAATATCTTCAAGGGATTCATTTCTCATTCCTTGGAACACGGCAAATTGTTTCTTTAGCAGATCAACCTTGTTTTTCTTCACATCAGTATTGCCCTCATACCTCTTCTCTAGGGCATCCCGCATCTCTTTCGATGTAGTATAACGCTTGAACGTATGTTTGATACCATCAGGTAGTGACATCTTTATAGAAGCTAAGCCTTTCTTCTCGGACTCATACATCCTTTTTTCAGCTTCAGACATGTTTACATAAGTAGTAACACGTTGTCTGCCCTCAAAGTCATGAGTTGGGTTAGCGTACCCATCTTGAATACATATCCACATCCGTGTGTCCTGGTATTCAATAAAGGATTGAAACATGTCCTTCCATGTAAGGTAATTCTCTACCTTAAGCATTTTTGGAGGTTTGTTTGTGGTGCCTGCCTCGTGCTCCATTCTTAACAGCTCATTTAGGTTAGACATATTTGACATTTTTATCGAACCGGCTCGTTAAAAACGTTAAGACTTGTCCAAAATGAGTGATTACCAAATTATACTGTTAGACTCATCTCGGCGATACGATTCTAATGATGTAGATTGTCCGATTATAATTTTAGGAATTTTCGTGCCTTTTTTTGTCCTAAAAATCACACGAGTCTAACTGTGGAACTGGTTTGTCAGGATTGTCTATGGATCAAATTCTATGTTGAAAACGTTTAAATCCGGTTACGTCAGCTGGTTAACTTTCCACCTTATTGTACAGAACCCGGAACAGTACCAAATCCGGAACAGCAAATCATACAATCCGAGATGAAAACCCGGAACAGTAATCCGGGTTGCTAATCTGGGATGGTGATTCGGAATAGTGATCCGAGATGGAATCCGAATACACTATTCAGATCTGAAATGGAATCCGGAATAGACTATTCTGATTCGAAATGGAATCCGGAAGAGACTATTCTGATCCGAGATGGAATCCGGAATATACTACTGATCCGAAATTCAATCCGAAATGGAATCCGAATTGTAAGTCTGATGATCCGAAATGCAGGTTTCTGATCCGAAATTCAAGTCTTCAATCCGAATTGCTTCACTTCTGATCTGAGATGCAAGACTTTTATCCGAAATCCCTTGCTGTTAATCCGAAATTGCTGCAAAACCCTAGAACAACCGCAAAAACCCTAATTCAGCCGTCACAAACTTCAAAACAGCCTCCAAAAACCCAACTTTTTCTGCTGTTACGATTCTGAACCGAGCAAAATCAAGAGCCGAATGCTCTGATACCAATTGTAGGTCCCCTATCCGTATGGATCTTCACAGAATCGTCTATCTAATCTAGAGTGCGAAAACCTCTAGATCAGATTTCACAAAAACAAGAACATGAACACGGACACAAATCCTTTCAAACTGTCTTCATTTGATTAACTAACACAAAGTGTTTACAATCAATTCAAGACTCACTCACAATCTCTCTGAACAACTAAACCAGCAACACTATCAACAGAACCAGCAACCTAAACCCTATTGCAAACCTCCCTTTATATAGAGATAGTTTATGCAACTGGGCTATGGTTTCCCTACATGGACTGCTAATGGGTCTTAAAGCCTAATTCGCCTACCATGTTCTGTTTAGCGTCTAGTTCAACCCAATTACTTCTAATTAACTATTACAAAACTAAACCCGCTAACCGTTTATCATTTTACTAATTACAAGATATCCAAAGACCAAATCTAAGGTGTTGTTACAGATATGTACCAACATTTTTGTTATTCTGGGGGACATTGTGTGAGTCTCTATCAATACCCATATACGAGTACAACTTGCGTAACCTGCAAAAGCGACTTGTGGAATGCAAACGTGCAAGTAAGTTTTTGTAATAAAATCTGACCTACCAGTGTACATTTAGTAAATTATTGATACTTTTTAGAGGTGTTTATGTACGTGTATGATAACTGGCTGAAAGACTACAAGGAAATGTTCGTCTTTGCGTGGACTGATCAAACTCGCAACTTCAGGCAGCGTACCACAAACAGAGTTGAGAGTCAACACGCGAATTTAAAGAGATACGTCCAAGATAGGAGCTCGCTGGACCATATAGTAGGTTGTGGCAAGGATATAGTTGAAACACAATACAGTGAAATAAGGAGGAGCTTTCGAGAAAGCATTGAAAAAATAATGAACCACCACAAAAACCCGTTATTTGACCACCTACGTGGAAAAGTTTCCCATACAGTGCTTGACTTGTTGAGTGGAGAACTACTTAGGAAACTAGACGTGTTGCAATGCTTTCATTCATCTTGTGGTTGTCAGATGTGGTACAACTATGGGTTGCCGTGTGCTTGTAGGCTAGAAAAGTACGTACATGCAAGTAATACTTGCTAAATGTGAAGCGATGTGTGTTATATATGTCCGTTAGTCATTTGACTTTTACAGTGCATGGTTTAGCCATGCAAAGCGTCTGATTCAACTCAAAGACGTAGACATCTTCTGGCAGAAGCTTAACTTTCAGCCATGTAAATTAATATCGGATGACGTTGACGTGATAGAAGAGCTCAATATTGTTCGGCAACAGTTGGAGTCACAACCCCTACTAAAAAAAAAGCTTGTTGGCAAAGATTAAAGCGGTGTTTACTCCAACCAAATCTACGAAGAAACCACCGGTTGTCCAACAAAATACTCGTGGACGGCCAACAACAAAGCAAGCAAAACTTTGGTTTGACGATGCCCCCCGCCATAGCTCGTATGTAATGGTCCCATGGTTCCCAACCAAGTACATACGATGTCCTCCGCCATAGCTCGTACGTTCTGTCCCAGGCCTCTCAACAGTCGATCATAAAGTCTCAAAACCCAGAGCGGGTCACAACCGTTCAACGACTTCTAAAAAAAGAGAGATTCGACACGATAATGGTTTTTCATTGATAGTGGGCGACGAGTATGTCTCAACCATCAAACAGTTTAAGTCTCTCCTTCCGACATTGTTTCACCCATACATCTCGTGCATACAAGATGTGAGGCCAGATGGTCATTGTGGGTTTCGGTCTGTGGCTGTGGGCTTGGGTATGGGAGAACGTTCATGGAGCCACATTCGAAAAGATCTTCTGCAAGAGATGGATCAGAACGCATCGATCTGGGTCCCAGTATTTGAAGCATGGGAGGAATGAAATTTTAACACGCATCGTCAGAGCCTAATCTGTGATTTAGTGGAGCATTGTCCCTTAACTCACTGGATGGACTTCCCCCACGCAGGGCTTCTTATCGCACAAAGGTACGGTATCGTGGTTCACCTGTTAAGCATCTATGGTTGTTCCCCCTTCTTCCCGATAATGAGTCCTCCGACGGATCGAGAACCACGATTGCTAACGCTTGCACATGTTAATAATAACCACTTCATACATATTAAGATGGAAGGCCAATAACCAATGCCGACAATAAACGGGCTATGGTTGACGCACCAAAGCCCCGCTGTAGAACAATGGCTATACATGTACACGCCCCGTTTAGAATGGTATACCTCGATAATGAATCCCCCACCAAATCCAAACCCGAGTATTAATACGTCGACAGTGAATCGGAAGAATGAGTTTTCGTATACTTAATTTGAATTTTGTATACTTAATACGATTTTTTGTATATTTAATACGATTTTTTAATACGATTTTTGTATAGTTAATATGATTTTTTGTATAATTATATGAACTTTTTTATTGTTAATACGATTTTTTGGAAAATTAATAAGTTTTTATAACTAATATGATTTTCTATAAAAAAGAAAAAAAAGATAAAAACAATTATGCATATACGACCTGTCTAGACCTAGACTGGCCGTCTGTTGTTGGCCACAAGACCATTTTACACCTGGATTGCACTTCGTCTAGGCCAAATTCAGGGGCAAAATGGTAATATTAATATACTAGATGCCCCGTCTAGGCCTAGACGTCGCGTACACATTGGAGCGGCAACTGTAACACTGTCAACTTTTTAAATTTTTAAGGGGAATGGTTGTAACACCCTGTAAAATCGTGTCCAATAATATAGTGACACATGTTGTATTTTAAATAAAGTGTATTAAAGACCAATAAGGACTAAAGGCGTCAACATGCTCAATTTGAGCCTCTGAGTGACGATCCGATGTCAACATGCATAAATAACAGTCTCTGAGTGACTGATATGTCAACATGCTTAAATCATTAGCCTCTGAGTGACTGATATGTCAACATGATCAGCCTCTGAGTGACATCGGAATCAACATGCTTATAATAAGCCTCTGAGTGATCCTTTGTGAAGTCCTAACTCTCATATGTGCCATTTGTTGGACGAGAGGGTTCAATTTTGTAAATATATGAAAGTTGGATAATGGAGGGATTAAAAGTGTCAACATGTTAATTTATACCTCTGAGTGACCTTTTTAACGAATCGAGAGCTCGACAATGTCCGGGCATAATCCCGGGTATGCCAAGTATTGACTACGGAGGGCTAAAAGTACCAAAAAGTGTTTAAATAGGTTTTTATAAGCTTTTATAAGTTAAGGGGTTAAAGTGTCAAAGTTTGAAACTGCCTTTGGGGCGCTCGCGGGGCGCGAGATGCAGGGCTTGTGCCTCTCGCGGCCTGCTAGAGAGCATCTGCTGCATAAAGTTTTGCTTGGCTCCCAAACAAAACTCCAAAACCATTAATTCGAAAACCATGGACTTGTAATCAGCTATGCCACGTTTTTTGACACTTGTAAGCTTCCTTTTACACCCCTAAACACCTGGCTTCACCTCCTTTGAGCTCTCCAACTATAAATAGGTGCATAAGTTCTCATTCCAACTTGCACCTTTCTCATTATATCACTCTTCTCCCTCCTCTGGAAGTTCCTAGCTGAAAGGAGCATCCAACTTAGTTCCCTTGCATTGTAGGAACCTCTTGTAAGTGTTCCTTGTTCTTTCATTTTCATTTATAGGCTTTTATAGCCAAAAGTCAAGCATTTTTTGGAAAACACTTTGACTTTCGGTTAAGACCATTATTGTCCAGCCATTGTTCGAAATGAACATGGCTAAGTGATCGTAATAAGTTAGGTGTTAGTCCCCATAAAGGGCACCTCCTGAAGATCACGTTTGCTAAACCAATTGACGGGTCAAAGTTATGAAAATAAAAAGTCAAAAGGCCATTTTTCAGAAAAATTATAACTTGATATTATATATGTTATGAAACCTATTTTGACACTTAAACAAGTTGGTAATAATTATTAGAACATGTAAGAACATGTTCAGCTCGTCAATTTCAGTTCTAGGATCGGTTCGCAACCGAAAGTCGCGAAGTTTGACTTTCGATTCTGACCCGATTTAGATTAGGTACCTACTGATCTAAAGTTGCATTATGATCAAAATAAAATGTAGCATAACCCTCTGAGGTTATATTACATGATCATAATCAGAATCTAAGTTTATGCGCAAGTTCCATAATTATGCAATTCTTGACCAAAATGCCCTTTTTGCATAAAACAAGGTTTTAAATAATAATGAACATGAAAACGAGTTTCCTAATGATGTAATATTATAAGTAGGATTATTTGGGATGTTAAACCAAGTTATAAACTGAGTTTTCAAGAAAGTCCTTAAACTATGTCGATAAATGGAGATTTTAGCCCTTGTGGCTTATAAAATGGTTTTAATCAATCTTTTCAAGATAAATCAATTATCTACTGATATGTTATACTAAATAACATATTTTAAACATTTTAATTTGACCTTAACATCAGTTTTCGTAAACATCGCTTAAAGACTTCATTTTACGACATAAGCGCCGTTTCGGCGCATAGTATGGTTTTAAACCATATTATTAACCAAGACTTGATACCTACTGATTTTAAAACTTATTTTTAAACATATTTACAGTAGGTACATATTATAAACTTAGAATCCCAAATAATTTATAAAATTTGTGTAAATGACCAAAATGCCCATTCGGTGCATAGTTTGGTCATAAAAGATAATTTACACATATAATTGAAATCCTACTGATATTATATCATAAATAAAGTATTTTTTCAGAATACTTACAATTATAACATTAAATTATATCCAAGTTCCTTTTATATGGTATCAAATTACCAAAACGCCCTTATGAGGCATAATTTCATTTTAAAACCATTCACAAGCATACAAGTTGATATCTTACTGATATCTTAACTTATTTAAAGTATAATGACGTATAGAACTTTTCCATGACTTATCTGATTACCTATCATCGCTTATGAGCGTACGGTTGATTATGCGTAACTAGTTTACGGAATTTAACCGAAACGAGTTTAACCTTGTCATATAAGTTTCAAAATCCAGAATGTTTATAGTTTACCTATTTTATACAAGTCAAGTACTTGACGGGATTAAACTACATTCTATCCAATCATCGTTTAATCAAGCGTTATACGTAATGATCATGTACACTATTCAGTTTATAAGACCGTTAGTATTTAATTGGCTAGCTTGTGTCATAATCCAGACTAGAGCCTTGCTGGTAAATGCTATCTACACTTGGTACAATTGTATACGGTTGGGTTATTTATAAATTAAAGAAGAAGACTAGCTCAGATAAATACTCTCGACTTATTTTCCCTATACGGGCTTGGGATACGGTAAATTATTATCGCTTGGTACAAAATAGGGTCAATCGAATGCCCGCTTGTGGCTAGTAAACCCGCACATTTCGTTTTAATCAGTTTTTTTGATAACTTAAACATCGGGGGTTAAATTACCGTGTCCTGGATATCCTTGGCTCAATACATTAGTTATTGGCCATGACTTTAGCACGGGGTGTAGGCATACACCCTTTGATGCTCATATGCAATATGCCCAAGACGTTGGGGATGACTCCTTCATGAATACATGACTGGTGTGTATTTAATCATGTCTCGGTTTCTGTATTGGGCCCTGTATGTATTGACAAACGTGTGAATCTGATACAAGGTTGCAAGGTCAACCTTTCCAAGTTAATAAAAGATTTTGTGCCATTTTGCACTTAAAAACCATTTTAAAGTTTTCAAAATGAGTCAGTTGGGTGTATTTACCAGCGTAAGCTGACCTATCGTCCAAAGGCTACACTGCAGGTACAATACGAAAGAGGTCGGAAGCTGCTCGGTAGTGAATAAGAGGATCTTGCAAATCCTTAGATCTGCCCTAAAGTCTGTTTTATATTCTTTCTTGTACATTTTATGATCCGCCTGTGGATCTTCTATTACGAGCCTGTATATTATTTCATATTTTGAACATTCGGTTTGTAATAGTAATTTTACTCCAAGATTTCCGTTGTGCAATGTTTAATTGACAATGATGATATCAACTTACGTCATGATACTCCCCACCCGGGCCCATCGGTGTATGGATTTCGGGTTGGAATTCCGGGGTGTGACAGGTTGGTATCAGAGCCAACGTTTAAGAGAATTAAACACTAGCCTTTTGTGTTTAATCTCAAACTTACATAAGCACATCCTTAGACTTTCGAGTTTAGGCATTGACCTAGGATTTACTCATTTCATTATTAAGTTATTAGTATTGTTTTTGAATTAATTTTTTAAAAGGAAAATGCCGCCACGTGTACGAGCACAAAGTGGGAGAGGAAAAGGTCCAATGAGGGGAGGACCATCAGGGCGCATTCCCCCTCAACCTCATAACTCAGATGCTTACCAAGAATTAGGAGATTCATCTCCTTGGCAACCAGCGAGACGTTCAGTCCCTAATAGACACTCGCCATCACATTCCCAAAATTCTTACCACTCTCACCACTCCTATCACACCATACCCATCATTCCCATTCACATTCTTACCATGAAGAATTTAACCCTAACCATTACTTTAACACGCCTACTGCCGATCAAAATCAGTTGGACCAGCCAAACCCCATGGACGAGGACTCCGACCCGGAGATGCCACCGTCAGGATGTGATATGCATCCCATTGAAATTTCGAGCGATTCAAACTCTTATGCCGGATCGCTATAGGTCGACCTGAGGACGGTGTTAAACATGTTCCTTGTTCATGTGACACATACACGAGTGCGTAATCCAAGTGTGCATGCAACCAAAGCAAAGTAAAGAACACGTGGTAACCAAAGATTCACTATCTTGATTAATGATTGAGAACAAGTACAAACATATACACACAATGCTCGTATGACTCAAACAAACTTGTTGTGTTCTTGTGTCTTCGTCTTCAGAGAGTATACTCAAGGCTCACTTAGACCAACTAGCTAACCAGGCAACCACCAACTAAGAGGTACATGTCTGCTTATATAGTGTCCGCCTAGATTCGTACAAAAACACAGAACACACTAATTCACATGAGACACATTCCAGAGATTTGGCATGAGACACTGTTTCGTACGAAATGCTTATTTCGTACGAAACAAGTAACACACTAGTTACTCAAGTATTTCGTACAAATCATGTGATTCGTACGAATTCTTTGACTCGTACATAATCAATTTTTCTGGAGAACGTGTGTACACATGTCGTTTACAAGACTTATCAGTACGCACACATGCAACTGATTAACACAGACAAGCTAAGATGTCATACTAGATCAAGATAGAAGGATATCTCGATCTATTCGACATGACCAAACCTATACAGACACTTGAGAAAAGACCATACAATTACAACTGTAATTAAGAACAAGCGTCAGACACCCAAAACTGTATCAACAAACTCCCCCTTGGATGTTGCTTGGTCTTTGGTCTTCGGTATTTGGTCTTCAGACTTTGGTCTTCACATAGAATGGTTTGGAGTATCAACAAACTCCCTCTGAAGATCTGCTATCTATTGATAGATCTGCTATCTAATGATTAGAGTATCAGGTCTTCGAACTTCTAAGAAACTTCAAATCTTTCTTGTTTCCTCTTCTGACTTGTCAGATTTCTTCGTTGCTGGTCTTTGTTTATGTTCTTTTTGTATCAATCTGTACTCATAGACAAATATAATTAGAACACAAATTTCTCAGGGAATACACACGAAAAACTTATCATAAATTCTTCGTATGATTGTATTCCCTGAACGAGATACACACACTCATTATGATTTCAAGCAGCAGATTTGAGAAAAACAAGTGACCAAGTCAAACAAATGACCAGGTTCATCCGTATGAGATACAAACACTCAAACGAATTTCATATTTTGGTTTTCTTTTGATGAGGTACTTGTTGCAAGATATTACTTTATGAAGTTGCAATATCAAACCAATGGTTTTCTGGCGTATCTTAGTAGAAACTCTCGATTGTCAACTTTGGCTAACTTTCAAAACGTAATTACATAAGCAACTAAGTAAACTAGACTTAAAAACTAAATATACAGATAAACTACAATCGTTTTTGAGTTTCAAGGTAAAGGAATCATACCAGCATTTTAATATTTGTCAAAAACAGTATTTGGTTTTCAAAATTAAACAGATAAGTATTTAACTATGATTATCGGTATTGTTGTCCACGTAAGCTCAGACTTATCAGATGTAATCATGATTAGGAGATATGATTAAGGTATGGATTTATACTTACTAGCCGGTGTTCAACCACATCACGACACATTCCCGTATCAAGATATGCACGAGAGAAAATCTTACCGGTGAGTATGCTGCTTTATCATCTGTTTTGACGTATATGAAAGATGTGAGATACTCACTTATTTTTTATTGAAAACAAGCCCTTTGTGAGTTAATCACTTTTGATGAGGAACTTGATTTTCATATGAATGCAGGGCACAGGAGTAAGTCCATGAACAGGTTAGTACCATCGTACCGACAAAGAGACGAACTTAGCTCCTGCATAAAGCTGTGATATTTTATCACTTATTTAGGGGATGTGATATTTTTATCACTTATTTGAAGGTCATATGCAGTATGTACATGTATGTATGATATCATGGAAGTTCTAGACTTGCGCCACCGTTATTATTCGACAAAAGATTCAACCATGATACCCACATGATAAGCTAGCATAAAGACCGTATATCTCAGAACCTCGGCACTCTATCATACGAAATTTTGGTACCAAGACCATATGTTAATGAATGGTTCCCACCTGGCGTTCTGTCTGTTAAATTTATATCAACCTGCACATTTTAGTCTGATTGTGAGCCTACTGATACATCATAAGTAAAGCTACTTATCAATCTTCTTTATATGCTTTTAACCATTTCTGATTTCATCATCTTCAACTTATCCAAGAAACTCATTTTTTATTTTTCTAATGTTTTTGAATTTTTCTGAATTTTCCCCCCCTTAAAAAAAGAAGGTAAATAAAAGACATATTTTTGTATTTTCTTGAAATTTACTCCCCCTAAAATATAAAACTGAAAATCTTTTTGTAGTTTTAGATTTTTAGAAAAGTATATACAAAAATAGTTAGCCATGGTTGAGTTACTCGGGTTTCACCTTGATGCCATTGACCAAAAGCAGATAATCAAAACGTGATTTATCAAAGGCTTTGGTAGAAAGGTTGGCACGTTGGTGATCAGTGTGGATTTTAACAACAACGATAAGTCTCTTTTCATAACAATCTCGTATGAAATGATACTTAATCTCAATGTGTTTTGTTTTTGAATGCTGTACAGGATTCTGAGTGATCTGTAACGCAGCTTCATTATCAACAAAAATAGGAGTAGTAAGAAATTAAAAACCGTAGTCGCGCATTTGTTGTTGAATCCATAGAACTTGAGAGCAGCAACTAGAAGCTGATATATATTCACCTCACATGTTGATGTAGCTACACAAGTCTGCCTTTTGCATTGCCACGTGACTAGGCGATTTCCCAAGAACTGACATCCTGCTGTAGTTGACTTTGCATCGATTTTGCAGCCGCAATGATCAGAATCACTGAATGCTGTCAGATCAAAGTTATCATCCTTAGGGTACCATAGACCAATGTCAGGACGACCCTTTAGATAACGAAAGATCCTTTTCACAGCCATCAAATGAGAAACCTTTGGACTAGACTGATAGCGTGTCAGAAGGCACGTTGGGTACATTATGTCGGTCTTGAAGCAGTAAGATACATGAGAGATCCAATCATAGCACGATAGAGAGATGGTTCTACATGTTCACCCATTCCGTCTGGAGTAATCCCATGATTTCGAGCTAATGGAGTTCCCAAAGGTTTTGAGTCGTCCATCTGAAATCGTTTGAGAATATCTCCGACGTACTTGGCTTGATGGATAAAAATCCCTTCCTTTGATTGCTGAACCTGCAAACCTAAAAAAAAGTCATTTCTCCCATTGCGCTCATCTCGAACTTCTCCTGCATAACCTGTTCGAATTCTTTGCACATTCGAGTGTTAGTAGACCAAAATATAATATCATCAACATAAACCTGTACTAGTAGCAAATCCTCGTCCTGTTCCTTGAGGAAGAGAGTACAGTCGATCAGGCCTCGTCGAAAACCATTCTTCAACAGATATGTAGACAACGTTTCATACCAAGCCCTCGGAGCTTGATGAAGACCATATAACGCCTTGTTGAGAAGCCAAACCTTGTCAGGATGGAGTGAATCTTCAAAACCTGGCGGTTGCTCAACATATACTTCCTCTTCTACCACACCATGAAGAAATGCACTCTTCACATCCATCTGATAAACGGTGAACTTCTTGAAGGATGCATAAGCCAAAAAGATTCTTATGGCCTCAAGTCATGCAACCGGTGCATAAATTTCATTGTAATCGATCCCTTCGACCTGATTAAAACCTTGAACAACCAATCGCGCTTTGTTTCTCACAACAACACCTCGGTCATCCTTCTTGCACTTGTAGACCCATCGTGTACCAATCTTCTTGTAGTTGTCAGGCCTGTCAACCAATTTCCAAACGCCTAACTTCTGAAACTGCTGAAGTTCTTCCTGCATGGCTTCAACCAAAGAGTCTTCTTTCATTGCCTCCTTCCAAGATTTTGGTTCAACTTGGCACACATAGCAGGCAAAAGACCAATCATTCAGATCACCAGATTCCCTGATTTCCGAATACAATCCAGCATTCTGGTTGTTTCGAAGCTGATTACGAGTTTGCACACCACTCTGCACATCTCCAATAATATTCTGCTAAGGATGGATATTATGGATTCGAGTTTCTGGCACATCAAAAACTCGAGAATTTATACCAAAATTATTGATATTCAGATCAACAGTTAAATCGAGAGCTGGATTTGATGACGTTGTAGATGCCTGACCTTCAGTCGTTCCTTGAGGTTTAATATTTGACGTATCATTTGAAAATCCAGGAACCGCACCAGAGGTAGCTTCATTAGCATCGTGAAACTCACCATCTTCTAATGAAACATTATAATCCGCAGCATCTTCGAATTCCTCATTTTGAACAAGAATATTAACCGAAGTCGATACTTGGGGTTTAACAATAATTGGTCGAACTAGTGATGAATCTACTGCAGTATCACTTTCCAATAACATCATAGCAGCAGCTGTTGCATCATCAAAAGTTGGCAGATTAAAGGAGTCAAACAGCCCATTGTAGTCAAACATCCAAGGAGCACCCGGAGCTCTAACTGCTTCTATATATCTCCGAACCTTGACTTCACCCCATTCTTCAACCTTCTTCGAAGACAAATTCCACACCCGGAAATTAGGAGTAGCATATCCAAGAAAGAAACCTTCGATAGCCTTGGGACCAAATTTTCCATGTGGGTCAATCATAGTGCATGGAGCTCCAAAAGGTTCTAAGAAAGAAATATCCGGTTTCCTTTTATATAACAACTCAAAGCATGTCTTCCCATGTCTCTTCACCGTCAGAACTATATTCATCATGTAGCATGCAGTAGCAACAGCTCCTCCCCAAAATTGAACAGGAAGTTCTGATTCTACTAACATGGTTCTTGCAGTTTCAATAAGAGTTCGATTTTTCCTCTCAGCGACACCATTTTGTTGTGGAGTATATCGAGAATGTACTCATGCAGAATACCTTTTTAGGAACAGTACTCATCCATAACTTGATTTTTGAATTCGGTGCCATTGTCGCTTCTGATTCTCCTTACCTTTAGATTGTTCAAATTTTCTAGCAGAGTCAGGAGATTCTTGAGGATAGTAGGAACTTCACTCTTGTGGGCCAACATGTTTACCCATGAAAATCTTGAATAGTCATCAGTAACTACCAGACAATAAGAATCACCAAAGGTTGTCTTGTGTTTCATAGGTCCAAAGAGGTCCATATAAAGACGTTCTAGTGGCATATTCACAATGTTGATCTTCTTCACGGGATGGGACTTTCTTGCTTGCTTCCCTTTCTGGCATGATACACAAACGTCTTGAAGATGAAAGTTCTTCACTGGTACACCATTCACTAGATCGTTCTTTACCAAATAGTTCATTTTCCTCAGGTGAATGTGTCCCATACGTCTGTGCCAAGAGATTGATTCCTTCTCGGTGGCTTTAGAGACAAAACATGTGACCTGTGCAGATGTTGTAATAGCTTGGCTCATATCAAGAATATACAAATCATTAATTCTTGGAGCCGACAGGAGAATCCATTCTTTGGGGATCTTGAATCCAGGCTTCAGCACATAACATCCGACATCATCAAATGTACCGTGAACTTCTTGTCGTAGATTTGAGAAATGCTAAGAAGATTGTGATCAATTTGCCGCACATAATTGATCTTGTCGAAGCTCACAACACCATTAGAGACCAATCCTTCTCCAGTGATGTATCCACCTTTGTCACCAGCAAAAGCAACAGAACCACCCCTTATGCTTTCCACATCATATAGGACCCGCAAGTCACCCGTCATGTGCCTTGATACTCCACTGTCACCAATCCAATGACTATTTACAGTTCCTCCTGGAACACCTGCACCTTGCACAAACAAGATTAGTTTGAGATGGGGACCCAAGCCTTAGTGGTCTTGGGTCGTCCCTTATCATCGAAAAATGTAATCTTAATTTCTTGATGATTAACAAACTGAGAAACTCCTTTTTAACCATTACCGGCCTTCTGTTTCTAAGATCCTTGTTTATTACCAGATTTACTATTATTTACAGTTTTAACAGCGACTGGTTTTATTGACTTTGAAGATCTTTGATCCCTTCTTGAAGAATCCGATTTTAAAGCTTTCTCAACTGCTTTTACTTGTTTACGTTTTTGTTTCTCTTTTTGATCTTTAATAATTCGTTTATCTTGTGTCGGAGAAATAGATTTACGTTTGCAAGTTGGTTCATGAGGGGTTTTCTCTATACATCTTGATTTGGCTGGATTTTGACAATCCTTTATAATGTGGCCAAATTCTCCACATTTGAAACATGTTCTCCTTTCAACAAAACTCGGAGATCGTGTTTCTTGGCTTGATGTTGAACTTGTGGATCCTGAGGTACTGGGTTCATTTTCATTACATCCATCAGTGTGTTGGGTGTAATTGTTTTGACTATTTCTTTTCAAAAATCTTAACTTTCTTGACAAAATCAACATTAGATTTTCCTAGAAAAGTTTCGACTTTATCGGTACCTTTAGAACTCACAAATTTAACAGTTTTGGCTTTTTTCTGGTAACGAGAGCCTTTTGCTTCAACCTTCGGTTGAGAAACTGTAGACTTTTCAACTCGCTTCCATTGTTTTTCTTTTGAAGTGGATAATGGTTGTGTTTTGGTGGGCTTTTTCTTCTCTAAAGGTTTGGTTTTTGACTTTTCAAACACCTTATCTGTAGAGATTGGATTTATGTTTTTAATTGGAAAATCTTTGTTTGAATAGATTTTCTTATCTCCAATCAAGGTATACAACACATTCTCTACTTCTTGTGTAGACACACTTGTCTTCACAGATTTCTTAGGAATGGTCTCTTGATTCTCAAAAGATTGAGTACTAGGAGTAGCAGAAGAATCTACTATTTTCCTCTTATCAAGAGGCTGGTCCTGGTCATCATTTCTTGATTCATCATCTGATGTATCATCCTTTTCTTCATCAGACGATGAACTTTCTGGCTTGCTTGGTTCTTGGGAGGAATTGCCTAGTTTGAACCCTAACCCTGCTGCGAATTCCTCAGGATTCAAAGGTACAGAGGGTTCAAAACGAGGCATCTCCTCTTCATCAGGCATTTTGGTATAGTTGTGTTTCATTAGGGGTGGACACGACTTATACCCTATGCATTGAGCATCTCCCTTTAGTTTTTTGATATAATCAAGCACATATTGGGAGTTAGAATAACTTTCCAATTTGCGTTTGATCGAATCATATTCGCATTTGGCGATGGCTAACTCTTTCATTGTATTTTCTAGGAGATTAATGTAGTTATTAATTCCTGTCTCTTTATTCAAAACTGTTTTTGTCAATTCAGAAACACTTTTCTTAAGGGTTTCTATTACAGATTTGAATTCTTTTTCATTTCTAGTTAGCGCCAAATTCGCCTCTTTGCATTTTGATAATTCAATAACTAAATTCTGATTATGACTGTTGACGGTGTCATATTTATTTCAATTCAACACAGTCATTGCAAACAGTAGGAGGGTAAGAATTTACTTGTTTGAAGAACCTTCAACATTTGCCGTAAAGGCAGTGTGATGAGGAAAAGCTGTACCATCTGTAGGGAGTGTCTCTGTCTCTTTCACCGTAGCTTCTGCATTCCCCGTCATACCTACCTTTTCACTCTTCAACAACTCAGCTTCACTCAACAATTTTTCAACCTCAGCATCACTTCCTTTCTTCACATCAAATCAGATTCATAACCATCTGAACTTGAACATTCTTCATCAGAACTACCAGCATCCTCAGATGTATCATCATTATTTGGAGTGTTGATGCTGTTATCATGCTTGATTTGTCCACGATCTTCGCATAGCATGCAGTTCTACGTTGTTTTCAGTTCCCAACTGTACTGACCTATCGCATCCTTCATCAGACTGAACTACCAAAGCTCTATGTGTGTTTGAAGGTCCTGATTGATTGGTGTTGTTAGAGTTGCCAACAGCTACAATTCTTCTTTCATTGTTGTATTGTGCTGTGTTGGATGGTTGAGACTGATTACGAAAGGGGTTGTGATTTCCTTCCTTGCTGGGTCTTGTGCATTCCTGCTTGAAGTGACCTCTTTCTCCACAGTTGAAGCAAGTAACGGTGGTTTTGTCAAAGTCGTATTTTGTTTCCTTCTTGCTTTCCAAACTGGTTCTACCCGTTCTTTTCATATAATCCTTTGCTCTTCTCATAGCGCTTACAAATGGCCACTTGTTGTCCATCAGCTCCTTTTCATCTCGGTCAATTTCTTCATAGTCTTCGTTTGTCAAATTGATGTTCCCTATTTGACCTGCAACTAAACCACAATACGCACTGACCATGGTATTTAGAAGTTCCACATGTTCCTGTGCAACTTCTAGGTTGATTTTGGAGAGATTTGACGTGTCAAGTTTGACATTGTTGGGATTTGCCGATAGACTGTTGCTTCCATAGAAAGCTTGTTGATGAGCTTGCTGTGGAGCCTTATGCGCTAAATCCCTTGGCTGTGGAAGGAAGGCTTTCGGATCAAAATTCTGTCCATAGGCTTAATTACTCGAACCTGTAGACTGACTTGATTGAACTAGTTGGGGTAGAAAAGAGTTCACGTTTGACACAAACGTGGTCTGCAGCTTCGGTTGCTGACTTGAGCTTGTACCTGCATTAATACCTCCAAAATACATCTCAGGGTTTTGTGGAGCAGAGACTCGTTGTGCCTCCCGAATTCTTCTTCATTCTTGTTCTCCAGTTGCTGCATAAATTCATAAATACTTATTGAGTCCAAAACACCTGTATGTTTTAATAGATCAATAGACTGACCCCATTTTGGTGGTAAAGCATCAACAAATCACATCACAATTTCTTGTGGTGCTGCTAACACTTTATATGAGTACATCTCACTGAGAAGATGATAAAACCGAGTGGTCATATCATTCAATGTTTCGTTCTCCATGAACATGAAACCTTCAAACTCTTTCTTGAGCAGATCATGCCGAATCTTCCTTGTAGCAGCGTTACCTTCACCTCTTGCTTCCAAAGTGTCCCACAAATTTTTCGATGTAGTACAATACACAAACTGATGATAAATGTCTTTATGCAGAGCTTGTGTGAGGATAGCAAATGCCTTTTTCTCTAGATCGTAAGCTTTCTTGTCACTTTCGAATAGATTGGCCAATGAGATTGGATTTGATCCAGCTTCTTCAAGTGCTTCATTGTAGGGGGTAGTGAAACACGTCCACAATTCCGTGTTTTGACCGGAGAACATACGTATGAAAATGACTTTTCCATGAAGGAAAATCGTTCATGTGAATTAACTTCGGCGGTCGGTTATTACTCCCAATTACACTTTCGCTCATTAACAGAGTTTGGATGCTTTGATTATGATTCGCAACACACGCCCATTGATTTGTAGAGATCATTGCTGTATGTTGAGGCATCAAAGATTTTACCCATGATGTTGCGGAGCTTTGTGAAGACTCCTGATTTGAGCTTGAATAACTCCAATCCCACTGGTTAGAACTTATTATATTTTCTTGTTTTATGAAAATTTAAAGGTTATAAAGTTTCAAAATTATAATTACCTTTTAAAAGTTCACAGATATGAAAATATGACAAATTCTTAAAATCACAAAGCTTTGAAAAACACGAAAAACAAACCATTTCTTTTTCGTGCGAGACACCTGTTTCATGCGAAACACTGATGTTTCGTGCGAGTCAGGTATTTCGTGCAGTTCAGATGATTCGCACGAAATAACTCAGTCACACAAAATGTTTTGTTCAGTGTTTTTCAGAGGAATCTTTTCAGAGATGGTTTGGTGAGAAATTTCCTTTCTTGTGTAGAACTACTTTTTCAAAATTACCTATTGTCTTACCCACTTTTAGTTAAAACATAGATTTTTAACAGTCCACAGTCCAAGTCCAGATCCAAGTAAAGAAATGTCAAACCTACCAAACTAATCAGATTCAAATTTTTGCAGATTTCTTCTTCAAGGGTGTTCTTCAGAAAAATTTTACCATAAAATTTTCTGCATGCAGCAGATTTTAACCAAGTTTTAAGTTACTTTACTATCCAAAACTTATGTTTTCTGCTGGAGATTCAAGAACACTTCAGAAATCTTCAAACTAGCTCAGACACAACTAAGCCCGGTGTTGAACAAGGAAAGAGCCAAAGCTCTGATACCACTTGTAGGTCCACCTGAGGACGGTGTTAAACCTGTTCCTTGTTCATGTGACACACACACAAGTGCGGAATCCAAATGTGCATGCAACCAAAGCAAAGTAAAGAACACGGGGCAACCAAAGATTCACTATCTTGATTAATGATTGAGAACAAGTACAAACATATACACACAATGCTCGTATGACTCAAACAAACTTGTTGTGTTCTTGTGTCTTCGTCTTCAGATAGTATACTCAAGGCTCACTTAGACCAACTAGCTAACCAGGCAACCCCCAACTAAGAGGTACATGTCTGCTTATATAGTGTCCACCTAGATTCGTACAAAAACACGACTCTAGACATACAGAACACACTAATTCACGCGAGACACATTCCAGAGATTTGGCACGAGGCACTGTTTCGTACGAAATGCTTATTTCGTACGAAACAAGTAACACACTAGTTACTCAAGTATTTCGTACGAATCGAATTCTTTGACTCGTACAGAATCCATTTTTCTGGAGAACGTGTGTAGACATGTCGTTTACAAGACTTATCAGTACACACACATGCAACTGATTAACACAGGCAAGCTAAGATGTCATATTAGATCAAGATAGAAGGATATCTCGATCTATTCGACACGACCAAACCTATATATACACTTGAGCAAAGACCGTACAATTACAACTGTAATTAAGAACACACGACAGACTCAAAATTGTATCAACAATCGCCCTACCAAGGTCCTAATGAGTGGGACCAATATTGGAACCAATTCACCTTACCCACACTCCTTCTCATCACTCTCAACCACCCCCTGTTCAAGAAGATATTCACATGGAACTGGTGGACCAACCTCAACCACCACCTAAACCACCAAGAAGGAAGAATGGAGCGCGTATGTCGGTATGTGCAGGACAAAGGTCGGGATCGCTGCCACGTTTACCCAACTCTTACCCCACAATTCACGAGGACCCACAAATGGGTGGACCCTCTAATGTTTCACATATAGTGGAACCAACACCAGCACCTTCTGTTCAACCACCACCATCGAGTTGTACTAACCCAATCTCCACATATCCAGACACGTCTAGATATGATCCTTTTAACCCATCTACACCAGTAGATTATCAGGCATGGTCGCAAGACCCATATATGCAAGCAGTTATGCACAATGCACTTTACCCGTCCCATTTCCCACCTACTTATCCACCAACTGGATATCAAACTTATGGGTACCAGTATCCGGTTATGCCACAACAACAACCACAACCTCCGCCGCCACTAGAGGCCATTAATGAGGTCTTAGAAAGAATGAAAGAAATGCAGCAGCAAGCGGAGAAAACGGAGAAGAAGACAAACAAGTTCTTCAAGAAACTCTTCAAACTGCTCAAGGGAAAGAAGGACGAGTGAAGTCTCTTCTAATTATATGTAGTCCCTGCGAGGATGTTGTTATTTCATTCAGTCCCTGCCTGGACATTTTTATTCCTTTAAGTCCTTGCATGGACAAGTTTATTTCATTTTTCTAGTATTGTAATTTCTAATTTGGAAATTAATGAAGTACTTTTGGAATTATAAATATATGTAAATCATCCTCTTGAAAACAAGCGTCTCGATTTTACTCGATTTTACATGCTCTGCCATGTAATTCCAAAAGATCTTAATGGTTTTGATTCGCCGTGTGGCATAGACCACATATTTGGCAAATATATATATAAACGATAGTTAAGAACGGAAGGGTCTTCTATCATGATAGTTAAGGGAAGTTATCCTTCTATCTAGAGGTAGTAGACTAAGTTCAAGCCTCCAAGTCATTAAGGTCAATGCGACCGGGACTATTAATCAGCCATTAAGATTCTTTTATGTTAACATTCAAGTAATGTTCATACTCTTGGTGTGTGACTTGAGGAATCACTCTAGCCTTCAAGGTAATGGACTATGTCCTAACCTTATATAGCCCTTGTGATCTATTTGATCCCGGCTAAATATCACCAGTGCGGTGATGAATAAAACATCCATTAGAGATGTATTTTATATAGCCCTTGTGATCTGTTTGATCTCGGCTGAATATCACCAGGGCGGTGATGAATAAGACATCCATTAGAGATGTATTTTATATAGCCCTTGTGATCTGTTTGATCCCGACTGAATATCACCAGTGCGGTGATGAATAAGATATCCATTAGAAATGTATTTTATATAGCCTTTGTGATCTGTTTGATCCCGGCTAAATATCACAAGTGCGTGATAAATAAAACATCCATAGCCCTTGTGATCTGTTTCATCCCGGCTAAATATCACCAGTGCGGTGATGAATAAGACATCCATTAGAGATGTATTTTATATAGCCCTTGTGATCTGTTTGATCCCGGCTGAATATCACCAGTGCGGTGATGAATAAGACATCCATTAGAGATTTATTTTATATAGCCCATGTGATCTATTTGATCCCAGCTAATGTCATCAAGTGTGATGATAAATTAAACATCCATTAGTGATGTATTACCCTTTCGGGTTATAATTCATTTTATATAGCCCATGTGATCTATTCGATCCCGGCTAATATCACCAGTGCGGTGACTAAACATCCAATAGTGATGTATTGCCCTTATGGCTATGATAAATTTTATAAAGCCTATGTGATCTATTCTGATCCCGGCTAATACCACCAGTGCGGTGACTAAACATCCATTAGTGATGTAGTGCCTATGTGCCATATTTTATGTCCATTAGTGACAGGCCTATGTGCCGTATTTTATGTCCATTAGTGACAGGCCTATGTGCCATATTTTATATCCATTAGTGATAGGCATGTGTGCCATATTTTATGTCCAATTGTGACAGGCCTATATGCCGTATTTTAAATGTCCTTTGTGACAAGCCTATGTGCTATAAAAATTGTCAAATATGACAATGACAGTTGTGACATTACGATCCCCTGTCTAGTAACAAATGGACTATGTCCAAATTGTAATTTGCCTATGATGGTCCTAGTAAGACCTAGGCCAAATATAGTTATATTAAGCCTAAGAGTTGTGATGTTATTCACACTAGTATAGGCAATGGATTTTTCTTATATCCAATATTTAAAAAGCCGATATTGTTGTTATACCATGGCTAAGAGAAATTTTATTGGTTTATAGAGCCAAAGCTTTGAAGAATGGCTAATTCTAATGAAGCACAAAGTAGCCATCGGAACGTCAACTCTAAGGACGCCAAAAATGTAGCCATAAATGATAATGATTTCCAAGATCGCATTGATGCGGCTGTGGAAAGGGCCATCGGTAAGGCCATCGAAAAGCTTAGAGAGCCGAGTGCTACTCGCTCTAGACCTTTATCTATTCCACCATCTTCAGCTCATAGGGAGAGCTCCGTTCACTCTTCAAATGCGAAGAGTGAACCAAAGAAAATAGATTTCACTGAAAGGTCCCGTTCTGTTAAAGACGGATGTACCTATAAGTATTTCGTCTCCTGCAAACCCCGAGACTTTAACGGGGAAAAAGGAGTGGTGAAAGCCCTAAAGTGGCTAGATGAGATGGAAACAATTGTAGACATCAGCAACTGTGCTGATAAGGATGTGTCAAGTATGTATCACAATCCTTTAAGGGCGATGCCCTAATATGGTGGAAAGCCATAATTCAGTCTGCAGGTAAAGTATACCTATATAATCTGGGATGGTCCACGTTTGTGGACCTTATTAAAGAAACTTACTGCCCATCTCATGAAGTGGAGAAATTAGAGACCGACTTCTTGTCTATTTCTATGAAAAACCAAGATTGCTGGAAATATGTTTCCGATTTCAATTCCCTATCTAGGTTAGTTTCCTATTTAATTACCCCGGAACCCAAACGCATGGCGTGTTTTATTAATGGGTTAGCGCCCGAGATTAAGGGCATGGTAAAGGCCACTCAGCCTTATACCTATAGGTCTGTTGTAGACATGTCTCTCTCTCACCCTTGATTTAGTAAGGCAGAAGTCAGTTAAGCAGAAACTCGCGGAAAAAGAAAGAGAGAGGAAGACAACTCCCAAAGATTTAATAAGAAAAATAAAGGGAGATTCGGGTTCAAAGGAAACCAAGGCAAGTCGGCTGTAATGCCATTTTGCATGACTTGCAACCGCAGACACTAGGGACAGTGTAATTCTGATTCGCAAGCTAGGCCTTGTGGTATTTATAAAAGGAGAGGGCATAAGACCCTAGATTGTAAAGATCTTAAGGATGCTGTATGTTAAATTTGCAATGAAAAGGGCATATTATGACTAACTGCCCTAAGAATTCAAAGAATAATAATCCAAAGCCTGGAGAGGCCAAGAAGGGGAATGCACGTGCTTTTCGATTGACTGCTAAGGAAGCTGTTAATGACAATAACGTCATAATAGGTATTTTCCCAATTAATGATATTTATGCTAGAGTTCTATTTGATTCGGGTGCGGATAGATCTTTTGTCGATCATAAGTTTTGTAAACTATTAAATTTGCCCATAAGAACTCTAGATAAAATTTATGAGATAGAACTTGCCGATGGAACCTTAGAAACTGCTTCTTCCATTCTTGATGGATGCTCTATATCCATTAAGAATCATTCCATCCCTATCTCTCTTCTTCCAATGAAATTGGCGGGGTTCGATGTAGTCTTAGGCATGGATTGGTTGTCCAATAACCAGGCTACCATTGCCTGCGTTAAAAAGCTCATCAAAATTAAAACCCCATCTGGTGAAATGATCACCATCCCTAGAGACTCACACTATGGACTGCCAGACAACGTGTCATTATTTAAGGCATCCAAGTGTTTAAGGAAAGGATGTGTCATCTACATGGCAAAGTAACCATAAATGAGCCTAACCCAAACATGGAGGACCTACCAGTCATCTCTGAATATCCCAATGTATTTCCAGAAGAATTACCAGGCCTACCTCCTGACAGGCAAGTGGAGTTTAGAATAGATATTCTGCCAGGATCTGCACCAGTAGCTAGGGCTCCATATAGGCTAGCACCAACGGAAATGAAGGAATTGAGGACGCGGCTAGACAAACTCTTAGAAAAAGGCTTTATACAGCCTAGTTCCTCACCTTGGGGAGCTTCTATCCTTTTCGTTAAAAAGAAAGACGGTTCAATGCGGATGTGCATTGACTACCGGGAGCTGAACAAGCTAACAATTAAGAATAGATATCCTCTGCCCAGGATTGATGATTTATTCAACCAACTTCAAGGGGCTAGTTACTTTTATAAGATAGATTTGAGATCAGGATATCATCAACTGAAGGTTAGAAATGAGGATGTTCCCAAAACCGCCTTCAAGACCCGCTATGGTCACTTTGAATTTTTGGTGATGCCTTTTGGGCTCACAAATGCACCTGCAGCATTCATGGATCTCATGAATAGAGTCTGCAACCCATATCTAGATAAGTTTGTCATTGTTTTTATAGATGACATACTTATTTATTCTCGTAATCAAGCTGATCACGAGAAATATCTTTGGTGCATCCTAGAACTGCTAAGGCAAGAGAAGCTTTATGCAAAGTTCTCTAAATGCGAATTTTGGCTTAGAGAAGTATAGTTCCTTGGACATGTTGTAAGTGAGCGTGGTATCCAAGTGGATCCCGATAAGATTGAAGCCATCATGAATTGGGAAGTGCCCAAAACCCCAACGGAGGTTCGTAGTTTCTTAGGATTGGCTGGATACTATAGGAGGTTCATTGAGAACTTTTCAAGAATAGCCACTCCTCTAACTACCTTGACCCGTAAGAATGTTAAGTATAATTGGGGTCCAAAACAACAAGAATCTTTTGAGATTCTTAAACACAATTGAGCAACGCTCCTGTGTTATCTCTACCCCAGGGTATTGAGAACTTTGTTGTCTATTGTGATGCTTCGCACACCGGCATGGGCTGTGTGCTAATGCAGAATGGCAAGGTAATTGCCTACGCATCACGACAATTAAAGGTGCATGAAAAGAATTACACCACCCATGATTTGGAACTGGGTGCCGTTGTATTTGCACTAAAACTATGGAGACATTACTTGTATGGCACGAAGTGTATTTTATACACTGACCATAAAGTCTCCAGCATCTGTTCAATCAAAAGGAATTGAACATGTGACAATGTCGATGGATGGAAACACTTAATGATTATGATTGCGAGATTCGCTACCATCCCGGCAAGACAAATGTCGTTGCTGACGCCTTAAGTCGCAAAGAAAGAATTAAACCTATTAGGATTAACGCTAAGAGCATTGAACTCAGAAATAGCTTAAGCGAGAAGCTACTAGATGCGCAAAAGCAAGCCCTATTAGAGGCTAATATTCCTAATGAGGGATTAGGTGGAACTGTTGATCAATTAACGCCCGAAAAGGATGGAATCCTAAGATTTAATTATAGAATTTGGGTCCAATCTTTGGAGGACTTAGAGATCTAATCCTCCAGGAAGTGCATAATTCAAGATACTCTGTTCACCCAGGTGGTGACAAGATGTGTCAAGACTTGAAGAAGAATTATTGGTGGATGGGTTTGAAGAAATCCATAGCCACTTATGTAGCTAAGTGTCTGACGTGTTCGCAAGTTAAGGCTGAACATCAAAAACCGTCAGGACTTCTACAACAGCTTGAGATTCCCACCTGGAAATGGGAAATGGTAACTATGGACTTGATTACCAAGTTACCTAAGACCAAATGTGGTAATGATACGATTTGGGTCATCATTGATAGGCTGACTAAGTCAGCACATTTCTTGCCAATTAAAGAAACGTATAATTCAGACAAATTTGCTAAGTTGTATGTGGACAAAATTATGTCCCTACACGGTGTGCCAGTATCTATTATATCTGAGAGAGATACTAGATACACATCTCACTTTTGGAAAAGTTTCCAACAATCGTTAGGCACACTGTTAAATTTCAGTACGACTTACCATCCACAGACTGATGGTCAAAGTGAGCGTACTATCCAGACACTGGAAGACATGCTTAGGGCATGTGTGATTGATTTAGGTGGAAGTTGGGATGACCACTTACCACTAATAGAATTCTCCTACAATAATAGCTATCATACTAGCATCAAGGCTGCTCCTTTTAAGGCCTTGTATGGGATAAAATGTAGAACGCCCGTGTGTTGGGCAGAAGTTAGGGAAGCCCAACTTCAGAACCGGAGATTGTCCTGGAGACCACGGAAAGGATTGTGCAAATCTGTGATCGTCTCAAAGCTGCCAGGGATAGGCAGAAGAGCTACGCTAACAAGAGGTGTAAACCTCTTCAATTCCAAATAGGGGACAAAGCAATGCTGAAAGTGTCACCCTGGAAAGGTGTGATGCATTTTGGAAAGAAGGGCAAGTTGAGCCCGAGATATATAGGACCCTTCGAGATAATCGAATGTTTCCGCATTGTAGCTTATAAGCTTAGGTTGCCAGAGGAGCTTAGTGGAATCCATGACGTATTCCACATATCTAACCTTAAGAAATGTCTAGTCGATGAGTCACTAGCCATGTCGCACGAAGATGTGCAATTTGATGAAAACCGTAGGTTCATTGAGAAACCAATTTCGATCGAGAATCGACAGGTTAAGAAGCTCCGAAGAAAATTGATACCTATAGTAAAGGTTAAATGGGACACCTTTAGAGGCCCCGAGTATACATGGGAGGTTGAGTCCACTATGCGACAAAGTACCCCCATCTTTTTGAATAAAATCTCGAGGTCGAGATTTCTTTTAAGGGGGTGAGGATGTAACACCCTGTAAAATCGTGTCCAATAATATAGTGACACGTGTTGTATTTTAAATAAAGTCTATTAAAGACCAATAAGGACTAAAGGCATCAACATGCTCAATCTGAACCTCTGAGTGACAGTCCGATGTCAACATGCATAAATATCAGCCTCTGAGTGACTGATATGTCAACATGCTTAAATCATTAGCCTCTGAGTGACTGATATGTCAACATGCTTGAAATTTGGCCTCTGAGTGACTGATATGTCAACATGCCCAGCCTCTGAGTGACATCGGAATCAACATGCATATAATAAGCCTCTGAGTGATCCTTTGTGAAATCCTAACTCTCATACATGCCATTTGTTGGACGAGAGGGTTCAATTTTGTAAATATATGAAAGTTGGATAATGGAGGGATTAAAAGCGTCAACATGTTAATTTATACCTATGAGTGACCTTTTTAACAAACCGAGAGCTCGACAATGTCCGGGCATAATCCCAGGTATGCCAAGTATTGGCTACGGAGGGCTAAAAGTGCCAAAAAGGTGTTTAAATAGTTTTTTATAAGCTTTTATAAGTTAAGGGTAAAGTGTCAAAGTTTGAAACTGCCTTTGGGGCGCTCGCGAGGCGCGAGAGGCAGGGCTTGTGCCTCTCGCGGCCCGCCAGAGAGCATCTGCTACAGAAAGTTTTGCTTGGCTCCCAAACAAAACTCCAAAACCATTAATTCGAAAACCATGGACGTGTAATCAGCTATGCCACATTTTGGGACACTTGTAAGCTTCCTCTTACACCCGTAAACACCTGGCTTCACCTCCTTTGAGCTCTCCAACTATAAATAGGTGCAATAGTTCTCATTCCAAGTTGCACCTTTCTCATTAAATCACTCTTCTCCCTCCTCTGGAAGTTCCTAGCTGAAAGGAGCATCCAACTTAGTTCTCTTGCATTGTAGGAACCTCTTGTAAGTGTTCCTTGCTCTTGCATTTTCGTTTATAGGCTTTTATAGCCAAAAGTCAAGCATTTTTCAGAAAACGCTTTGAGTTTCGGTTAAGACCATTATGTTCCAGCCATTGTTCGAAATGAACATGGCTAAGTGATCGTAATAAGGTAGGTGTTAGTCCTTATAAAGGGCACCTCCTGAAGATCACGTTTGCTAGACCAATTGACGGGTCAAAGTTATGAAAACAAAAAGTCAAAAGGCCATTTTTTGGAAAAATCATAAATTGATCTTATATATGTTATGAAACCTGTTTTGACACTTAAACACGTTGGTAATAATTATTAGAACATGTAAGAACATGTTCGGCTCGTCAATTTCAGTTCTAGGATCGGTTCGCAACCGAAAGTCGTGAAGTTTGACTTCTGCTTTGAGTTTCGATTCTGACCCGATTTAGATTAGTTACCTACTGATCTAAAGTTGCATTATGATCATAATATAATGTAGCATAACCCTCGGAGGTTATATTACATGATCAGAATCAGAATCTAAGTTTATGCGTAAGTTCCATAATTATGCCATTCTTGACCAAAATGTCCTTTTTGCATAAAACAAGGTTTTAAATAATAATGAACAAAGAAAACGAGTTTCCTACTGATGTAATATTATAAGTAGGATTATTTAGGATGTTAAACCAAGTTATAAACTGAGTTGTCAACCAAGTCCTTAAACTATGTCGATAAATGGCGATTTTAGCCCTTGTGGCTTATAAAATGGTTTTAATCAATCTTTTCAAGGTAAATCAATCACCTACTGATATGTTATACTAAATAACATATTTTAAACATTTTAATCTGACCTTAACATCATTTTTCGTAAACATCGCTTAAAGACTTTATTTTACGACATAAGCGCCGTTTCGGCGCATAGTATGGTTTTAAACCATATTATTAACCAAGACTTGATACTACTGATTTAAAACTTATTTTGAACATATTTATAGTAAGTACTTATTATAAACTCAGAATCCCAAATATTTATAACTTTGTGTAAATGACCAAAATGCCCTTCGGTGCATAGTTTGGTCATAAAAGATAATTTACACATATAATGACATCCTACTGATATTATATCATAATTAAGTATTTTTCCAGAATACTTACATCATAAATTAAATTATTTTCAGTTCGTTTTATTATGGTATAAAATTACAAAACGCCCTTATGAGCATAATTTCATTTTAAAACCTAACAAGCATACAAGTGATATCTTTAACTTATTTAAAGTATAATGGCATATAGAACTTATCCATGACTTATCCGGTTACCCATCATCGCTTATGAGCGTACGGTTGGTTATGCGTAACTAGTTTACGGAATTTAACCGAAACGGGTTTAACCTTGTCATTTAAGTTTCAAAATCCAGAATGTTTATAGTTTACCCATATTATACAAGTCAAGTACTTGTCGGGATTAAACTACATTCTATCCGGTCATCATTTAATCAAGCGTTATACGTAATGATCATGTACACTATTCGGTTTATAAGACCGTAACTATTTAATTGGCTAGCTTATGCCATAATCCAGACTAGAGCCTTGCCGGTAAATGCTATCTGCACTTGGTACTTTTGTATACGACTGAGTTATTTAAAAATAAAAGAAGAAGACTAGCTCAGGTAAATATTCTCGACTTATTTTCCCTATACGGGCTTGGGATACTGTAAATTATTACCGCTTGGTCCAAAATGGGGTCATCGAATGCTCGCTTATGGCTAGTAAACCCGTATATTTCGTTTTAATCAGTTTTGTTTGATAACTTAAACATCGGGGGTTAAATTACTGTGTCCTGGATATCCTCGGCTCAATACATTAGTTATTGGCCACGACTTTAGCACGGGGTGTAGGTATACACCCTTTGATGCTCATATGCAATATGCCCAAGACGTTGGGGATGACTCCTTCGTGAGTACCTGAGTGGTGTGTATTTAATCATGTCTCGGTTTCTGTACTAGGCCCTGTATGTATTGACAAACATGTGAATCTGATACAAGGTTGCAAGGTCAACTTTCCCAAGTTAATAAAAGACTTTGTGTCGTTTTGAACTTAAAAACCATTTTAAAGTTTTCAAAATGAGTCAGTTGGGTGTATTTACCAGCGTAAGCTGACGTATCGTCCAAAGGCTAAACTGCAGGTACAATACAAAATAGGCCAGAAGCTGCTCGGTAGTGAATAAGAGGATCTTGCAAATCCTTAGATCTGCGCTAAAGTCTGTTTTATATTCTTTCTTGTACATTTTATGATCCGCCTGTGGATCTTCTATTACGAGCCTGTATATTATTTCATATTTTGAACATTCGGTTTGTAATAGTAATTTTACTCCAAGACTTCCGCTGTGTTATTTTAATTGACATGATGATATCAACTTACGTCACGATACTCCCCACCCGGGCCCACCGGTGTATGGATTTCGGGTTGGAAATCCGGGGTGTGACAATGGTTAATTACCATTTTACCCCTGAATAGGCCTAGACGGGTGGTAATTCAGGGGTAAAATGGTAATTAACCATTTGACTAGCCGGGACGTCTAGACCTATACACCACGTCTAGGGTTATTTTACGACTGAATTACCACCCGTCTAGGCCTAATTCAGGGGTAAAATGGTCTTTCGCCATTTTCCTAGACGGGGCATCTAGATCTAGATGCGTTGTCTATGCATCGTATATAACTGGCCAGCCTAGACGACCAGCCACATACGCCCTTAAACCAAAATGCACACAAACACACACAGATACGTATATGCTTCAATTCAGCGTATTTGGACCGTATTTTTGGCGAAATCAAGCATCTCTGGTACGTATTCTAATCTATACTTCATTAATCTTTAATGTACATTTAGATCGTAGATTGTATGTGAAATTGATGAATTTTGGGGGTTTAAAGGCTATGTTCTTAGAGAAGATGGGTTTTTAGTTGAACAAGACGGGGCGTCTACCCCTAGACGACCCCATAGACGACCTGATATTTTTTTGTTATTTCTTTTATTTAACGTATATAATTGTTTGTTTTATTTTTATGTGTTATTAACATTGTTAATTATTATTATTTGTGTTATATTGTTATTATTATTGCAGATTGATTATGGACAGATTAAAGATCAGATACACGGGGCTCCACATCCGCAGTGTCCGCGACGGGCTCCACCAGCGCTGGCGAATCCGCTACACGGCCACCCGTATCTGGAGTTCCTTCCCGACACCGAGGCCGCCCGTTTTTGCGAGAAGCTTAGGCGAATGCACGTCGGATCGCACGCCGTGGTCGACTGGGATGCGATCGAGGCGATTGGTGAGACACTGAGACTGCGTTTTTTCGTTCTCGTTGATTCACCATGGCATCGTCTATTTGACTTGGCTGGCACGCCGAGTTATAAGGAGCTGCTCATCGAGTTCCTGGCGACGTTCACATTTCACCCTCCATGGTTCGACCAGCCGCCACCCAGCCACAGGCTCCTCCCCCTCCTCCTGAGGTTTTCTTTAGGCTTGCCGGGGTGTGGCATTTGAGGACGCTTGCTAAGTTTGCCGTTCATAGCGGTTTGTACCTGTAGGAGGAGATTGTTACGGATGTTTATACGCAGGGGCTAGTGGTGGTGGATAGGCCCACTCTTTTGGGATTTTGGGAGGTGGTCGCGGGACATGACACTTGGGAGCATGTCAGGGCGAAGGGGAGGATTTCACATGTTGACGACCCGTTGTACAAGTACGTACGTTTATTACAGTAATAATTTGATTATTATTTTTATAAATTACTTTCCGTATTTCGCTAACAATATGTGCAGGTATCTACATCGGATGCTCACTACGTCTATTACCGCTCGCGGCCACAGCCATGAGTGGTGTACGAGCACCGACTTATTTTTCTACTATTGCCTAATGTACAGGAGGCCGTGCGCACTTGTGTACGGTCTCGCCCAGTACTTCGCCTCCGTCTATAACCGGTAGGAGCGTGAATTTTTGTACGGCGGCGCGTACGTCACCGTGATTGTCCGGTCGTTTGGTCATCTGCCGGAGACAGACCCACACTTGCGGTCGGCCATACCGTCGACGTGGATGGGTTTTCAGAAGTTGTGGGGGATGAAGCTAGTGAACAGGGTCGGCGTGCTCGACGAGCGGTTTAAGACCCGCGCAGGTGAGCCATGGATTTCGGAGGCGCTGCCGGAGCACTTCGATCCAGTATATCCGTCGGCAGATAAAGCAGTGGTCGTTCAGGAGCCTCCGGTGGATTTAGACAGACTGGCACCGCCACCACCACCTCCCGGGGCGCCCGGTTTCCATAGTTTCCACAACACGTTATTCCAGGTCTTGCCCTGGGAGGTGCAGCATACACGCACTTACGAGCCGAGGTTGACAGACTTATGGATCTCATGGGTTGGGTGGTTCGGGAGTTACATGATAGATGAGAGAGAAAGGGGTTACCTCCCATACCGCTCCCGCCACCTCGAGCACCACATCATCAGCAGTAGCCGCAGCAGCAAGATCCCGACTCCGACTCATATGTATAGATGTATTGTATTTAGTATTCAGCTGTACAAATACATATTATGGATGTACAAAGTTATGTTATATATGTATATATATTATATTTAACTTTGTTTTCAGTTATTCGATTACTATATGATTGTTTGTATTAAATCGACATTGAAATGTAATACGGAAACATAATAATTTTCAAGATGTTAAGTAATATTTACACGATATAATATTTACATTCTTCTTAAAATGTTGAAAAATATTAAATTTAAATAGTATATTTAAAAAAAATAAAATGTAAAAACATTGAAATATTTAAATGATCGAAAAAAGTAACTTATTTTATACAAAAAACAAAACTTTTTAAAAACTTTTTAAAATTTAAAATCTCAAATTACACCATAAAAACATCAATCTAAAACAACAACCAATTTACCTCATCAAAGCACCCTCTTTTCAACTAAAAAAACCATGGCCCTAAAATCAGTGCCTAGAAGACTCGTCTAGCATTAGACGACCCGTCTAGAGCACCAAAGATATCCAAATAGGCATAATGGGTGTATAAATAGATTGTGCCTTTTTTTCATCCCAGCAATAATAAAGTAGGAAAAAAGAAAGGAAAGTTTAGTGTAATTTAAACAACGGTATATTTAAGTATGATATTTAATTTTAATTATCTAGATTTAACTTTTAATTTCAATTATTATAATTATATAAGTTAATATATTTATATTTTAATTAGACTACCAAGTAGTGCGAATGTATAAATTTTGAGCATGATTGAAGACAAATACGTATAACATTAGCATGTAGATCGAGCGTATAAGTGAAATAAAATGGAATTTAACATAAACAGAAACGTTGTAAGATGATATGCATGTGTATGGGTGCTTGAGTTAAAACATTAAGTCGGTTGAAATAAAATAAGTCGGGTTTGTCGGGAATGAAGAACCAAAATTGTGAATGTCGGGTGAATATTGAGAAAAATATTATTTTTTTATGTAAGATGTGGTTTGTAAAAAGAAACGCTATTTTTGTTTTAAAATTTGTATTCGCATATGAAATTTTCTTGCCCATGTGTTCAGACTTAGATTTGCGTATTAGCGATTTTTGAAAAGGTTGTAAAATAGTGAGCTTGTTTTATTTTATTTTATTGATGTAAGAAAAGTAGTGTTTTGAAAATTTTCATATAAAACTTGAATTTTGAAAAGTATTTTAGCAAAGTACTTATACGTATGTGAGAGAAAGTTTTCGTTGGTTTCTTGTTGGAAATAAAATGTCTTTAGAATGGTAGTATAAAGTGAGCGTGTTTTGTACGAGTTATGAAAATCGAGGGCAAGAGGTTCGTTTGACCGACTAAGTTGATAGGTAGCATTTCATAAAGTTTTTGAAAAATTATGAAAGAAACGTTTAAAGTGTCATTAGGGGTTTCGTTTATGTAATTTACGTAAATATGTTGTAGGGTGAGAAATCGTTTGGGTAAAATAGTAAGGATCGAGGTTTATGCATAAATGAGAATAATTGAAGCAATGATAAAAGGTTTGGTATAAGTTTTGATATAGTGATTGTTATGAAAATAGTCGAGTTGGAGTTGGACTTTGACTCATTTCTCCAACTTGAGTTTTGAGAAAAAAGACGTCTAGGTGATCAACAATAAAATCACGTTTGATCATGTAAGTATTGTATAATATGTATGAGTTCACATAGGTTACATAAGCATAACAAGTATGCAATAGTATAAACACGTATGATTGCGTAAGGAGTATGAATTTAGTTGGTTTGCAAGAATTATTATTCTTTTTGATTCCGAAAGATGTGCGAATTGTGCATCGGGTTTGAAATGAACGAGGTGATAAGTAGTAAAACACACAGAAATTGAGATAGCATAAAAGATAGGCTTAGTAAAATAGTGAAGTGTTTTGGGTTGAGAAGCGTCGACTATTCCAAAGTGAATTGAAGATCCTTTCATATTAGAGGAACGTGCTTTGGCCTATAGGTAAAATGCTCCCGTCGAGAAGCGATTACCGGCATTTTACCCTTCCAGTTACTACGCGTCTCTAATTGATCGAAATATTGAAACCTTGGCGAGATCCAAAAATCGAGGAGTGGGACTAGTTGACAAGGTGCGGGTTTCACCCCTAACTTGACAACATCGTACCCTAAGCGTGGTTGGTGCTTACCAAATGAAGAGCGAACTCCGACTCGTTGGTAAGGGTCCACTAGAGTATGAAATGGAAATTTTCCATCAAGGTATGGATATCTCTCCTAACTTGATGGTGTAATTTCGTGAAAAATCGAATACGCGGATTGAGAGTGATCACCAAAGTGCGGGTTTCACCCTATTTTGGTGAGATCGTCTCGTTTGTATGAGTGTCTTCAAGTTGTGTAAATGTCTTAGGAAAGACATATTGTATACATTAAGACCAAAAGAAACAGAAAGAAGCAAGGTAGGAAGAATTAATATTTTAAGCAAGAAACAAGAATGGTCAAGTTTGGTCACTTAAACTATAGACTAGGTCGAACATGGCAATTCTACCTAATTCCCTATAGTTATGGCTCTGATACCAATCTGTCACACCCCAACCAATGGCGGAAACATTGGAGTGAGACGACAACGAGATTGCTCATTGCTCACAACGCTAATAATGACAATAGTTAATAAAATCAAATTTATTTCAATAATAATTGTCAAGTACATCATCAAAGCAAATACAATACAACAAAACTGATACAATTAATTTAGCTTAACGTCTAATTGTGTGTATCTAAGTCCTTGCTATTTGTTTTCAAAGCATCCTCTTCATCAACCTGTAACATGTTTTAAAATACAATTCAATGCAAAAGCAAAGGCGAGTACACAAGTTTAAGCATAGCATACGTATACGATTAAAGTTTAAACGAATCCTCATGGCAACTATGATTTTACACAAGATATACAAGGCTTGCAATACTGCTAGCCAAACCCTTAACGCAACACGTTTTTTCTAACATGGCCTCAAGTTTATGCGATGGTGGGGATGCGTGACTTCCATAGCGCTATACATGTCAAACGAAGACTTTAAACAAGTTAATGACTAAGTATCACATAAAGAATGTCAGTATAAGCATCACGTAAGTGTATCAAGTGTTCATGTGTTACTAGGATTGTTTGTGCATTTCATAAAGTTAAGTGTTGTGGTTAGTATAAGTAAAAATGTTACACCAAAAGTGTTTAAACGAAAAGGGGTCGAGTGTATCAGGTTTTGCTAAGTCTTAAACTTGGCGACTTCGCGAAGGTGGTTGGTGGATGGGTTAGAGCGTCGAGTTTTCTTTGGGGTTTAAATCTTTGAGAGGAGAAGTGAGGCTTAGAGCTTTAGAGAAGAGAGAGAAGAGAAGATTGAGGTGTGAAATGATTGAGGGGAGGAGGCTTCTATTTATAATGGAGAATTAGGGTTTAGGTAATTAATGAAGTTGGTGGTGGTTGGAGGGTTGTTAGTTGAGTATATTAAATGCAAGAAGCACAATCCAACAAACACACTTTTGACCAATCCATGAGCTAGAAACAATAATCTGCGGATTATGCTATTTTTAGTCCTTGAACTTAGTTTATCTTTCATGAAGGTAAAATTTGATATTTTCGCATGTTTTCAAGTGTATAATGTATATGTAAGTATATTTTAGGTATCAAGTATGAATGTATGAGTATTTGCATGTATAACAAGTATCGGTTTGTATGTAAACACGTATTTAACAATTAAATGCATGTAAGACAAGTATGTATCATGTATGAATTTTATTACGATCAAAGTCTCGGATTATAAGATTGGGAAATGAAATACGAATGCGAAACGAATACAAGTTTTCATAAATAGAAATGCGATTAAACTTTCTAATTAAGGAAAGTACGAAAAAAGCGAGGCGTTACAGTATTATATTTGACCTGACTCATTTCTGGAAAAAATTACGTTGAAATGTAAATCAACTTGAATTTTTATACCCACACATACATAAAAATAAACACGTAAAATTCAACTACAAAGTCTTAGAAAATAAGAGATTGTATTTGTGAATGCTAATTTGAAAGGTAAATATATGCAAACATACAAAGAGCAAATAAGACAAAATAAAAATACTTTAAAAAAAATCAAACCAACAACCGTTAATAGTGGTTGATCATTTTATTATATAGATTGCTCTAAAAATATGTACGGCAGAGGCTATTTGCAATAAATTAAACTTTTTAGGTGTAAGGAAATATGCTATAAAGATTTTGAAGGTCGTAGGATGTTAGGAGGACAAAAATATGAAATTTAAAATGTTTATGGTTAAGTAAAGAAAATGGGATAACATGGTTATTTTTTAAAATATTTTTAACAAAATGAGTATATTTGATATTTTTAATTTTTAGAAAGGAAAAATACATAATTTAAATTTGGCTTAAGTAAATATATAATTTATGAAGTTTATATGAGGATACACGTAAGTGACCCAGAAATAAATATACATAAATAAATTTGATGTTATACTTTAGAAAATAATAGATAACTCTAAAAATAGGTGATCACATAGTTGATTATTTACATTTATCTTAAATACTTGGTTATCAAGAAAAGAAAACATAATAATTGAAGATTGTTTAAAAGAAGGTGTAGTGCACCTGACAATATTTGATATTTGGATATTGGATATTACTTGTATTGAAAGAGCATGAAAGGGAATAGTAAACTTAGTTGCCTCGCATTCCTTATTGGTTAATGTTTTTTTATGTGATTTTTGCATCTTTAATTTTGTTAATATACGTGTTTAGTTCATTTGTTTTAAAAATATTTTTTTATTGGTCAACTTTATTTATATATATATTTAGTCTCTTTACTTTAACTTTGAAAGTATATATCCTTAGTTTCTCTACGTTTATTCTTTTTAGTATTTGATCTTGGCTCCCCCCATTAGTCGATGCTTTTTGAATTTAATTTTTTGCACCTTCAATTTCGCTAATATACGTATTTAGTCCATCTGTTTTAAAAAGATACTTTCTTTTTATTGTTTAACTTTGTTTATATGTGTCTTTAGTACCCCCTTCTTTAACTTTGATAGTATACATGTTTAGTCACTCCATATTTATTGTTTTTAGTAATAGATCATAGCTTTTTGAATTTTACTTTTTGAAGCTCATGCTAGAGAATAGTGTAGGCAGTTGTGGAGCACTTCCCCATTGGCCTGCACAAATTACGATTTTACCCGTGTTCAAAATTACGATTTTGCCCTAAGTTCAAATTACATATTGCCATCGTTGTAGCTTTTGACAAATTACGCTTTTGCCCTAGTCAAAATTATGATTTTGTCCCACTTCAAAATTACACCCTTATCATCGTTGTAGCTTTTGGCAAATAACCATTTTACCCTAGTCAAAATTACGATTTCCCGCGGTTCAGAATTTCAGTGTTGCCATGGTTTTATTTATTTTAGCAAACCTATGGTAGTGCTTTTTTTATTGGTTCACTTGATGTGATTTTTATTCATAACAGGCAGCTGCCTAACACTCGGGCATAAACTAGTTAAAAATTAAAGAAGGTGAGATATATATATATTTTAATTAAATAACAAATATATTACACACACATATATGTATGTATGTGTATTTATATTATATTATATATATATATTATATATATATATATATATATATATATATATAAGATTCAGATTAAGTAAAACCTCTGAGTTGTAAAAACTTAGAGAACTCGGTCGTTCCGTGCGAGTTTTGCCCTCATCTTTTTCACACCCCTAGATTAAAATATTATAAAGACGGTCGTAAATTTTTTTGACGTGGTGTTTGGCCCCTTAAAGCTGCTAACATAACTTTTTTACAACATTTACGACTGTTGTAAATAAAAAAACAAGGATTTCTGGTGAAATGTTTTTGAAAAAAATCTTTTGTAAGGCTGAGTTCTCGAAGTTTTCACACCTTTTCATTTTACACTAACTTAATTTAGATATATGTTATTCTTGAAGGTAAAGGAGATGTTTTCACATGACATTCTTTAAAAATTTTTTATTAGAATTTAAATTAGATTAAATTAGATTTAGATTAAATACATCCTTACCGTATAATCTTTGAATGATTACTTTTATTATCAAGTTTAGTAAATAACAATTTACGGTTTCATTTTAAAATTTAGCTATACATTAAGTTTCTAAAGTTTGTTTTCCGAATAATTTCCTTTATAATTTTAGTTGTCCTATTTTAACATAGATAACATGAATATATTTTAATCAACAAATTAAGGAGCTTTATTAATATGAATGATAAAAACCACAATTAATTGACTAAGAGTTAAATGCTTGGTTGGTCCCTGTGGTTTGCGAAAATTTCAGACTTGGTCCCAGTGGTTCATTAATTACACGCTTGGTCCTAATAGTTGTAATTTTTGCACTCGGGTGGTCCTTATCACTAACCTATGTTAAGTTTTTCAGTTAAATACGTGCAAAATTACTAAGTTGCCCTAAACAAATAAAAAAAAAAGAAAAAGAACTGAACCCACCACCCACCTGGGACCAAGTCTTTTTCTTTTTTTTTTATTTGTTTAGGGGCAAGTTAGTAATTTTACACGTATTTAACTGAAAAACTTAACATAGGTTAGTGATAAGGACCACCCAAACGTGTAATTAGTAAACCGCTGGAACCAAGTCTGAAATTTTCGCAAACCACAGGGACCAACCAAGCATTTAACTCATTGACTAATCTTAACTTTAAACCTATTTAAACCATGTGATATTTTTATTTGATAATGTGTAGCCTATCGTGAGTAGGGTTTGGCATGGAGGCCTAGATTCCTACACATGAACAATGCCACTTGTTTCTCCTTTTAGGCAACTTGCTTCCTTTGTGAAATCTATGGTTACTTGCTTTATTTGTTTATGTTCCCGATGTGGCAAATGTTTACGTTTATATCAAACTATTTTTAAACGTTAACTAATAAACGTCCAGTTACTCACTCAGGCTAACCCAATAGCAAAATATAATATGAACTCATACATCCACGATCACAGATGGATTTGGATAGCTCAAATCTATCATCTTTAGTTTAAGGGAAAAATATGTTGCTTAAAAACTCACTATGATAAAACCCTATTGGATAAGATTCGAACTTAAGACCTGTAGTTTTTAGTCCAAATCTCCACTTCCTCCTTCCCTTTACTGTCAGTTGAGCTAAAACTCATTGACGATTATATATATATACATATATAATATATATATAGATGAAACATAAAATGAAAACCCACTTTCAGTCAAGAAAACCCTATGTAACAATTTTACTTTTTTTCTCTAAAAAACAAGAAATGTATCATAAATGTACTTGAAGATTTTTATAAAAAATATTTTAAAAAGCGCCGTGTTGTTCATTTTTTAAATTTGTTCAAAATTTGTATGTTACATTTTTTGGACATATATATTATGTAACATGAAATTTTTAACATTTAAAAAAACTACTTATTTTTTTTGTTTTTCTTTTACAAAAAATGTTCAAATATATGTATGTTACATTCCCTATTATTTTTAGAAAAAAATAAAAATGATTAAATAGGGTTTTTACAAAGATTTTTTTTTGAGTTTTTTCAATTAAAGTGTGTTTTCGTTTTATCCTTCCCCTATATATATACACACACATATATGTAGTGGAGGGTTCAAATGAGAAGAAAATTTATGTAAGAATAAAAAGAATAACTTTTAAACCAATAGAAATTCTCATTTATTGCATTTAATGTGTGTATTTAATGTTATGAAAATGTCATATAGGTAAATCTATAATTGTCATTAATTAGCTAATTAATTAAACTTGTAACTCATTTTTTAATATACTCTTTCAAGATAAAATAATTTGTGGTGAATGACAATTTTCGACATATGTAGGATAAATTTTAGTATGTGTAGGATAAATTTTGAAATGTGTAGGGTAAATTTACATGTGTCTAGGGTAAATTCCGGTAAGTGTAAAACATATGTAGTATAAATTTTGAAATGTGTAGAATAAAATGTTTTTGCTATATTAATGAGAGATAATATAATTAATGAGATGAGTTATAAACTATTTAATATTTTACCATTATGTCATTTCTTCTTTTTCTTCTCACATTAAATTTCTTCTTAAGTGAACCTTACCCTATATATATATAGAGAGAGAGACACATACCAACTTTAGAATGTTCTAAGTTGTACATGGTTATCATGGGTTACCCATTATGCATCGCAAAGTTTTCTTACTTTTATCTTTATTTTTTATTTTAACCATAATACTTTTCATCTTTTATAGTTTAACATCTAATAATTTTTCATTTTCAACTTTGATACCTTATACTTTTTATTTTTTATAAATTTTTTGTTTAACGTTTAGGTCTAAATTTTGCGAGTTAGCACGTCGGAACGTGTGGTTCAACATTTTTACACTTATTTTTACGTTGAACAGCCCCTTCGCAACGCGTGAGGTCCTAAATCTACTTAATTATTGTTTTCTATCTTTTACGAATCACGTGCGTGGTTCAGATTTTGTACGTCTACTCTTCATTCGATTTTATTTTTTTGTTTTTAAAGGGTTGTACGTTGTACCTATGATGCATTGCAAAGTTTTCTATTTTCTTTTTTTAAATCTTTAATATTATATTTTTACCCCAATAATTTTTCATATATTACAATTTAATTCCAATACTTTTTCACTTATAACTTCGGTCCCCTATATTTTTTATCTTTTACAATTTTTTAGTTTACGTTTCGATTTAAATTTGGAAGTTAACACGGCGCAACGTGTGATTCAGCGTTTTATGATTAATTTTCCCGTTTAACGGCCTCATCAATACGAGCAGGTCCTATATCGACTTAACTATTGTCTTGTATCTTTTACATTTCGCGTGCTTGGTTCAACTTTTTTACGTTACTTATTTTGTTTTTGTTGTTTTTCAAGGGCTATATATTTGGCATCATGGGTTCCATGATGCATTGCAAAGCTTTATTCTTCTTCTTTTTATCTTTAATTTTTACTATTTAACCCCAACGCTTTTTAATTTCAACTTTGGTTGTCTACACGTGTTAGTTTTTATAAACTTTTTTTTACGTTTTGATCTAAATTTTATAAGTTAATACGCTACAACGCGTGCGTCTGGTTCAACGTTACGCTTATTTTTCCCGTTTTACTATCATGTTGCAACGCGCATGTACAAGATTTCGCATGCTTGATTCTACAGTTTTACGTCTAGTTTTCGTTTGGTATTATTTTTTTTTTGTTTTTCAAGGATTGTACATTGTCATCTCTTATAATTTAACCCAAACGCCATTTCCCTTTAAACGTTTTTACCATATACTTTTTATCTCTACAAATTTTTCATTTTATGTTTCGGTCTACATTTTGAGAATTAACATGCCCCAACGTGTGTGTGGTTCAACATTTTTACACATATTTTTTTCTAGACCGGCCGACTTAATTATTATTTTCTATCTTTTGCATTTTTGCGTGTGTGAGTTCTACTTTTTTATGTCTACTTTTTGTTTCGTATTATTTTTTCGTTTTCATACGAACTCTCTTTGTGTTGGTGGTCATTAGCGATGGTATGACTATGATGCTACTTGGCATGGTTTTACACTGAGGGTAATATTAATTAAATTTTATGTTTAAAAAAGTGATGTATCATTAATCTAATTTTATTTACAAGCTAATTAACACATTATCTACATAGGACTAAAACCCTTTATCTATGAAAAGACACCTTTAATCACCCCTTCATACTGCTAGAGTGTAAACCCTTTATTGAAACTAATAACCATAAAAGTTACGTTTAATTCTATACAATTCATTTACATACATCATTATTAGTTGGTTTTAGAGATTAAGAGGCTGTTTGTTTAGCTCTTAGTGATTCAGACCTCTTACTGGTTCAGCACTTAATGATTCTGACTATTTGTTTCGCAAGCAGATATTTGAAATGGTTCAGACATTTGTCTCTGAATGGTTAAGTATTATACCGAGTTTTAATGGTTAAGACCTCTAATCTGAATTGGTCAAGCATTTGCCTCTAAATAGTTAAGCATTACCTCTAAAACAACTAATTCATAACAAATTTAGGTTATTAAATGCAAATTTAGATATTTATGTGGTAGTTCACTTGTAAAATTTAAATTCACTAATCCACGGTAAGACATGATGGGCTTAAGATCTTACAATCTCATGGTCAACACTAATAGAAAAGGTTATAATTTCCTAAGAAAATGTCCTAGAAAAAAAATTCGGAAATTACAACTAAATACAAACACTATTGAAAACCCTAATTTAACAGCTAAATATTTGCTAAATACCAACAAAATTTATGGTCGTGGGAAAATAATCGGAAGTTTCCTACGTATTTCTCACCAAATATTGACCAAAACCACCTAAAACCCTTAAACCAAATCCTAAATAACGAAAAAAGTAACTTTCCCACGAGAACTTTGTTTTTAATATATTAAAATTTTCATGATAAAATTTAATATACTAAGATGTTAATGATAACATACTCTATGCATTTCGCATGTAGTTATTATTTTTTAATATTTATTTATATGAGTAAAATAACAGAACTGTCGTCGAAGTTTGGTAATACTTACCACTTAACTTCGAAAATAAAACCTTTTTCTGACTGAGGTATGGACCCTAGAGGTTTCATTTTTTTACCATTTCCATCCAAATCATTTACTCAGTTAAAATGTATGGGTAATTTAGGGACAATTTTGGCAATTCCCCAATCTCAGTGACGCTTTTGACAATTTACATATTTATTCTTTTATTTTTATACTTTTGTTTTCTATCGTTAAAAAACAAAAAATAATTATATATATAATATATACACACACATTTGTATACACACATTTTTTATTTCAGTTTTCCTTTTACCTTTAAAATAAAAATAAAAATTAACCATAATATATATATATATATATATATAATATATATGCACACACGTTTATAATTATATATATACACATATTGATGAAACTTTGTTGGGGCCCGGGCTAGTTCGGCCCGTATTGATTTTTCGTTCGTAGTGATAATTTTATTAAAAATTTCTGGATTTTTCATTTATAGTGTAAATATTTGATTTTTTAAGAGTCCGTCCGCACCGATTTGGATTTTGAGAGTCTAAACCCACTAGATTCAAGCTCCAGCCCTATGCACATATACAAACTCTTTCTCTTCTATCATTCTTTCTTCTCCACCTTAACCTCCATCACCATCACCACCACCACCACAACCACTGCTGCAACCACAACTACTATGTCTATCTCGACACTCGTACTTCATCTCCCCTCGTTGACCGTCATACCAAACATCAGTACCACCCATCTCTCATATCGTATCAAACATCATTAATTTGTTAATATTATTATTTTTTAAAGGTAAAAATGAAAACTTTAAAAAATAAGTATGTATATATTTAATTGTGTGTATATATATATACATAAACGTGTGTATATGTATATGTATATATATATATATGTATATATATATATATTATTTTTTTATAATTATTTATTTAAAGATAAAAATAAAATTTATAAAATTAAAAAACAAAATAATAAATGAGAAGTGCCAAAATCATCTCTGAGATTTAAGATTTGCTAAAATCGTCTATGGGAGCTAATGATACATTTTAACTAAGTTGGTGATTTAGATAGAAATGACAACAAAAATGAAACTGCAGGGAATCCGGATATAAAATTTTTTAACTGGAATGACAAAAGTAGATTTTAACATTTACTCTATGAAAATTTTCATAAAAAATAATTCAGATGTTTCCTATGCATTTCCCCCAGTCTTTTTTTTAACATACTAAAACTTTCGTGATAAAATGGTGGGGAGTTTACTACGCATTTCCCACCAAAACTTCGTTTTGAACATATTAAAACTTGCAAGAGATTGGAAATTTCCCATGCATTTCCCGAAAAAAAAACATTGTTTTTCAATATATCAACTTTTTTTTGTCAATGGTCAAAAGTTTCCTATGATGAATTTCTCATGGAAACTTTGTAATTAGTATTCCTATTAATTTAATTGTTATTATTATTGATTATTTAAACTTTAGTATAATAGTTATACCAATTATTAAATTAATATTAATAAATATAATAATAATGATTATGATAAATAATAATTATTTGTCTTTTTTTTTGTATGTATATACATGTGTACATACTTGTATGTGTTTATGTATATATGTATATATATTTATTTCTTTTTTTTTGTGTATGTATGCGTTTTTATTTCAATGTATGCATGTCTATACATGTACTTTTATGTGTGTGTATGTATGTGTATTAATATTCAGTCATTGAAAACTCATTGAAAATCCGTCGGAAGTTATTTTGTTTTTCCCACGAAATATTGAATATTTTTAATATACATAAATTTCCTTCGGAAATCCATCAGAAGTTCTTACTCTTTTACCACAAAATACTTTTTTTTTCAGTTTACTTTAATTTTCTCGAAAACCCATTAGAAACTTCTACATTTTTCTCACAATCAATATCAAAGTATTATTATTATTATTATTATTATTATTATATTATTATTTTTTATTATTATTATTATTATATTATTATTATTATTATTATTATTATTATTATTATTATTTATTATTATTATTATCATTTGTGTATGTATGGATGTATGTACGTGTATGCAAGGATATGTAATAAATTCCTTTATATTATGTTTTTTTACATGGTGGATATCAATTACGTGTAGGTTACTTGGAATTTCCAGCATCAAATATCCATTTATTATTTGTACAAATAATAATTTTGTGCTTTAATGTTTCAAGAACATTCACAATGGAATTCCTTGTCTCCATCTATAAAATTTAACTCTAATACACAATTATCCATAAAATTTATTTCCTTTTTAAAATGTGAAGGGCCTCAAACCTAAAAGCCCCCATAGTTAGATCATAACATCAATACATAGTTCTTAAACCGATTATAGTCATCACATTGCAAAGGGTAGTACATCAATTTTCATATACATCAACTTGTCAAGTCTAAATAAAGCTTCAAATAACATAAATTGTCATCTAGGGTCGATTGGATGCTAGTTCAAGAAGTAGAGGAGCCTTCAATCCATGTCGTGGACTTCTTATCAAGCATCAACTTGTTTAACCTGAAACGTAAGCTAAAAAGTTAGCTACACTATGTGAGTCCTAATTTTAATGATTCAAGGAGTTAAAAATTTATATAAAACATTTAGTCATTTCATCAAAACACATATTAACATAAAAATGCACACCCCTTCAATCGTAAGTAAACATAAACTTATGAAGTGATCTTCGCAATCAACTTATCGATACTACGTTAGACAGATTTACGCAGGTATAAAGTCCACGCCTGCTATGTCGTCGCGATCCCATGACCATCAAGTAAGGCTAGTAATATTTAACCGTCAATCATTCAACATCAATCATTTAAACTTAGACTATTAATCAATCAAGGTTAAACACGTACTGTCAATTAATTAATAATCGCACAATAGCAATTAAATATTTCAATAGTTGATACCATTTAAGGTAGCATGCATATCTACCAAAAAATGTTAAAAGGAGGGCATCTAGAACTCACATGGGAGTTAACTTCATTTACCATTTAATGTACGATCAAACTCTCGGACTTTAGGTCAACTAGTCAAGGAAACACAGAAAATTCAACAACATTACGCTCTCATTGCTACCCAACGTCGACACCTTGCGCTAACTATTTTACACTACACTAACGTTTAAGTGTGGCTCACTTTGCGCTCCACACTATGCGCACAAGGTATACTCTACGCAAAATCATACCAACACAAAGTGACACACAATGCTTTGATGAATAAGAAGCATGAAGTAGCACACAACATACCTATAAAAAACCATAGTTTCACAAAGTTGCGTTTTTTCTCAGAAGTGATCTCATTTTACGTCAAGATCCTATATTTTCATTGGAAACTTATTATGATTCATCCATAACATCATTTCTTACGCGTTTATTGTGATTCACGTGAACCAAACCCCAACTCTTCAAAGTATCACTTGAAATAGGTCCTTCCTCAAACTTGATCAGCTATGATATGAAATCGTTCCCACGTTGTTTCCTTCAATCCATTCTTTAAGATCTGAATTTAGTAATCCGTTTTGCACTTTCTATCTCTTTGGAGATTTAGAAAGAAGATGAAGAATGAGGAGGCTCCTCATATCTTTCCTTTTTTAAGGTTTCATGCATCATTTTACCATTTTCCCTCATTGGATTCCTTGTTAGTGTTGGAAATTAAGCCCTTGTTTGAACATAAAAAATACGATTTAAACACACTTGTTCGACTCTTATTTATTATTATTATTATTTTTATTATTATTATTATTATTATTATTATTATTATTTATGAAGGAACACAAATTACAATGACCTTAAACCATTATTTATACTAAAACTTATTCTAATCTTAACCCGACTCAAACTCTATTAATTAAATAAATAGACTCCTAGATAAACCTTATTAGTTTAAACTAATAATCATCTTCAATTAAAATACAAAACGCTCAATAAATAATTTTTCAAGAATTATCTATAACCCATCATGATTCTTATCTTCTCAATTCAAAATTAATTTCTGTAGTTAATTTCCCCTTTGAGCCTTTGGCCTGCCATCCTATTTCTTTCCAATTCCCCTATAATTGGTCTTTTTAAGAAACTCCCTTTTATCATAGTATCTTGGCTTTCATTCCATACATAATATCAAAGCTTGCATTCTCATTTCAAATCGTCAAAAATTAAGGTGTTAATTCTTTTTTATTAAAATAGTTACATCTTTATGATTATTTTTGTCTTAGTATTGTTTATGAAACCTTATCTAACTATTATAAGAATATCAAGTATTGATTTTTAATAGTTTTTTTTACATATTGTTCAAATTAAAGTTCTTTTCAAACCATCAAGCATCACCATTTAGTGCCAACTCTTGACCATAACCTCCTTAGACCCTGCTCACACCATGTACACCATCCTTGAGGGGCTTGGGTTTAGGCATTGCCCTTTTGGCGTGGGATTTGGCCGGTACGTAAAGACATTGAGCAAGCTTTTGATGTTATACAGAAAAGATGGCGCATTTTGAGCATGCCATGTTGATTGTGGGAAAAAATAAGAAATGTGATGCACGCGTGTGTTATTTTACGCAACACGATTTTAGAGGATGAAGGAGTGCAATTTGCGAATACTTTGTGGAGGAGAGGCAATCAAATAACGAATACAACATTAAACATGATTGAAACCCAGAACAGACAGACGCATCACAACCTTCGAACGGATTTAGCTGAATATATTTGGATGGTTCCAAGATACAACCTCGATGACGATGATGATAATTAAAAATATATGATGTGGTAGTTTTATTTTTATTTGATTTAATTTTTTATTTAATTTGATGTATTTTTTAGTATAATTGTCACTGTCTTTTTTTAAAGTTAATATAAATGTTTTTTTATAAATTTAATCCATTTGTTTAGTAAAAGAAAGTATAAAAAAAAATAATGTCACGTGTCAATACATGTCCCAAATTCAAGCCCCTCCACTCTCTTACCTTTTGGGGCTTAAGTTGGGGAGCCACACTGCGTACATGACATACACGTGTCAACACATGCCCTCAACCCAAGCCCCTCCACTCCCCATAATCTTAGTCCCGACAACCACCATCATTTTGATGTCTAAATTGCATCCTTCCACATCGGCGAGTCCCAAATCTAAGCCTAGATATGTAACTTAGCACATTCAAAAAACACCCAAATCAAACATAATTATAAAACCCTAAATCATTTAAAGAATCGAACCCTTATCACCCACACAATAGTCTTAATGTACCTCTGGAGATTATATAGATCAAAACCGCACCCAAATTTGAGATCATGATGATAACCAAACAAATTGAACATATAATTAATTAAGTGTCCATATGGATCAAAGGGCTTTGGCCTATGTGTATGAGGTGTTATAAAACGGTATTCATTTCTAAGCGGTGAGAGTTCAAGTCCCGTGGTGGACAAAACATGTAGATTTAGGAGTAGCTTTAAGAGTGTGTCATTAGTCATTCTAAAAAAGTGTCAGAAAGAGGCGTGCATTATTGATCGTGAATTATGTAATCGTCAACTCTTCGGACAACTATATAGATGCATGAATATTTTAATCATCAATTCATGTATATTACAATTAAAAAATAAAACCACATATAAATGGAAAAAAGCTTAAGAAGTTAAAAGCAGGGTCTTCGTATTATGGATTTGGGTCTCATACTCTGATGGTCAGAAAAACCGCCTATGGCTTTTTGTATAAGTGTACAACCCGTTAGTGTATGTTTGTATATATGTTACGGGCACCCTAGATTTAGACGGATCAAAAGTTATGTTCATTTAAGTTGAACGATTTTTTAACATGTTTATCTTTCTCTTGTTGATCTACATACGATATGATAAAAAAATTTAAATGACAACTTACACACTCATATAGCATTCTTCTCATTTTACTCAACATTTCATAGCGTGACTCAAACTTTCAATTTCTAAGAAGAAAAGCACCATTTACACATTTAAATACCACTAGGCTAAATGACGTTTAGTATACCATATCATACTCATTATATTTGTTTAATCAACCATCCACGTTGGTGTAAAGGCATCGAACCAGGGTGTGAGACAAGATAATGAGGCACCCAATTATTGTTGTTCCACCCAAGAGCTTCACAAAATCAAAAGAATATCATTTAAAACCTATAATATTTCAAAGAATTGAATTATTTTATTCAAAAGGGACAACACTGGCAACATATTCTTCGTCACGCATGATTTTTTACAAGAATAATTAAATATTAATTAAATATGGTCCAATGAATACATAATATATTGGAATATACACACACTCACAAGCAAATCGCAATTCATGTGTGCATTGGAGGAAACCTAACCAATGAATAAATAATTAGTGTATGAGTATAACTAGGCAAAAGTGTGGACTTTGGAGTAGAATATGACTAGGCATAACTATTTATTGAATGAATCCTGTTTAATTTTTATCGTATAATACTAAATGTATAAAACAGAACAAACTAGAAGATGCAACGTATGTACTTGTATACTTTGATGTACGTGACAATTTTCAGAAACAAAAGTAGATAATTTCATATTAAACTTCTTTATTTTATATCGTATAAGGATTGATTACAAATAAACTTATGTGTATATATTATATAGGATTAAATACAAGTGGGTTTTTCTATAGGAAGGGTACAAAGGAAATGAAAACTACGCAATGACATTTTGTACACAGTATAATTACGCTATAACAAAATTGAATTAACGTATTTACTATTACTTTAATTTGAAATTGTAGAGTAACAATTAAGCTAGTGTTTTGCACACTTCTTATATTAAGAATTATTAGTGCCGGATCTCACCCCTATGTGTGTTGTTTGAATATCATACTAATTAAGTTGCCAAAAAATGGCAAGTCAACCTGTTTTAATGAACCCATAACTTGAGTTCGAATTGAGCTTGTATATGCTTGGTGTGTTGTAATAGTACTTTGTTCTAATGAAAAATTCCTATGTTTAAATCAAGCTGGGTTTGCTTGGATCGAATATTGCCATCAACCCATATACACAACACTCTTTTTTATGAAAATTGATTTACATATGTACAAACGATCTTGGCCTCTTCGACTATGGTATGCCATGAACTCTTACGTATCTTGTTCGTATTTATCTTAGATTACTATATACAATCAAATTATTTTTACAATTTGTTTATATGTTCCCTGTATATGTTACACTCTTCTCACATCAACGTGTACGTTGTCTTTTTACCAACATTTATTAGACCTTTCTTTCTTCGATATGAGTATCAAATTTATAGAAAATTCAATGTATTTCTAAAGGTAAGTGTGTTCTAAAATATCATTAACAGTGGTGTCTTCGACTATGATAGATGAACAAAGTTACAAAGTGACTCATACGTCTCTACCTATCATCACCCGCATTCATCATCATATTTTATCAAATTGTTTTATTCGGTTTGCACTTGTTTCCTTTCCTTGTTGCATGTTTACCCACGTATGAATTTGTATGCCTATTTAAACGCTTTGCATTTTAGTAATGAGTAGAATAAAATTGAAGTAAAAGTTGTATCTTCTTCTTTATCTAATTCTCGGAGTCTAACCCACTATACTGGTATCTATTAAGAGATTGATCATCTTGAACCTGTCTTAACAATGGTGCTTTCATTGAGTTGTTCTCCTTCCCGGCTTGCCTCACTGGAGTTTGAGGCATGGTTTGCCACAAAGATGACACACTTATGTTGGCTCATAGCTCGAACCACCATTACCCCTCCTCATCCGCCACCCAAGTGCTTCGAAACCTTCCATACGTCAAATATCCAAACCAGCATTGAAAAAACGCACCCGTCAGCATCAAAGAAACAACCCCCAAAACTATCTGAAAACGACTCTCTTCCATCACCCTTTCGACACCACAAACCTCACCCAAACCTGCCCCCAAAACAACAGCAAAAAAAAAAACCTATGATAGAACCAATTAAAATCCATATCCACTCCCCAAAACCACATGTTCTCCTACCAAACATGCCAACAACAATAACACCCACAACCACCAAGTCTTGCTATTGCACAATGAGGAACCAAAGGCAACATGAAGACTTGATCGGCGACCACCGTGACACTATGTTAGATCACCCCTAACACGATTGTATGATGCGAGTGGCAACCGCCATGGACTGAGCATTCCGTCCTTAAGGACAAGGAGAATTTTTAGGGCGAGAGTCTTCATACGTACCGACGTATCATCGCCCACGTTCATCATCATATTTTATTAAGTTGTTTTATTTAGTTTGTATTAAGTTAGTAGGCCCGCGTTTCCCTTATTTCAATTCATGGCTCCATGTTTGTTTAAGTTGTTTCCTTTTCTTGTTGCATGTTTACTCACATATCAATTTGTATGCCTATTTAAAGGCTTTGTATTTTAGTAATGAGTAGAATAAAATTGAAGTAAAAGTTGTATTGGTTCCTTTATCAAATTGTTGGAGTCTTAACCCATTCTATGGGTATCTATCGGGAGATTGACCATCTTAAACTGGTCTTAACAGCAACAAACATAAAAGCAAGTCGTAAAGTCTAGAGGTCACGCGACCATCTCATGCGTGTTAGTTTTCCATTCGTGTATCATCCGCCACACATCCCATTAGAGGTAGCTAATTGAAAAAATATATATACATGTGAGCATATGTTGCATATCATGTATTTTTAAGGTTCCAGGCATGGAAATGACAAAATCTTCGTTGGACCTAAAAAAGAACAAATAATATCCAAAAGCCAAAGCATGATCATCTAATCAAGAAATTGTCACACCCTGGTCGTAGCGGAAGCGCAAGTGTGTGACTATTAGGTAATCATTGCATCCAATATAGTAAACATTATAAATTAACAACGATGCATGCCATTCATAAGTTTCACTTTATATTTACAATCATCAAAAGTAAAGTCACATTGTTATCAGTTTCAGATCACCCGTACAAACATAGGTTAAAAGACATTTTTCCAAAATAGGATAGTGTTTTCATCACAATTTCATGCTGAGGCTTTGACCTCATATTCCCAAACGAAGTTGGGATATAAAAGGTAAATCCTCCAAAATATAATGCATCGTTGTCTTGACAGTTCCCAAACCCGGATCTCATCACCAGCTCAAGTCCTGCGTCCTGAAACACATGTAATTTTAAAAAGTCAACATAAAGTTGGCGAGGTCATGTAGTTTAATGTTTTCGTATCCAAATGTCATCTTTGAAAACCTGTATTGAAATCCAAGTATGTTATTAGCATCAATAAGTTAATTTAGGATCTATCAGTGTGTCGCGAGCACCCTGACATACTAGTGCCATAAGTAAGTAACCAAACCGAGACTTCTTTGACATGTTGAGATCATAAAAGCACTCCAATGGGTATACCAACCAGGAGTGGAGCGGGTCTTAAACTCAATAGATCTACCTCTTTTGCACCTTGGTCACTAAGTGATTAATGGTTACTACTGTTCTTTCCTACTTATGCACAGTGATATGTTATATGCTAACTCATAGCTAACATACTATTTTGACATGACATGTATTTCCCCTCGATAGTTTAAAACAAAACTCAAAATAAGTAAAAGGAGGGACATGAGCTCACAGTTTTTGCGTTCCTTTTAAGTCGTACAGTCTAACTCTCGGTGTCTGCAATGTAGGTAACCTACATGCGTATTGGTTTCATTCGAGACCTAGGTCTCAATGGACCTTGTACACATTGTTCATCTTGAATCCTTGTTATTTATTTACTTGTTATGATTGAACAACTTAGAATGTTATTATAGTGTTGGTAGTTTGTTTGTTCGACGAATATTGTTATATATATTTCTAATATATATATATATATACATATATTATTGTTTTCAAACAATGTGTGAACTGCGCCTTGCCCTTCATATGTCATTGGACCTAGCCCATGTTTTCTTGTCACCGGGCCTAGCCCATGTTTTTTTTGTCACCGGGCCTAGCCCATGTTTTTTTTTGTCACCGGGCCTAGCCCATGTCTTTTTGTCATTGGGCCTAGCCCATGTCTTTTTGTCTTTGGGTCTTGCCCATGTCTTTTTGTCCTTGGGCCTAGCCCATGTCTTTTTATATCCTTGGGCCTAGCCTATGTATTTTTGTATCCTTGGGCCTAGCCCATGTATTTTTATATTGTTTTGTGCTTTTTTAGTTTTTGGGCCACCTCCATAACATTATGGAATTTGGGCCTAACACATTATTTTCACAATTTTGGGCCTAGCCCAAATGTATATATATGTAAGCCCATTTTTATTATAAGTGTTTACTTATAGTTTTTCTAACTTTTTATATACTTAACTTTCCGGATTTTTCATTTCGATAATATATAAACAAGTTAAACGTCTAAATATATATTTAGACTCGCTGTCGGCGTTGTTTATTACATGTTTGTTTTCATCGAGAACCTTTCGTTGTCGTCGACGTGAAAGTGTAGACTTGAATGTCCGCCGATTGTTCGCCTTGTTTTAATTGTCCGATTTATTGTTTCGACGCATTGTGAGAGTGTATTTATTATGTCACCAATACTTGATATATTGTTTAAGTGTTTGTATTTTGTATAAGATTGGGTATTTTCTTGTGTATACCCTAAGTTTCTAATACATATATATACAATACACACATGTATGCATATTATTTATTAGCAACATGTATTTATACAAAAACTTGTATTATTTTCCATATAAGAATATATATATATTTGTAAAAGTATTTATTTTTCTTATAAATATATATTTGTGACTTTGTTTAAACACTTGGTTATTTAGGAATAACCTTCGTCATTAGAGTCCACTTAATGACGTTTTAAGTTATTAACCTCGTTTAGTCCCATTAATCACCCCACTAATCATGCTTTAATCGCGATAAGATCTTTAGAAAATTTCGCCATAGTTTCCCCTAAACTATGGCGTTTTCCACGTTTAAAAACGTATTAAAACATGTTTAAACTCATAATCATCATCAACAACCCATCTAATATTTATTTAACATAATCTTCTTATCATCATCCATGACTTTTGTTGTTAAAAAATATTAATAAATCAAGAGGGTTTTTAATGTTTATTATCCTTCTTAAAACAATACTTTATCATGTTGTTTAAACAAGTTCATGCATGTAATCCCTTTGATTACTACACACTTTTAATGTGATTATAACTTAAATATATGTGTTTACTTCTTATAAAAATCACTCTTATGTATAAAAATCATTCTTAAGTTGTAGTATTTTACATGGATGATGTAAGTGATGATCTTGGTTAGATTTAAACCTTATCATGTTTAAACCCTTATTTTTATACTAAATCATACAAGATCATCTTACTTTTATCTCATAACATCAACATAAACAACTTCAATATATATTCTAACAATCATATAAGCATATAATCAACACAAAATAATCAATATTTGTTGTTAATATTATGTTGTATTTTAGGGTTTTTGATGTATCTTTTCTTGATTTTCAAGATGATCAACTTGTACACTAATAATCTAAGCATAAAAATACGTCAGATTATGGAGGAGATTAGCTCACAATGGGTGCACAAGATTCTTGAAGATTATGGAAGAAAACAAGCTCCTTAGAAGGCCCTAATAAGCTCCATCCATGCAAGCTTCCTTAAGGGTCTTGATAAGCTTCAAAGTATATGAAAAGTGGTGGTTTGTGGTGGCTTATTGGTGGTGATATGGTGGTGGTATGTGGCTGTGGGATAGGGGAAAAGAAAGAAGAAAAGTTTTGCTACTTTTTGGAAGAAGAAAATGATGTATCTAGATCATGATCACTTATATATATCCATCATTTAACAAGTCCATCAACTATCAAGATCCATACTCAGAATCTCAAATTTTCAAACAAAATCAAGGGGGTAGGACGCACCTTGTGACCGTTAATTTGGAGGGGGGGGGGGTGGTGAAGTGTAAGTTTCATTTTTACCACATGTTACATTATGAGATATTTTGGTAATTAAATTAAGTATAGTGATTAGGGTTAATCTTTTAGCATCTTAAGCATATAACTTGTGTTTAGGGTGTAATTATATGGCATTTAATCCATATGATCCTCCAAAATAAATTTCGGATGACGTATGTCGCTAGATCGTTCATCGTCGAAGTATTCGCTAATAAACGGAACTATATATTTATTACCGGAAGCATTTGATTTCGATTACCATAACTAATATGGTGTCAAATTAGTGCATTTTCGGTCCAAAAATATTCACGACTAGTTCGGTAGATGAATACATGATGAATTAGGGTTGCCGATATGTCTTCCGTTCGACCGTTCGATCGATATCAGCCTTCGAACTTTTCTGAAAGTTGTGTTTCCGTGACATCGTGTTAGTTGAATGGATTCCGAGTTCCAAATAATGCTTAACTAGTTCACTAGACGCTCGGATGAGGCTATCAGCCACTAAAATATTCATCGTTTCGATAATCGGCCGCTTTCCAGTCGAATTGTGCGCTGTTTGACGAATGACCGGAAATGATGTGTTATGTGCATTTTTGCTATTCTCACATTATTTTAGGATTTTTAGCATTGTTTTATTCTTATCTTGGCATCCGAATCCTCCGAATTGGTCTTGCGGACAAATCGCTATGTCGCCTTTTTGGTCGAAACGGACAATTTTGTAATTTAGGCGTTATACCGGAAAATTATGTATTATTGTAATAGTTGTTCTCAAATATGTATTTTCATCTGTATATGGACTCAGGTATGGCATTAACATGCCGTCATTTCTTGTTCGGATTCGTTTCAGCGGGTTTTCCGACACAGTTAGTGTCACCGCATTTAGTGCATTCAGCACTTTCTACCAACACTTTTAGGGCATTGTTTTGGTCTATTTCTTGTCGTAACGGAAACCAATATATGTTATGATCAGATTTACTTGCCCTAATAACGTACGACTCAATTTTGAATTTAAATTACGATAATCATGCATGAGATTATAATACGAAATTAGTGATTACATTGTACGGAATTTCCAGTTATTTGCCAGTTGTCACATACTCCCCCTGTTAAAAAGAATTTCGTCCCGAAATGCAGCTTAAGGCATCCATTGAAGGAGTCTTCTCGAACAGGTGAGAGGTATTTTGACTTGATTTGATCTTCACGCTCCCACGTATACTCGGGACCGTGACGCGAATTCAAGCGAAACTTCACCAGTTTGATTTGGCTTCTTCTTTTCTTTTGGACCTTCCAGTCCAAGACTTCAACTGGTTCTTTGGTGAATTGTAATTTGTCATCAACATGAATTTCATCTGCTGGAATGATAATGGTGTCATTTGTTGGACGTCTTTAGATTAGACACATGAAAGGTGTCATGTACATTATTAAGTTCCTCTGGCAGTTTTAGATTGTAGGCTATAGTACCAATCTTTGCTAGAATTTCGAAAGGTCCAATATATCTCGGGTTGAGCTTTCCGCACTTCCTGAACCTAGCTACGCCTTTCCAAGGTGAGAACTTTAACAATACTTTGTCTCCCACCTCGAAGGATAATGGTTTGCGTCTTCGATCCGCGTAGCTCTTTTGTCAATCTCGGGCTGCTTTAATTTGCTCACGTATCTTAAATATCTTGTCTGTGGTCTCTTGCGCCAGTTCGGGACCAATGAGTTGTCTGTCACCGACTTTCGCCCAACTTAGCGGTGATCGGCACTTTCGTCCATATAGTGCTTCGAATGGCGCGGCCTTTATACTGGTGTGATAACTGTTATTGTAGGAAAACTCTACCAACGGTAAATGAGTATCCCAGTTTCTGCCTAAATCCATCACACAGGTCCGAAGCATGTCTTCTAATGTTTGAATGGTTCGCTCGCTCTGACCATCGGTCTGCGGGTGAAAGGTTGTGCTTAAATCCAAGCGAGAACCAAATGAATTTTGAAATGATTTCCAGATACGTGACACAAAGCGACAATCTCTATCAGAGATTATCGGTATTGGCACACCATGACGTACCACAATCTCCTTCAGATACAGTTCCGCTAGTTTCTCCGTACTGTCTTTCTCGCGGATGGGTAGGAAGTGAGCTGATTTGGTTAGCCGGTCGATGATAACCCAAATCATGTCATGACCTCAAGAGGTCCGTGGTAGCTTTGTAATGAAATCCATTGATATCTGCTCCCACTTCCAAACCGGGATCTCTGGTTGTTGTAATAACCCAGATGGCTTTTGGTATTCGGCCTTGACCTTTGCACAAGTTAGGCATCTCCCAACATAGTTCGCAACATCTCTCTTGAGATTAGGCCACCAATAATATTCTCTCAGATCCTGGTACATTTTGTCCGATCCTGGGTGTATCGAATACTTGGACTTGTGCGCTTCGTCTAGCACCAAGTCTCGCAACTCACCATAATAGGGAATCCAAATCCTTCCCATGAAATATAGAGTTCCATCCTTGTTTGGTTATAATTGGTTTTCCATTCCCTTTAATGATTCAGCTGGAATGTTTTCCGGTTTCAATGCTTCTTGCTGTGCTTCACGCACTAGAGTTGTGAAGTTTGTCTGGATTGTCATCTCCAAAGCCCACACTCGTAATGTTTTGACTCGTTCTTTTCTACTCAAGGCATCTGCCACGACATTCGCTTTGCCCGGGTGATACTTAATCTCACAGTCATGATCATTCAACAGTTCCACCCAACGTCGTTGGCGCATATTCAGTTCCTTCTGATTGAATATATGTTGAAGACTTTGATGGTCTGTGAATATGGTACACTTAGTGCCATTTAAATATTGACGCCATATCTTCAAGGCAAATACCACGGCACCTAGCTCCAGGGCATGCGTGGTATAATTCCTCTCATGAACTTTCAACTGTCGTGACGCGTACGCTATGACTTTTTCTCGTTGCATTAACACACAACCTAAACGTTGATGTGATGCATTACAGTACACCACAAAGTCGTCGGTACCATCCGGGAGGGATAGTATTGGTGCCTTGCATAGCTTTTCCTTCAATACCTGGAATGCCAATTTTTGCTTTTCTCCCCAATCAAACTTTTTATCCTTCTGGTTTAGCGAGGTTAACGGCTGTGCAACCTTGGAGAAGTTTTCAACAAATCTCCTGTAATATCCCGCCAATCCTAGGAATTGTCGTATTTCTGTGGGAGTTCTTGGCGTGGTCCAGTTATTTATTGCCTCAATCTTCGAAGGGTCGACATGGATTCCGTTCTCGTTTACCACATGGCCAAGAAATTGCACCTCGCGAATCTAAAATTTGCATTTTGAGAACTTGGCGTATAACTATTCTTTCTTCAGCAATTCCAAAATGGTTCTCAGGTGTTGTTCGTGTTCTTTCTTGGTGCGTGAGTATATCAGTATATCATCTATGAATACGATCACGAATTTGTCAAGGTATGACTTACACACTCGGTTCATCAAATCCATGAATACTGCAGGGGCGTTTGTTAGGCCAAATGGCATAACAAGGAACTCATAATGACCGTAACGAGTCCGAAACGCTGTCTTAGGAATGCTTTCCTCTTGGATTCTCAATCGATGATAACCTGATCTTAAATCAATCTTTGAATAAAAACTCGATCCCTGTAACTGATCGAACAGATCATCGATCCGTGATAATGGGTATCGGTTCTTGATAGTTAACTTGTTTAACTCCCGGTAGTCGATGCACATGCGAAAAGTTCCGTCCTTCTTCTTTACGAACAACACTGGAGCTCCCCAAGGCGAGAAACTCGGCCTTATGAAACCTTTGTCGAGCAACTCTTGCAGCTGCATGGATAGTTCTTGCATTTCTGAGGGTGCTAGACGGTATGGAGCTTTTGCCACAGGTGCAGCTCCTGGCACTAAGTCGATACGGAATTCAACTTGTCGCGGTGGGGGTAGTCCCGACAAGTCTTCCAGAAATACCTCGGGGTATTCCCTCACTACTGGTATGTCCTCAATCTTGCATTCCTCTGCCTTCTTGTCCACCACGTGGGCAAGAAAAGCGATGCATCCTTTCCTTAAACATTTATGTGCCTTCATGCAGTTTATGATTCGAAGAGGTGTATCAAGCTTCTCCCCGTGAATCACCAAATGTTCTCCATTTGGTAAGGGGATGCGAATGATCTTCTCATGACATATAACCTCGGCTCGATTATTGGATAGCCAATCCATTCCAATGACAACATTAAAACTACCCAGTTGTACTGGTAATAGATCTATATCTAACTTTCGTTCACCCAACTCTAACGTATATTTCTTTATTATTTCTTTTGATTCTACTAATATTCCGTTAGTTAGCTCAATCGAGTAGGGAACATCTAGTTTACTCGACTTAACCCCAAGTATATCTCTAAACTCTTTAGAAATAAAGCTGAATTCTGCCCCGGTATCAAAAAGAATAGATGCAAAGTGATCATTGATAGGAAACGTACTGGTGACCACGTTTGGATCCTGACGAGCATCCTTAGCTCCAATTACAAACGCTCTTCCCCGTTCTTGATTCGCTTTAGGACAGTCTTTCTTGAAATGTCCTTTGTCTCCGCAACCGTAGCAAACTTGATCTCCAGTGTTGGGTCGGCACACATCGGTGCGATGTCCAATTTTTCCACATTTTCCACACTTGGGGCCTCGACATTCCCCATGGTGGTGGAAAGGACATTTGGGACATTTCGGGGCATCGTATAAGCTTTCTTAACCGCAGTGTTCGTGGTTGTGGTAACATATGCTTTGGTTTCTTTAACTTCCCTCGCGGCTTGTCTCTTGTTGTTGTTGTAGTTACCACGAGAACCCTTCTTGAAATGAGAAAATTTCCGTTTGTTGGAAAGTGGCCTCTTCAGTAGGTTCTTTCTTGTTTCCACCATTCTTAGGCAACCTTCCCTGACGCACAACCTCTTCGGTCAGACTGGCAGCTAGCTCAATAGCTTCCCCAATCTCTGTTGGTTTCGAAGAGGTAACCAAACTCAGAATTTCGGGGGCAAGTCCCCAAATGTACCTCTCAATACGTTTAAATTCCGGTTCCACTAGATACGGCACCACTCGAGATAAATCATGGAATCGCTGTGTATACCCAGAAACGTCTGAACCGACCATTTTCAGATTCCAGAATTCTGTCTCCAACTTTTGAATTTCCGATCTGGAACAATATTTCTTCTTCATCATCTCCTTTAGTTCTTCCCAGGTCAGGGCATATGTAGCATCATCGCCCTTGGTTTGGACCTGAAGGTTCCACCATGATAGAGCTCCATCCACAAAGAGTCTGGTAACATAGGTGACTCTTAATTCAGCCGGGCACTTACTCATTCGGATGACTGAGTCTGTCTTCTCAGTCCAGTGTACGAAGGCTACAGCGCCTCTGGTACCATCGAAATTCAGAGGTTTACAGTTAAGAAACTGCTTATATGTGTAACCTGAAATCATTGGATACACCATTTAAGCATGAGTAAATAGCACGAATAAGATGGATGAGTGTGTTGTGGTTATGAGAAACTGTGTATTACCAGTGGGAGGATTTACTCCTGTTGAATCTCCTGTGCCACCGCTATGCTCAGAGCAGTTTGCCGTATTGTGCAATGGCTTGGGAGATACGTTCGTTCAGCTCCTCTTGTGTGGTGGGTAGGGTGTTGTTGTTTGAACTTCTTCTGCGGGGCGGCATTGTCTTCTAACACAATATGTCGCTCACAATTAGTCGAATTAATACTTTCATGTTATTATTACAATTTATTTATTTATTTATTTTTATTTTATTTTTATTTATTTATTTTTCTTTTTTTATATGTGCGCAACAACACATCGAAACATGATAAATAAATAAATGAACATATGCAAACGCTATACGCACACCCATCGTCATCATACACATAGCTCGCCACATCATACAGTATAAATCATAATATCACCACGGTGCAATGCATCAATCATAAAATCACCACCTCATGACATAATCAACCATAACATAAAAGAAATACAATGTAACATAAAGAAAACACACTTTTATACAATGACAACTTGTTACAATTTGTTCGCGAAGAGCCAAAAAGGACTTAGGGGTACACAACCCTAGTTAATACAAGTTTTTACATTACAAAAGTACAATTTTCTACTACATTGCCTCTTCATGTCAATAAGTTGTCTTCCAAAAGCTGGGATCTTCAGGGCTGAGTCTTCATGAGCCAAAACAACAAAAGTACAGCTGATCCCCAAAAGATATCTACAAACATGCTACTGGGGTGGAGGGGGTGGTGGAAATGGCGATCGTGGGAACATGCTGTGACAGTATGCCATCTCCTCCTCGAGGCTAGAAATACGCCTAGTGGCATCCGTCTGAAACTGCTCTAGCTCCTGCACCCGTGCGTCGGACGAGCATGACGAGTGATGGAATGGGCAGTAGAAAGGTGGAGTCGATGGTGGTGATAGGGGTAGTGATGGTGGTGATGGAGGTGGGTATGATGGTGGGGATGGTATCGATGATGACAGTGGTGGAGGTATCACTCTGGTGGTGGTGTGAGCAGTACGCTGCGACTCTATCTCCCAAATCCTACAAAAGATCAGAGAGAGTTGTAGGTCATGAGAAGTCACCCTTTCCTCCACAGGGATCAGATGAAAGTGTGAGGGATGATAAGGGTCTGAGGGGCTCATGCCTGGTAGAGCTGTCGGGGTGAACATACCTGCTGGAGGTGGTGTGGGTCGTGGGTCATACATGGGTGGTACTCTATCAGAGAATGAAGGCCCTGGCATATGAGAAGGTCTGACTGCAGATGGGTTGAAAACAGGGTGGTACGTGGACCTCTCAGAAAAGTAGGGTGGTGGCTGCTCGGGGGGCGCGCGGAGTGCCACTCAGAGAGTAGTAACGGGCAGGTCCTGTAAAATGAATGGGTCCAGGGGTCGGGACTCTGACAAGGAACGGATTGACGCGAGCCGGTGAGGCCACAGGGGGTGAATACATGGATGCAGGGGTGCCTGGGACGGCGGATGAAGCATCGTCCGCCTCATGCTCGCTTGGAGCAGCATCAGTAGATGACGAGATGTCCACGACTGGAATATCTGAGGGTGGAATCTCGAGTATAGCTAATATCATCCAAGACCTCCCATCTCCCAGGTCGTCTTCCATGTACTCCATGTCGAACACTGGTATCTCGTCGTCGTCATAATCCAAATCAATCATGGGAGGGACCACAGCAAGGGGCACGGTCAGATGCACAATAGCGTGTTCACCCTCCGGGTGACCATACACTATGATGTCATGCGGTGGCTGAGGGACGGCCAATACGTCGTCTGCTGGAGGCGCATCTACCTCCATAGGATCGATCAATGCTAGTGGTTGGAAGTCCACATCGTCTCCGTCTTCGGCTCCATCCCCAAAAGGTTGGGCCTCGGCCGCAGGATCATATCCATCATCGGATATATACTCCTCTGGGTCTTCCTCATAACTCGATGCTGAAGCCATAGTCCTGGCAAATAATCCGTACAACACACATATATACATGTTAGTAATTTATGATATATTTTTAATTTAATCACCATTTCTCATGCAAAGCTTGTTCTCTTTTGTATTCCATGCAATCTTACTGTTTCGTGTCTATCCATCATTGATTATGTATTGACTCTGCTCATTACTTATAGTTGAGCTCGTGTGATAAATCCTTGTGTTATAGTGACACAATGAAAACCTTTTTGTTATTTTGTTTTAGTTCCAAAACATTTCTATCATGTTTTAAACCTTGTTTTCATGTGTGAGCCCCTGGTGATTGTAGACCAAACTTTTAGTAAAAAGTTTTTCCCCGGTTCACTACAATCAGAGCTCTGATACCAGCCTGTCACACCCTGGTCGTAGCGGAAGCGCAAGTGTGTGACTATTAGGTAATCATTGCATCCAATACAGTAAACATTATAAATTAACAATGATGCATGCCATTCATAATTTTCACTTCATATTTACTGTAACATCCGTAAAAAACCGGGTTAACCAAACCCGCTTTGTTTATTAACCGAACAACCAGTTAAAAATTTCGTTGCGTATTTAATGCTCAAATTAATTTTAAACGATACATAATTAATAAGTATATTAGAATATAAAATTTATATTTGAAAATGTATTAAAAAAAGTGAATTAAAAATAAAATCCTGAAGCCGGGTTTCGAACCCGGGTCAGCCGGATATTCACAAAGTCTTAACTCTCACTCGCCCAACCACTCCGCCACTTGTGTTGTTTGTTTACATATTGAAACAATTAATACATAAAATAAATCTGGAAATCAAACCCAGTTACACAGCGCGCCCAAATCCGCTGACGCCGGAAAATCCGACGATTTCGTCAATCATCGTCGGTTACCTTTGACTTAACGTAAGAATTAACAACGCCATCGGTTATAACGATGTCCAGTCCGCGACATTAGTCATAACCGCCGGAGAATTTTTGACTAACGAATCAAGACGGTAATCAGACCCAATTCATCGATGTTCTTCCCTATAAATACACACTCTAGCCTCTGATAACCTTTTCGCTCACAATCACATCAATTCTCGACGCAATTTCACTCGCCGGAAAATCTCTGCAAGTCGCCGTAAAACCGAGACTCTCATCTACACGGTAAATACCTCGACTTTTTCTGTTTTAACCCATTGTTAGATTATTACTAACATCAATTCCTCACCCATAATCTATTCCAGACGACGTTGCCGGATTTTCTGTTTTCGCCGGAAAACTTCTGAAAGTTCCAGAATCTCGCTGTTTGCCGGTATGATCATTTAAACCTACTGATAATCGTTGCTCAGTAGTTCAATCTCATATCTAATCAATCAATCTGATTTTTGAATCCGAAGAGAGAGGCTTCACAAAACAGAGCTGACGATCTTTGCCGGATTTCTGAAGAAGACAATCTGCTCGGTACAATCAATCCCCAAACCCTTTCTGTTCAATACATTACGATTGCTCATAATGTTCGTTAACCGAATTAAACAAGAAACAATCAGTTAACCGTTGTCTGTGTTTTAAACGAAGAAGACGAAGTCGTGTATGATATAAGATTAATTAAAATCAATATTATGAACGGGTTAGACACACAGTCCAGCGGTGGACTCTGTGCAAATAATATGCATACGTCCCGAGTTCGATCCTTGACACACACACATTCGCTGTAATAAAATGTTTTTTATTTTAAACTGAACCGGATCCACAACAGTAAGATGTTAAGTATAATAAAAACCAGAATATTTACCAAGTTAGACACACAGTCCAGCGGTGGACTGTGTGCCAAACTAAACCACAGGTCCCGGGTTCGAGACCTGTGGCGAGCACCGAGTTGATGCAATTAAATCCTTTTTAAAATAAATGATTTTCGGATTAACTTAATTAGGGTATAAATATAATTAAAAACAGAAATATTTCGGGTTAGACACTAGCTCAGTTGGTAGAGCTGCGTGCACGTGTACGGGAGGTCACGGGTTCGAGTCTCACCCAGCGCACTCATACGAACGACCGAACCGGTCAACGGTCAACGGTCAGCGGTCAGCGGTCAACAAGTCAACGGTCAAAAAGTCAACATTTTTTATTATTTTTATTTATTTATTTTATTTAAAAATCAATTAAAAATACTTAAAAATAACGTTTTTAAAGTTAGAAAATAGCCTTAAACCCACAAAAATATATCCAATAATCCTACTAAAATTGATTAATACAATCCGCTTATTTACCGAACCATTATGTTATTATCTAGGTTAGTTTCACTCGTGGTTAAATCCAACTTCGTGCGCACTCATCATCAATCCATGAAACGCAACCACTGTGAGTGAATCTTACAACTCCCCTTTTTATTACACGTTTTGGGGTGTATCATGTGTCACTTAAACCAATTTGTTTATTCAAACTCGTGCCATACCATATTATGATTTAAACTTAGAATGTAAATATTGTTTGTAGTTATGTATTACATATTGTCAAGTTGTATGCAAATTATTTGTTAGGCCCATCAGTTCCTCGTGGGAGACGAGTTGAACAACGCGTGCCTTAAAACTCATTCATTAGGCCCATCAGTTCGTAGAACAACGCGTGCCTCAAAACTCATTCATTAGGCCCATCAGTTCCTCGTGGGAGACGGGTTGAACAACGCGTGCCTCAAAACAATCTGTTATTGTATGTGTGTGCATTATTTAATATTAAGTGTTTTGTGAATAAGTTTACATCTGTATTTACTCATATGTGGTTATGCACTTTATTTATAATCAATTCAATAAACTTGTTTAAATGTTTTTCATAGGATTCAGTCGCCAACTTTTTGTTGATCCAAAAACCATTTTTACACATGATACAGGTGAACAGGATGAAGCAAGGAAAACATAGGAAATGCCTTAGAAGAAAATAATGAAGTCTAGAAAGATGTGTAGAACATGTTGTAATTATGATTGTATGATCTCCTTTAAATTGTAATAATAAATATGAAACATTATAATAAATGTCATGAGCTTTGATGAAACCCAATCATGCCCCGATCACCTTTTCCGCTGCGGGTCGGGGTGTGACATTTACAATCATCAAAAGTAAAGTCACATTGTTATCAGTTTCAGAGCACCCGTACAAATATAGTTTAAAAGACATTTTTCCAAAATAGGATAGTGTTTTCATCACAATTTCATGCTAAGGATTTAACCTCTATATTCCCAAACGAAGTTGGGATATAAAAGGCAAACCCTCTAAAAGATAATGCATCGTTGTCTTGACAGTTCCCAAACCCGGATCTCATCACCAGCTCAAGTCCTGCGTCCTGAAACACATGTAATTTTAAAAAGTCAACATAAAGTTGGCGAGTTCATGTAGTTTAATGTTTTCGTATCCAAATGTCATCTTTGAAAACCTGTATTGGAATCCAAGTATGTTATTAGCATCAATGAGTTAATTTAGGATCTATCAGTGTGTCGCGAGCACCCTTACATACTAGTGCCATAAGTAAGTAACCAAACCGAGACTTCTTTGACATGTTGGGATCACAAAAGCACTCCAATGGGTATACCAACCAGGAGTGGAGCGGGTCTCAAACTCAATAGATCTACCTCTTTTGCACCTTGGTCACTAATTGATTAATGGTTACTGCTGTTCTTTCCTACTTATGTACAGTGACCTGTTATATGCTAACTCATAGCTAACATACTGTTTTGACATGACATGTATTTCTCCTCGATAGTTTAAAACAAAACTCAAAATAAGGTAAAGGAGGGAATTGAACTCACAGTTTTTGCGTTCCTTTTAAGTCGTACAGTCTAACTCTCGGTGTCTGCAACGTAGGTAACCTACATGCGTATTGGTTTCATTAGACACCTAGGTCTCAATAGACCTTGTACACGTTGTTCATCTTGAATCCTTGTTATTTATTTACTTGTTATGATTGAACAACTTAGAATGTTATTATAGTGTTGGTAGTTTGTTTGTTCGATGAATATTGTTATATATATTTCTAAATATATATATATATATATATATATATATATATATATATATATATATTATTGTTTTCAAACAACATGTGAACTGGGCCTTGCCCTTCACATGTCATTGAGCCTAGCCCATGTTTTCTTGTCACCGGGTCTAGCCCATGTAATTTTTGACTTTCGGCCTAGCCCATGTTTTTTTGTCACCGGGCCTAGCCCATGTAATTTTTGACTTTGGGCCTAGCCCATGTCTTTTTGTATCCTTGGCCTAGCCCATGTCTTTTTATATCCTAGGGCCTAGCCCATGTATTTTTGTATCCTTGGGCCTAGCCCATGTGTTTTTATATTGTTTTGGGCATTTATTAGTTTTTGGGTCACCTCTATAACATTATGGAATTTGGGCACAAACACATTATTTTCACAATTTTGGGCCTAGCCCAAATGTATATATATGTAAGCCCATTTTTATTATAAGTGTTTACTTATAGTTTTTCTAACTTTTTATATACTTAACTTACCGGATTTTTCATTTCGATAATATATAAACAAGTTAAACGTCTAAATATATATTTAGACTTGCTGTCTGCGTTGTTTATTAAATGTTTGTTTTCGTCGAGAACCGTTCGTTGTCGTTGACGTGAAACTTAATCTTGAATGTCCCCTATTGTTCACCTTGTTTTTAATTGTCCGATTTATTGTTCAACGCATTGTCAGAGTGTATTTATTATGTCACCAATACTTGGTATATTGTTTAAGTGTTTGTATTTTGTATTAGATTGGGTATTTTCTTGTGTATACCCTAAGTTTCTAATACATACATATACAATAAACACATGTATGCATATTATTTATTAGCAACATGTATTTATACAAACACTTGTATTATTTTCCATATAAGAATATATATATATATATTGTAAAAGTATTTATTTTTCTTATAAATATATATTTGTGACTTTATTTAAACACTTGGTTATTTAGGAATAACCTTCGTCATTAGAGTCCACTTAATGACGTTTTAAGTTACTAATCACGTTTAGTCCCACTAATCACCCCACTAATCATGCTTTAATCGCGATTAGATTTTTAGAAAATTTCGCCATAGTTTCCCCTAAACTATGGCGTTTTCCACGTTTAAAAACGTATTAAAACCTGTTTAAACTCATAATCATCATCAACAACCCATCTAATATTTATTTAACATAATCTTCTTATCATCATCCATGACTTTTGTTGTTAAAAAAATATTAATAAATCAAGAGGATTTTTAATGTTTATTATCATTCTTAAAACAATACTTTATCATGTTGTTTAAACAAGTTCATGCATGTAATCCCTTTGATTACTACACACTTTTAATGTGATTACAACTTAAATGTATGTGTTTAGTTCTTATAAAAATCACTCTTATGTATAAAAATTATTCTTAAGTTGTAGTATTTTACATGGATGATGTAAGTGATGATCTTGGTTAGATTTAAACCTTATCATGTTCAAACCCTTATTTTTATACTAAATCATACAAGATCATCTAACTTTTATCTCATAACATCAACATAAACAATAAACAACTTCAATATATATTCTAACAATCATATAAGCATATAATCAACACAAAATAATCAATATTTATTGTTAATATTATGTTGTATTTTAGGGTTTTTGATGTATCTTTTCTTGATTTTCAAGATGATCAACTTGTACACTAATAATCTAAGTATAAAAATAAGTTAGATTATGGAGGAGATTAGCTCACAATGGCTGCACAAGATTCTTGAAGATTATGGAAGAAAATAAGCTCCTTAGAAGGCCCTAATAAGCTCCATCCATGCAAGCTTCCTTAACGGTCTTGATTAAGCTTCAAAGTATATGAAAAGTGGTGGTTTGTGGTGGCTTATTGGTGGTGATACGGTGGTGGTATGTGGCCATGGGATAGGGGAAAAGAAAGAAGAAAAGTGTTGCTACTTTTTGGAAGAAGAAAATGATGTATCTAGATCACGATCACTCATATATTATCCATCATTTAACAAGTCCATCAACTATAAAGATCCATACTTAGAAACTCATTTTTTCAAACAAAATCAAGGGGGTGGGACCCACCTTGTGACCGTCAATTTGGAGGGGGGGTAAAGTGTAAGTTTCATTTTTACCACATGTTATATTATGAGATATTTTGGTAATTAAATTAAGTATAGTGATTAGGGTTAATCTTCTAGCATCTTAAGCATATAATTTGTGTTTAGGATGTAATTACATGGCATTTAATCCATATGATCCTCCAAAATAAGTTTCGGATGACGGATGTGTCGCTAGATCGTTCTTGTCGAAGTATTCGCTAATAAACGGAATTATATATTTATTACCGGAAGCGTTTGATTTCGATTACCATAACTAATATGGTGTCAAATTAGTGCATTTCCGGTCCAAAATTATTCATGACTAGTTTGCTAGATGAGTACATGATGAATTAGGGTTGCCGATATATCTTCCGTTCAACTGTTCGATCGATATCGACACTTTTATGATCCGCCGTCGAACTTTTCCGAAAGTTGTGTTTTCGTGACCTCATGTTAGTTGAATGGATTCTGAGTTTCAAATGATGCTTAACTAGTTCACTAGACGCTCGGATGAGGCTATCGGCCACTAAAATATTCGTCGTTTCGACGATCGGACGCTTTGCGGTCGAATTGTGCGCTGTTTGACGAATGATCGGAAACGATGTGTTATGTGCATTTTTTCTATTCTCACATTATTTTAGGATGTTTAGTATTGTTTTATTCTTATCTTGGCATCCGGAATCCTCCGAATTGGTCTTGCGGACAAATCGGTATTTGTCGCCTTTTTGGTCGAAACGAACAATTTTGCAATTTAGGTTACCGGAAAGTTATGTATTATTGTAATAGTTGTTCTCAAATATGTATTTTCATCTGTATATGGACTCAGGTATGGCATTAACATGCCGTCATTTCTTGTTCGGATTCGTTTCAACGGGTTTTCTGACACAGTTAGTGTCATCGCATTTAGTGCATTCAGCACTTTCTACCAACACTTTTAGGGCATTGTTTTGGTCTGTTTCTCGTCGTAATGGAAACCAGTATATGTTATGATCAGATTTACTTGCCCTAATAACGTACGACTCAGTTTTGAATTTAAATTACGATAATCATGCATGAGATTATAATACGAAATTTATGATTACATTGTATGGAATTTCCAGTTATTTGCCAGTTGTCACAGAAATAAACAAGAATTTTGAACCAGGTTCTCGCCAAACATAGTGAATCTTGAACACCTAATCAGAACATCTGTTGAAGACATAGCAAACATTTGATCAAGCCTTGGAACCGTTGTTCAGTAAGAAACAACATATGTTGAAAGCTAAAGATTGTTGAAGCCAAAGGTCTGACGAAGAACACCAAACATCTGTCTGGCTAACCAGATGTTTGATTCACACCAACAGAGGATAGCCTGGACAGTGGTTTCCCAATGTAACAGTATTTATCTTGTATAAGTGTTTAGCCTAGTTAAAACAAATGTTAGATTTGCAAAGATTTTTGCAACATATGTGGAATCTTTTCTGTTAGAAATGTTAGATGTCACTATCAGGGTGATGTCAGCCAATCACCAAACAGAGCTTTTGTACTTAGTATAAACAGATCACGCCTGTTAGTGATCTGTTTATCACACATCACCTTTTCTCTTGTACGAACACAATTGTTAAGTGATCGGCTAAGGGGGAGTCATAGAGTCAATCTCTTGTAAAACATTTGTAATTGAAGGTCCACTTGGAGGATCAAGATAACCTACTTCCTTGTTGTTTAACAAACAAACGAATGCGGAATCCAAGTGTATATGCAAACCAAAGCAAGAGCACAACCAATATAACAAAAGATATATCTTCAAATGTTCCCTATATTGATTTGTAGAGAGACCCAATACATACACTCTTGAATAAACTGCTTATCTCTCTATACACTCTCGCTGTGCTCCTATACATAAATTGTGAAGTGCATGTCTGTTTATATAGACCTAACATTGTTCGTACGAAACACTATTCTTCTTGAAAGGTCACTCGTACGAGCAAGCAAATGGCTCGTACGAACAAGCAAGTTGCTCGTACGAACAAGCAAAAGGTTCTTTTTTGAATAGTCACTCGTACGAACAAGAAACTTGTTCTTCTGGAATGGTCACTCGTACGAGCAAGCAAATGGCTTGTATGAATGACAATTCACTCGTACGAAGGACAACTTCACTCGCACGAAGAAGTGGTTCTTCGGACAAAACTTAACAGTATGCACACATGCAACTGTTTTTCTACATAAACAAACCAAACGTCGTACTAAATCAAGATAGGAGGATATCTTGATTTGGTCGACACGACCAAAACTTTACAGACGCAATAAACAAAGACCGTACAATTACTGACGTAACTAAGAACAAGCGATAGACAAAAAAGTGTATCAACTAAAATCCCCCTTGACTGTTGCATGGTCTTCGGTCTTCATTTCTAATGGCCTGCTTTGGACCATGAGCTTCTGGCGTGAATGTCGACCTAAGTCGCATCCACACAAATATGCATCAACAGAATCCCCCTTGGATGATGCTCGTGATGGTTCGTTCTTCACACTGTCGGATCTTCAGATGTCTTCACATGTCACAGTCAGGAGGTGCATTAGCAAACCCGCCCTTGAAATTTTGTGGTGTTGATAAGTGGTCATCTCTTAATTGATCTTCTTGATCCATGGCTTGCATTCATGTTGTGTCTTTACTCCCATCACTTTTTCTTCAAACTCGTTCTCTTTGTCTTTAGCTTGCTTGGATGCCATATCTGCACACACAACAAAGCAAACGCGTAATGAGAACAACTGCTAGGGATTTAATCAACCTTAGAGAATTTTCATTTGAAAATCTCATAAAGGATTGATCTTAAGCAAAATTAGAAAATGACACACATGAGACCAACTCTCATTCAAATACTAACTAACAATACTTTGAGAGTTTTTTTTAAGATTGTTTAGTTTTAATCCATTAACCTTCAAGCTTGTCAACTTCGACCATTTATGAAGATGCAATTGTTTCCCAGCTTACAATCGGATTTTAGGTAGGATAGACTCGAGTTCCAACATCGATCAATCAAAAATAAACTAGAAGCAAAATCATTTTGGCTTTTATAAAATTTATATTAAAACTCACCTAAAATCTTTTTGACATTTTTTAATTTTTGAAAGTAAAGACGGAAAAGTATTTACAGACATTCTTTTTGCAATTTTGAGGGTAAGAGAATCATATTAGTATACGGTCATGCCAAAACACACTTGTTGTTCGATTAGTTAGCATTTAGATAAGTATCCTATAACAATTAACGGTATTGTTGTCCACATAAGCTCAACTTATCAGATGTACTCGCGGTTAGGGGATACGATTAATGTATGATTTATACTTACCGACTGGTGTTCATCCACTCACGACACATTCCCGTATCAAGACATGCACGAGAGAAAATCTTACCGGTGAGTATACTGCTTATCATCTGTTTTGACGTATATGATGTGAGATACTCACTTATTTTTCATGAAAAACAAGCCCAATGTGATTAAATAACTTATTGATGAGGAACTTGATTTTCAGATGCAAGCAGCGCATAGGAGTAAGTCCGCGAACGGTTAGTACCAACGTACCGACAAAGAGACGAACTTAACTCCCGCATAAAGCTGTGATATATTATCACCTATTTATTGGGTGGATGTGATATTTTATCACTTATTGATGGTCGTATGCAATATTTACACGTATGTATGGTATCATGGAAGTTCTAGACTTGCGTCCCCGTTATTGTTTGGTAAAAGATTCAACCATGATACCCAGATGATAAACAAGCATAAAGACCGCATATCTCAGAACCTCGGCATACTATCAAACGAAATTTCGGTACCAAGACCATATGCCAATGAATGGTTCCCACCTGGTCTTCAGTCGATTAAGTTTATATCGCCCTGTGCACACTTTAAAATGATTGTGAGCCTACCAATACATTGAATATAGAGCTACTTATCATTTTTCATTTTAAGTTCAAAGAGATTTTGACAGACCACTAATTTACTATCATTATCTTTTTCTCGCTAGGAAACTCATCTTTGTTTTTCTCTTGGTTTTGTCCTTTTGATGTTTTGAAATGTTTTTGTATTTTTCGGATTAAAATTTACTCCCCCTACAATGCAAAAAGTAAATTTAAACCTTTAAATACATCTTTTTGGATTGTCTTCAAAAAAAATATTCACAAAAACGATTTCCCTATGTGGTTTAACTCATATTTTACCTCGATGCCGTTCATCAAAATTAATTAATAAAAAGTTTTTATATCAATTTTTTTGAAAAATGAGTTGGCACATTGGTAATCGGTGTGGACCAAAACAACATTGATGAGTTTCATATTGAAACAATCACGTGTGAAGTGATATTCAAGATCAATGTGTTTGGTCTGGAATGCTGTACGAGATTTTAGAAATCCATAAAGCAGCTTAAATATCGATAAAGATAGGAGAGAACAGAAACTTAAAACCGTAATCCTGCAATTGTTATGTGCATTGCAAGGAATCTGTGTGCTCTCCCAACTGGATATCCACCCGGTGTGGATTTCAAGGTCGATTTTGCAGCTACTTCATTTAACTGAGAAATCTTTTTACAGCAACAAGATCATAAACCTCCGGGTCCAACTGGTAAGAAGCAAGAGAGCATGTGGAGAAGCTTGTACACATCATCTTTTGACGATCCATACATGATGTTGTCCACATGTTTTTGCACCAGCAAAGGTCTTCGTCTTTCTCTTTGAGAAGTAGTGTGCGGTTGTTTAATCCACTCCAAGGCATCCGCACACCCAAGTGGTTTGTTCAACCAAACACATTTTATTCAATCAGACCCGTGGAGAAATGTACACTGCACGATCATCTTGTAAGCTTTGAACTTCGTGTGGAAGATATAAGACTTGAATCTTCGATAATCTTCTGATGTGCTGCAGGCGCGTACATTTCGATTGAACCTTTCCTGTGGATCCGATCCAAGCCTTAAATAAACAAATTGTTGGTCGTTTTTCATCTTGTCGAATTTATCAACTTCATTCACCAAACTTTCTTCACTCATCGGACATTATCTTCTTCTTCTCTCCAACAAAGGTAACAACTCCTGGATATAACGATGTTTTGGAGCCACATGTCGTTGATCTTGTGCCTGGATGTCCACTATCAACAATTCTATGATTATCAATAGTTCCTCCTGGAACATCCTGCACACTCGTTAGAGATTAGTTGGAGATGGGGACCGAAGCCTTCATTGACTTAGGTCGTCCGACATCATCGAGAATTGGAACTTCGTTTTCCCGATTATTCAGAATGGATTGTGCTCCCCCTTAAACAACTACCAGTTTTGGTTTCCAAATCTATTTTTGTTTCTCAATTTTAACATTTGATTTTGTTTGGACAACCTCTAGTTTTAAAGCGTTTTCAGTAGCCTTTTGTTGTTTCTTTCTCTGTTTCATTTCTCATTGTTTAACAAGACGAGGGTCCTGTTTTGGTGAAACAGATTTAGGATGGTAATTTACCATTATGGGCAGTTTTTGACAATGTGCCCATTCTTACCACACTAAAAGCATGATCTTCGCTCAACAAACCTCGGAGTATAATGTGATAGCTTGATGATGAACTTCGTGATCTTGGGACACTTGGTCCTACATCACAACAATTTGTGTGTTGTGTGTAGTTGTTCTGACTGTTTCTCTTCAAAATTCTATTTTGTTTAACAAAATCTATGTTGGATTTGTTTTCAAAAAATTCAGTTTTATCAGTCCCTCGGGATTTCATGAAGTTCACATTTTGAATTTTTTTCTTGTTTTGGCTCTGTT